>JAKMXF010000266.1:0-574913 GCA_024704765.1 Oopsacas minuta
AATACACTGTTTCCCCCCCTTGAGCAAACCGAGGCTAGATAATCATGGCAAAGCCCATAGTCTAACATCTTAACATCTTCTTAGCCAGTTCTATATACTCTCATCCACCCACAGCTTTATACAGATCCAAAAATAGTACAATCAAATCAAAATCCTTCACTGCTATCCATTTGAATCATTTGGTTACTTCTATAATACGCAGAAGACACTCCATAACCTAGCTTTGAATCAAAACGCATCAATCCTTCACTGCTATCCAGATTCTTCTACAATCACATCAAAATCCTTCACTGCTATCCACAAAGTCTACTCAAATACACTGTTTCCCCCCCTTGAGCAAACCGAGGCTAGATAATCATGGCAAAGCCCATAGTCTAACATCTTAACATCTTCTTAGCCAGTTCTATATACTCTCATCCACCCACAGCTTTATACAGATCCAAAAATAGTACAATCACATCAAAATCCTTCACTGCTATCCATTTGAATCATTTGGTTACTTCTATAATACGCAGAAGACACTCCATAACCTAGCTTTGAATCAAAACGCATCAATCCTTCACTGCTATCCAGATTCTTCTACAATCACATCAAAATCCTTCACTGCTATCCACAAAGTCTACTCAAATACACTGTTTCCCCCCCTTGAGCAAAGCTAGACATATCATCCGTCCCCTTGGTTCACCCTTTTCACTTAGAATCCAATCCAACACCATCCACCCTGTGCCATAGGTACTTCCAATCACACTATTCCCCTGTCTATCCTGGTTATTAGAACGTGTTCTTATACGACTTGGTGGTTGTAAGAACATGCCCTTATTCAATACATACTGGTTATCCGAACTTGTTATTTTATAAGACATGCTGGTTTTAAGAACATGTTCTTATACTATGCATCCTGGTTATAAGAACTTGTTCTTATACAATACATGCTGGTTATAAGAACATGTTCTTTTACAATACATGCTGGTTATAAGAACATGTTCTTATACACCACATCCTGGTTATAAGACCATGTTCTTATGCAATACATGCTGGTTATAAGAACTTATTCTTATATACGACATGCTGGTTATAAGAACATGTTCTTCTACAATACTTGCTGATTATACGAACTTGTCCTTATTATGACATGCTGGTTATAAGAACATGTTCTTCTATAATACATGCTGGTTATATGAACTTGTTCTTATACCAGACATGCTGCCTATAAGAGCATGTCCTTATATACGTCATGCTGATTATAAGAATTTATTCTTGTATATGATATGCTGGATATATAAACATCTCGGATATATGAACACTATGTTCAGTTCTTGACGATTTTCTTATAACCTACATTGACTGTATCACTTGTTTACTCTATTTGATGAATGTTTCGTAATATAACTATTCCATCACCCTGTGCATTTTCAGTTCCAAAATATTTAAAATATTCAAATCATAGTTCTAAGCTCTTTACAATTATAAGAATCAATCAACGTACGCAATAATTGTATTTCCAATCACTCCTTTAGCATCTCCAATGTTTCTAGGTTCAGTTAGATAGAAATTTATATTTTGAATGTCTGAGGTGAATGACACATCGAGATTTGGTACGAAAATTGATCAGAGGTGAGTGAAGAATAGAGAGAAATCTGTTTGAAAATTGAACAGAGATGAGTGAAGAATTTAGAGTATGACTGTAGCACTATAATAGATTGAGAGCAAGAGCGTGGACGGGGAGAGAGATGTAACATCCGAGAGAGACGTAGAAGCAATATTACAGATTCAAAATATTGCTCGTATTTTTACTCTTTTCACTATTGCAAGTATCGCAGGTGGTAACTAAAGAATTCATATGGTTTATACTATACATATTGTGACACCTGCATCTCACTAACAAGTATATATACGATCAGAATTGAATATAATCATTAAATCTTCTCTTTTTTCTTTTCTCCTTCCCCTCACACCAGGTCACTAAGCAGCAGCCCTGATGTAATACTGTGTTATTCTTTTGTTTTAGCTATAATTTCTTGTGCAAACTCTTGTAATAATATAGAAATTACATAATACCTTCTCATGATATCTTACAGTAATTAGATAGAACCAAGAGAGGTAGGGAATAACTATTCGTTATTCTTATACTTTAATGCATTTGCTAGCGAGCTTCAATTCTAAATCTGTTGTAAAAGATCCACTGCGTCCCAAGTGCTTTCGCAGCAAGAATCCAAGTCTGAAAGTTTGAAAGATTACCATATAGTTATTCATATATTTTCGAAATATTTGTAACTCAAACTGTTGTAACATTGATAAATTCTATTTTATGCAAAGCAGGGCTCTAAAGCCAATTGATTCGTGAAAAACTTAACAACTACTTACTGTAATTTATTAACTAAAAGTATTGCGTGATTTGGCTTAATTAACTTTATTTTCACTTTAGTCTTAATATTCTAAATTGGTTCATGGCTGGTAATTCTACCGATTCTTTGTCTATCCCCAATCAACAATTGATCCAGCCTCGTAATGATCATCATCAAATCATGCCGGTTAGCACTAAACCTGAAATGAGTATCATAATGCACCCTCATGTTCAGGCAGTCCAGCCCATCGCCCAACAGCTATCTCCCAATGAGGCTCTTTTCAAATCCTATGATGCTCTTATCCAGGAACTTAGTGAGATTGGCCGTGACATCAAACCATGTTATCAGGGAAATAGAGCATCTGTTGAGCGACTCAAGCGTGGAATCACACAGAGCAAAGCTAGGGTTCGAGAATGTCTCAACTATGCAGATAGATTACAAAAATTATACAATACTGATCTCTAGAATGTATTTACCTTAATTTCTTGCTTGTACTTTCGTTAATTAAGATCTTATTTGTCTCCTACCTTTTCAATGTTAATGCTTTTAGTTTTATCAATTCCTAACCATAATTTATTGTTTATATTTTAAGTTCAATGATTAGTTACTCCAACATTCGCTTTTTCAATCTTATTTTTCTATTTATTTTCATCCACTCTTTATCTACTTGCTGTCAATCAACTGTCATATTCAATAACTCTAACTATGAGTTTTCTGTGTCAGAGAATGAAATACCTGGTGAAATAGGGCTAATATTCGCTACTTCATCTGATGGAGCACAATTATTGTACAGTATTACAAATGGTAATATCGGAGAAAGGTTTATGATAGATACAAATAGTGGTAACCTCTTCACTAATATTCCCCTCAACTATGAGATTTTTAAGCAACACAATCTAACTGTACAAGCGTCAACTGGAAACATAAGTAATACTACAAACGTGACCATTTTTGTAAGTTTTCAGTTCTCTATTACTTATTTACATAATTATTACCTTCTCCTGAATTCTTGAAATTATGTATGCCATTTTTAACTTTCGGTTTGTACATAGAAATTGTATATTTTTAGGTTATCAACATTGATGACATTAGTCCTATTTGTGAAAGCTATTCCTATCACATATATGTATCTGATGACACACCTCATGATCCCCCTCAATTTATCCTCAATTTATCCTGTAGCGACATAGACTCGATGTCACTTAGCTATTCAATACTGGCTGGAAATGGTGAGCCTAGGATTAATCTTATACTTTTATACACTACGTCATCTATTTATCCATAAATTTTCTAGATGATTCGAACTTTGAACTGGTCGAGAATACACTCAATTTAGTTTCAGCTCTTAATTACACTCTCCAAACAAATTATTCTTTAACTATCAGAGTATCTGACAATGCTACGACCGCACTATCCCTTGAAGTTAGAATTGTGGTATTGCCTGATGTTGAGTTACCCCCTGTATTCACACAGGACGGAGTTTATTCTCTCTTTCTATTTGAGAACTCAACTCTTGAGGATATTCTTCAGGTTTCTCTCACAACTTCATATATCAGCTCTCTTGATGTAATTCAGTATTCTCTTCTTTCAGGAGACCTCTATAGCCAGTTTTCCATTAATTCTTCTACTGGTGTACTGTCTTTACGTTCCTCTCTTGATCGTGAAACTATAGCTAACTACACGCTGTCTATCATGGCTTTCGATCAATCCGTTTATCCAATTGCCATTCGCACAGTTCTAGCAACTGTATTGATCACTGTATTAGACATTAATGATAATGATCCAATGTTTGATCCTGATGACTTGGTGATTACAATCTCCATAGATACACCTCTTAATAGTCAATTTTCTACCTTACTTTGTTCAGATCCAGACAGTGGAGAGAACTCTATTATAGCTTCCTATTCACTCACGAATGAATATATTCGGATAAATTCCAGCAGTGGAGATTTGTTTACTACGGGCACTCCATTTCCCCTTGACTCAGGGCCACAGTTAACTCATCAAGTCAACGTTGAGTGTGTGGACTTAGGGACACCTGCTAGGACTGGCTTTGCTCTATTAGAAATATCTGTAAGACACTCTAACATTCATTCGCCTCAGTTCAGTGAGAGTTCTCTAACCTTCGAATTTGAAGAGAATGTCTATGTGTTAGGAAGAAATATTTTCCAGGTTTGTTACAAGTAATCTTAAAATCTTTATGTAATGTCTGATGGGCCTTATTTCTATGCAGCACTGAGCTATATAACTCGTGCCTTATTAATGACCCTATACAGTTACATGGTTATGGCTGGTGACTGATATTATGTTTAATTTCTCCTAATATTAACTAACTATTCATCTCCTTTCCTCATCACAACAGGTGCCAGGACTTTAGATTCAATAATAACAATTTTCTTTTATTGTTTCATGTATAATTTATAGTTTTCTAAATTCTTACAAGTGCTGGAAGCATTTTCATCCCTTTATCCACTTCATCCTTAGGTTGAATAGAATTAAGAATTTTGACTGATTTCATAGGATCTTAGCAATTAGTTCAGCTTAATAAGTACAATCTAATTTGTCATGTGATTCTGTTATTCAATATCTCGAGTTCCTCTTTACCTGTATTTTCACTATCAATTGGCTTCTGTGTAAGAGTTGTACTATAAATTCTCCTACACGTATCACATACATATATATCTATGTAAATTCAATTCTTAATTTATCATTTCTGTAATTATTCTAACAATATCTTCAGAATTAGTCAAACAAACATGTCTGCTAGAAAATTTAACTTGAATCCTCCTAATCGCAACCCGACAGAAAGCTCCCTTATACCGGATATAATTATCAACGCACCATCTGTCCAAGGCTATGACTCATCTAGTCCAATTGACCATCGCTTGCAAGAACCCCTCATCAAGCCTGATCCTCAGTCAATGCATCAACAGAGAGTTCCACGTTGGAGGAGGGATTCGTCTCTTCTTGGAAATTCTCTACTCTTTTGCTGTTCTGGATACAAACTAAACTCTTCACAGGAAACTTCAATTCCTACAAGATCGGCATCTCATCAGGAAGAAATTGACAAAATGCGCCAAGAATTGCAATTTCATTTTATGAATCCTTTCGAGAAGATGAAATATCGAGAGAGACGTCGAATGCCTTGGAAGTTAATTTTTCAAATCCTCCAAGTATTGGCCATCACTATACAGCTTTGGACTTTTTCACAAGCAAAGTTCAACGTTGCTTCCTTTCTTTCTAAGAATAGCGCCACTTTCAATCGATACTTTATTTTGGGATATTCTTCTGATCCAGATGAATATGCTATCTACACGGTAGATGACTTACAGAGTTCTATTACCCATGCAATTGAGAGGTACTACTGTATTCAGAATAAGAGCTTAGGACCATATGACTATTCTCTTATGAATGGAACTATTCCTCTGATTGAGCTCTGTCTGAACAAATACAAATCTGGCATAATCTATTCGTTCAATCATTCTTATGACTTTGATTCTGACACTGAAGATGTGTGCCATAGAATCAACCAGACAAACATTTTGGAGTCAGTAGCTAAGTTCATAAACCCCTTAACACTAGACAGTTTAATTCTGACCAAACTATCCTTTTCTTTAAGTTCTGTCTATCTCAAGGCTTGGCCTAATCCTGACTGTGTCATTTTCGATATTTCCATAAATTATGACCACTCAGATCATGACGGACGTGTACCAGTTTGTGTGAAACACGAATATGAAACTATAGACTGTATCAACTTGAGAACAAATTCCAATGACCAGCGCTTCGTTTCTGCTAATCCTCTCAATCAATACGGGCTCTACGACTGCGTGATTATTCTGCTCTGTCTAGCCACCAGCTTTCTCTGTCTACGATCTATATTCAGAACCTTAACCAAAGCTATCCGCGTCAAGCGTTTCTTTATCAAACACTTTTCCCGCTCACTTAATGTAGGAGAACTCTGGCCTATGTTCAATATTTGGTTTATAGGTCTTGTCATTGGGAATTTCTTTGCTATTCTTGGCTCTTTCTGGAAGATAATGATAGAGCACAAGATTCTAGAAACTAAACAATTCGATCTATGTAGCTTAATGCTGGGGGTGGGCGTTCTATTTGGCTGGTGCTCTATGCTTCGTTTCTTTTCATACTTTGAAAAATATAACATTCTCTTACTGACACTTAGACTAGCGCTGCCTAATGTTATCCGCTTCATAATATGTATCCTCATTGTATACATTGCCTGCTGTCTGGTCGGATGGGTAATACTCGGACCTTATCACTCTAAATTTAGAGATGTCCTTACTACTAGTGAGTGTCTCTTCTCACTTTTGAACGGTGACGATATGTACAACACTTTTCAAGAGCTTAGATCTGCCTCTATTCCAATTCGCATCTTTTGTGAGATTTACCTGTACGTATTTATCTCTCTGTTTATCTATGTTGTGCTGAGTCTCTTTATTTCTCTCATTTCTGAGACTTACGAGAACCTGAAGCATGGTGGAAGATTATTTGCATTCAGTTTGCTTGAACAGTTTGCTTACTGTACAGATGGTAGTCAGATATTTATTGGGGGACAACGCTGCGATTCTACTGGTAACTGTCAAGCTCACTTACAGAATAGTAATCAGTTTAATAATCTAGCACCTGCCGGTTATCAAGGCATTGACCCTAACAACTTATCTAATAGTAACTCTCATATGGCAGTACCGAATTCTATGGGAGGAAATTTCCATCTGAACAGTTATAGCTTTGTGAAGGCAGTTAATCCTGAGCCCAACCCAAAGATCCTCTGAGACCTGTGAATTTGTGTACTTTCCGTATTTTTACTTGAATCTTAAAACTCATGTACATTGTAAAGGTTGTACTCTAAATTGTGTAAATACAAATCCGCTTTGTATTATTATTATTATTATTCTTATTGACTGTATTCTTAAAATTATATACTTGTGTACCTTTGAGAGTTAGAAATGAATATTTGCATGACTGTTGAGTTCCATTTTGTGTAGGTCACAGCTAGTGATGACGACACGGATCTAGAAGGTACTGTGTATTATTCACTGACAGGTGGAGAAGATGTTGAAATGTTTTTTATGCCAGTTGCTGAGCTCGGCTATGTTCACACTTATTTGGCAAACTTTGATAGAGAAACCAAATGCTGCTATGAATTACAGATTACAGCTATTGACGGAGCAATAGATGGATTTCAGAAGGCATCTTCAGTTAATGTGACCCTTAACGTTATTGACGATAATGACAATATACCAACCTTTGGCTTGCCGATGTATTTCTTAACAATTTTCAACAATAATACTGCAGGAATGGAATTGGTTACAGTTCAATGTATCGACATAGATTCTGGCATGAATGGAGACATAACATACTTCTTTGTGTACAATCCTGATCAAAGATTATCCATCAATTCTAGTACAGGAGCTGTTTCTTTGAATAATGAGATAAGACTTGGTTCTGATCCAAGTCTGGTGTTATCCCACTATATTGCTTGTGAAGATATGGGAGTTCCTTCCCTCAGTTCTCGAGTTGAGTATTCTATCCAAATTGCTCCTCTTGATCATCACGCCCCTGTATTCGACCCTGCAATATATAATATTTCCTCTTTTCCCGAGAATTCTCAAGTGGAAACATTCGTTATTCAGGTAAGAGCTACAGATCAAGATGCTATAAATGCGGGTAGACAGCTAGAGTATAGTATATCTGCTGGTATCGGATCAGACCATTTCTCGATTGGACTTATAAGTGGTAACATAACTGTTAATGGACAATTAAACGCTTCGAAGATTTCAATATACAACTTGGTTGTGGTAGTTACTGATCCTACCAGTGCCTTGATAGACGAAGCTTCTGTCATTATTGCTTTGTTGAATATTAATGAGCATGCACCGATCGACATTCTGTTTGTGCAACACAAATTATCGGTCTCAGAGAACTCTCCTTCTGGGATAGAAATCGCACAGTTCGTCTGTTATGATTTAGATGATATTCTACCCGACAATATAACCTATTCAATTGTAGACCCTAAAGGCACACAACTCGAATTTATAATTCTTGCTAACGGCTCTCTGACTACTAGCTCAAACTCCACAGACTGCGAAATTAGAAATGTATTCGATCTGATACTTTTCTGTTCTGACAACGAAATTCCACCTCTCATGGTTCAGAGAAGTATTCGGATTCGAATTGATGGAGTTAACGAATTCGCTCCATACTTTGCATATCCTTTGTACGTCACAAGGGTTGATGAAACCTTACCTTTGTATTCAATTATCCATATATTGGAAGCACAAGATATGGATTGTGGTGCAGATGGAGAAATACGCACTTATCAAATACTTAGCGATCCAGTTGTTAAAGATATTGTCCTACCTTGGTTTAACATTACTCATGATGGCCGTCTTTTTACCACAGCTTATATAAACTCGGATATCCTCCCTGGTAATGCCAATATTGCAATTATACAAGTAGCTGCATTTGACAATGGAGTTCCTTCACTATCTTCGAGAGATACGACTGAAAGTCATGTCAATATTGTTGCAGAAGTATCAGTGTTTATAGATAATATCAATAATAATCCACCTCAATTCGATCATTTAAATCCGATACTGATTGAATTGGATGAAAACTATCCGTCTGATCAAATATTCTCTACTGTTTCATGTAGCGACCTAGATGATCCTAGAAAGATAAATCTTGTTATCCTCCCCGTAGGTAACCCCGAACCCTTTACTGTTATGAATGGAATGATCTCAGTCACTCCAGGACATACCATTGACTATGAATCTGTTCAAGAATATTTATTCAATCTAAATTGTTCTGATTCTATATTCTCAACCTTAATTGAAGTCAAAATATTGGTAAAACCGATGAATGACAATCCTATATATTTTGAGTCAAGCTACTACAATTTCACTCTAAGTCGTACAGCTGTTGTTGGCGAGATGATAGGATCAGTTGTAATTCTTGATGATGACATAGGAGAAGTGGGTTTACCAATGGTATTGATTGAAAATACCACAGAGCCTGACCATCCTCTTTCTATTAATCAGCTCGGCATTCTCACACTCTCTACTGCTCTCAATGATCTTTTGTTACAGAAATTGGAAAACGGTTTCTATCTAAATTTATTTTGTAGTGATGGAATATATAATGACATCACTCTTGTTAGAATAGTCCTTGTTGAAGGAAACTTGAATTCACCTCAGTTCCAACAGACACTATATTTTGTTGAAATATTTGAGATTGCTCCTCCCTCGACTGCCATTGAGATGCTTATTTGTACAGATATCGATTCCGGTTTAAATGGAGAAGTCGAATATGAGATTTCCCATTCATCTCCACAAGATGACTTTACAATCATATCAGATGGAACATTGCTGGTACTAAACCCTCTGAATGCTAGCAGAATCTCTGGATATAATCTAGTGGTCACCTGCAGTGATCGTGGCTCTCCTGTTAGATCCAATACTACCACTGTATCAATAACTGTTATTGGTGGAAATAACTGCCATCCTGAATTTATTCGTACAGACACCTACTATGCTGATATCTCGGAAGATGCTACACCGGGTTCTTACGTTGGCCAGGTTTTCACAACAGATTGTGATATGGAAGAACACGGTATTGCAACTTACATTTCTCTCTCGCATGTTAACCAATTCACAGTTAGTTCTACAGATGGGAAGATATTTGTTAAAGGAATTTTGGATAGAGAAAAGGAGGAAGTTATCCAACTTATGATACAAGCTAGAGATACATTCTTCAACACTTCACATGTATTTACAATTTTCCTGCTTGATGTTAACGATAATGCTCCCCAGTGTAGCCCCACTGAATATCATGTAACTTTTCCTGAGACAGCACTAGAGGGGTCTTTTATTGAAAAGTTCATGTGCTACGATTTAGATGAAGGAAACAATGGTCAAATTACATATACCCCAATCACTTCTGGGACTCCTTTTCTTCTTATGAACAACGGATCAGTCTATTTACAGTCTGCTGCTCTACTAATTGCTGCAACTGATCATGAATTTCGGGTACGAGTTACAGACAATGGACCTGTACAACTATCTACTCAAATAGTTTTGTACGTCTCTGTCGCTCCAGAAAATTTATTCTCTCCTCAATTTCAGGATGGCTCAAACTTTTCAATTTCTATCTCTGAGGTAACTCTCCTTGGCTCTCTCATATTCACTTTTTTCGCCACTGATAATGACACAGGTTATTTCGAGAGTAAAGTAACTTATGCTATAACTTCAGGAAATATCGGAGGGACGTTTCAGATCCATCCAGATGAAGGAGACCTAATCTTGAATTCTCCTCTCGATTTTACTCGGATTCCTCAGTTTGTACTTGAAATTAGTGCTAGCGATAGTGCGGCTCTTTTCCCAAAGTTTTCTCTAGCTACAATTTCTATTAGCATAGATCATGTAAACCGTTTCTTCCCAGTTTGCAATCCACCCGAATACATTGTGTATGTAACTGAGCAGAGCCCAGAGATTGGAATAGTCCAACTAGACTGTTCTGACGAGGATGGAGCAGTTCTAACATATTTCATAGATTCTGGATCCCTGACTTTGTTTGAGATCAATTCTACATCAGGTTCTATCTCTCTTGTTTCTGAATTAGATTTTGAATCTAGTGCTAATCATAGCTTAATTATCCAAGTGTCTGATGGAGTTTTGGCTATTTCTGTGCCAGTACGAATCTTTGTTTCTCCTGTGAATGAGTTTTCACCTAAATTCTCATCTCCTAACTATTCATTTGAGTTTCCAGAAGACATGACCATTCCTTCTGAACTATTCACTCTAATTGCTACAGACTTAGATCAAGATAGTGCTACCACTAAACATGGAGTAGTAGAGTATCTGATAGAGTCTGGGAATGAAGATGAATTGTTCTCGATTGGAAGGGTTAATGGCATTATATACCTAAGTCAGATCCTAGATTTTGAAACTAACCCTTCACATAACCTAACGATTGTAGCTAGAGATCAGGCAGTTATATCTCTCTCCTCTTCTTGTATGGTGTACATCTCTGTTACTAATGTCAATGATGTTGAGCCATACTTTCTAGAGATTTCCTACATATTTATAATAAACAATACTCACCCTTTAATATATCCTGTTGGTGTGGTTACTTGCTCAGATGTAGACTTTGCAGCCAATAAAACAGAATTAGAATATTCCTTCACTACACAGACCAACTCTTTCAATATTAATCCTCAATCAGGCGAGATTATACTTACTGTCAATGCTTCGGATATTTCTCAATCTATTATTGATATAGCTATTTCTTGTACAGATGGATTTCTCTTTGGATATTCTCAACTAGCTATATTCATTATAGAAGAGTCCCCTGATATTGGTTTAACACAATCAATTTACTCATTTTATGTTAGCGAATCTCTTAAGGTTGGTAGTTCTATCGGGCAGATTGTTATACAAAACTCTTCTGACATTTTGGTTGATTATCGCCTCTCAGTTATCAGCTCTCTATTCAGTATTGACTCAGAGGGATTCATTAACCTCACTAGTCCTCTTGATTTTGAGTTTCAATCTTCTCACTCATTCTCTGTTGAGATTTCTGCAGACAATTTCCTGACCTATTCTGTAGCTAGTGTTTTTATAATAGTGAATGACTCTAACGATAACTTTCCATTCTTTCTCAACGCTCCCATAACGCTATCTCTAGAAGAATCAACTTCTGAGGGTATACCCCTGTTACAAATATCTTGTCAAGATGATGATTCCAGTTCTAACGGCGATACACTATTGAGTATTAGCTCTGGTAACAATGAGGGATATTTCCTCCTCTCTCCATCAGGTAGTCTGCAGCTTAACAGGACCATAGATTATGAGGCTATATTCACTGATCCAATTATACGACTACATCTGACTTGTACTGATAGAGGTACTCCAGCTAATTCAGTCACTACTAATATCACATATTTCGTCCTCCCATCCAACGAGCATGGTCCCGTATTCCAGGATTCTCCCTTTCAATTCTTTCTTCGAGAAGATGCACAGATTGGTACAACTGTGATTAACATCGTAGCAGTAGACCCAGACATGGGAGCTAATCACAACCTTGTTTACTATCAGATAACTGGTGGAGATAACGATAATGTGTTTCTGATTGGACCCTCTAGTGGTGATATTATCTTGGTTAATAGTCTGGATCATGAATCTGTACACGAATATATATTGACAGTAGCTGCTATTGATAGAGAGAGGATGGAGGCAGGAGACCCAGATATATCCCAATTTACTGACACAGATACAATCACAATTGATATTATAGACATTAATGACCATGCTCCAGAGTTCTCTGATTCCTTTTATTTAGCTGCAATTGATGACGGGACTTTACCTAATACTTTTGTGTACTCAGTTTCATGTACAGATTTAGACGAGGGAGCCTCTTTCCAGCCAAATTTCGAGCTAACTGGATCTGGATCCAATTCGTTCTCAATCTCTTCCTCCCTAACTAACGGAATAATCAGGACTAACACAACCATCAGTTACCAGACTGCCTTTAGCTATCTACTCACTATTTCCTGTCATGATAATGGAGTGCCAGTAGTCAGTACTCAGAGTAGCATTTTGATAACTGTTAGGAATATCAACCAATTCTGTCCAGTCTTTAGCGATAGCTCTGTCAGGGTAGAACTCTCCGAGACGATAGCTATTGACAGTTTTGTACTGAAATTGAATGCTACATTCTCTAATGGAGATGATAACGATATTATATTTGTTCTCTTCAGTTCAATTAATAATCTATTTAGAATCAACCAAACGAGTGGTGAGATATTCACTACAGATCTGTTAGACTTTGAAACTGAGAGAATTTATACTTTAGAGATTCTAGCTACTAATCCAAGTTCCACGTGTAACAACACAGCTAACGTATTGATAGAAGTTATTAATGTTAACGAGCATTCTCCTCAATTCTCTCAGAGCTATTTCTCTACTGAGATTAGCGAGGCAGCTAATGTTGGGAATAATATTCTGTTTCTCTCTTGCTCAGATAGTGACGATTTTGCTGCAGGAATTTCTCCAAATGTTTTAATTGAATCTGGAGACTTCGATGGCAAGTTTTCTATTGAAAGTCAACGTCTCATGCTCGTATCTAGTCTTGACATAGAAACTAGACAGAACTATTCTCTGGTGATAAACTGTACAGATAACGGACCTATAGAGAGAGTTACTACAGCTGAAGTGTATATATCTCTTCTCTCTTTTAACGAATTCTCTCCTGTCTTCCAGAATGATTCGTATAGTGTGACAATCTCTGAGATTGAAGACGTAGGGACTGAACTACTAATTCTCTTAGCTACAGACAGAGACAGATACGGACATAATAATATCTTATTCTACATCGTGTCGGGAGATGAGAGCAATAAGTTTATCCTAAACTCTGATAAACTACTCCTGCTTGATATTCTAGATTATGAGACTCAATCTTTCTACGCACTTAACATCAGTGCTACTGACAGCATCAACCCAGCAGAAGCTCTATTTACTTACACTACCGTGATTATAACTTTAATTGATGAAAATGATAACTCTCCGATTTTGGTGCCTGTCATAGCATTCATTACTCTCCCTGAGAATACAACAGTAGGCTCCAGTATATTACAAATGAGTTGTACAGATCCAGACGCCTTTCAGACTGACAGTCTCAGTATCAGTATAGAATCAGGTACCTGCTTAACTGTCTGTGATTATTTTTGTTAGTTTTACCATTATTATATTTTAGGTAATACTAATGGTCAATTTATCTTGAATTCTTCTACCAATCAGCTCCAATTGAACCTTCCACTTGACTTCAGTAATACCTCTCTGTTCTCTCTGAACATAGAATGCAGAGATAACTCTCTTTCTCCCCTAGTAGACTCCAGTAATATAAAGATTAATATAGTTAATACGATTTCTGAAGCTATCACTTTTCTTAACACTCCTTACTCTGTCACAATAGCTGACACTACTTCTATCGGATCTACTGTACTATCCGTATCTGCTACTGATCCAGATTCGGATACATCTGATCATCTACGGTATTATCTCACAAACCAAGCTGAGCTACCATTCTTAATAGAAGATATTTCTGGAGTTATTCGAACAACTCAATCTCTCTTTCCCTTCTCACAGCAAACTCTAGCTCTAGAAATAGAGGCTGTAGATACAGTTAATCCTACCAGGGTTCAGTTCGAGATAGCATACGTTGCTATTAATCGTACTACCAACTCTCCTCCTGTTTTCCAGAAGGACAACTACTTCCTTAACGTATCGGAGCTTGCTACCCCCTCTACTCGCCTCTCTACTCTAATCTGTTATGATATTAATACTGATACTGTCGAGTACTCGATTGATTCTGGTAATGTTAACGACAGCTTTATTCTGACAGCTCTGACAGGTAGCCTCACTCTCAAGAACTCGCTTGACTTTGAGACTACAGATACATACATACTGATAGTATCATGTATAGACAATGGCCTTCCTCCTATGATTGCAACAGCTAAAGTATTCGTCTCTGTGAATCCAGAGAATGAATTCTCTCCTGAATTCACAATGGATGAGTACGGACCTGTGTCAATCAATGAGGATGTTCTACTCGGTGCAGAAGTTATCACTGTTACTGCTATAGATCTAGATTCACAGGAAGATGGAGACATATCATACTACATCACCGAAGGTTAGCAACATTTGTTTTGATATAATTACATTTAAATTATTATTTGTAACTATCAGGTAATTCAGGAGACCACTTCTTAATTAGCAGTACAAGCGGGAGAATACAAGTAGCCCAATCACTAGACTATGAACAAATTTCTAATTACACTTTGAGAATAGAAGCTAGAGACTTTTCGCTCACCAATCCCAGATCTAGCTCTGCTACTGTTGATATTATTTTGACTGATGTTAACGATAACTGTCCTCAATTCTTAAACGCTCCTTACTTCTCTCAGCTGCCTGCTAATGCTATTGCTAACTACACAGTCATATCAATAGTGTGCTCTGACCTAGATTCAGGAGAGAGAGGGAGAGTTTCTCTTTCACTACAAGGGACTGTAGAGGCGTTGCAGAACTTTCAGATAGATTCAGATGGTGTTGTTACTCTGAGCAAAAATATATCACCAAATTCTAGCCAAGTGAGTTATTGAAAGATCACTTTATTCTATAGGATTTGTACATAGAGAAATTCTCGCTTATCGTATCGGTCGCTAACATATAAGTAATTCCATTATTTTAATTTAGCTTACAAACACAGCTAATACAATTGCAATTATACTTACTACAGCTATGGTTATAAGTACTACGATAGTTATACCAATGATAATAATAGCTGCTACTGACAGGGAGTTATCTATAGCAATACATTCATTAGCTGTAGCTAGCACAAACCCTGACTCACACTCACACTCATAAGATCCGTTCTTGTTAATGCAGATTTGATTGCAAACCTTTGGAGTTATATTACACTCGTTTATATCTTCGCAATCTCTCTGGTTGCTATCCAGAACATACCCGCTCATACAACTACAGGTAAAAGAGGCGATATTATTAGAGCAGTTGTGAGCACAAATCTCTTGACTACACTCGTCTATGTCACTACAGTTGTAGTTGTTATTATCTAGAGAATAGCCAGTAGTACAATCACATTCCACTCTCCCAATCATATTGACACACAGTTGTTCACAAATGTTTGGTAAACCAGTCAAGTTCTGCCAAATAGTGAAATTTCTTTCGTATTGACATTCGTCTATGTCCAGACACTTTTGCAAATCTCTGTTATTTCCAAATCCTTTCTTACAAACACACTCAAATCCTCCTAACTGGTTGATGCATAGTTGATCCTCTCTGCAGGAATGAGTCATGTCTTCACATTCATTTATGTCAGAACAATTCCCTGTGTTATCTATTATGTAACCTGAATTGCAATCACATTCATAACTACCAAGAATGTTGCTACATATTTGATCACAAGGACTAGGACTGACCGTACTGCACTCATCAATGTCCTCACAGAATATGCCATCTCTAATTGTATAGCCGTCACGACAACTACAAGAATATGATCCGACTGTGTTATGACAATTATGCTCACACAGAGATATATTACCGGTACACTCATCAATGTCTACACAATTATCATTTGCAAGTTCAAACCCGTTATTACAAATACAGACAGTATTAAGTCCGTTTTGGGAACAGGTTCCATTTCCACAAGATGATTCACAAGGATTTATTATTGTTTGGTTTGTTAAGCAAGAATTTGTAAATTGGAAAGTATAGCTTATTCCTTCAAGGATTGTCTCTGTATTTACTTTACAGGCACACTCGTATGACGTATCGTTAAGTTTTATGAAACATATTTCTGATTCTGTTATATTTTGGTTGCTGGGGCTACACAAGTTATTTGTAGCTTCCTGAATTTGTAAGATAAAAGGCAGTTCCTCACAGCTCTGCGAATGTACCAGAATACTGTTAAATACTAGTAGGATTGTCCCTATAAACATGTAGCAATTGTATAACATTGAAAATACACTCAATTCTTCCATTGATTGGTCCTTATATCTTTTGTTTCCATACACGTGCCCAGTGACTATTCTCACAACATCTACTTACACACAATTATATAATTATATTTTCTAACGCTTTATAATTCCTTAATCACTTCTATACAACCTAATCACACTATCATTACATGTATATTCCCTATAAGGTATACTTCCTCAAACTTACATGCTCAGATAATGCTCCATCTCCTTGTACTGTTACTACCACTCTCACGATAACATCAGCTGACTCTAACATATCTCCTCCTCAGTTCTCCTCTCCTTTTTATAACATTACACTATCAGAGTCTGTTACTGTATTAGATGCTGTATTTATTGCTGTAGCTACAGACACTGACTTGGGTACTAACGGGATGGTTTCATATTCAATTAATGACACAGTTATGTTCTCTATCGATTCAGGTGATTATAATAGTATATTATAATTATTACATAGACATAAGTATATGTTGAATTATGTATTTATTTTCGACAGTGACTGGAGTGGTTTATCTATCACATCCACTTGACTTTGAATCATCTATTTCTCACACCCTCATTATCCTGGCTACTGATGGCACTCCTCTCAGTCCTAACCGCAAGAGCTCGAGCGCTCTCCTTAATATCTACGTCACTGATATTAACGACAACAGGCCGTACTGTGGAGCTACCCTATTTACTGTGCTATTTCCAGGTACTGCTGGCATTGGCTATTCAGTTATTCAACTTAACTGTACAGATCCAGATCTAGGACTTTCTGGACTCAGCTACACTTTGTCTGGAGATGTTATGAATCTATTCGATATTTCAATTCAGGGACTTATCACTTTAGCTACTACCCTAACAACTGATGTCAATATATCAACACTTATTGTACGTACACTCTCTATATTGTAAAGTAAATGTATATTAATTAATTTGTATTAGGTTTCTGTATCAGACAACTTCATTGGAGATTCAGTTCAGATAACTAATGTTACAATAATGATAGTCCTGACAGGTCAGAATGACTTCTGTCCTGAGTTCTCTCAGGCTAACTACTCTACCAATCTCACAGAGAGTTCACCACCAGGAGAATTAGTTATTACAGTACATGCTGAGGATAGAGATGCTGAGATAAATGGAGCTGTTCGTTACTCCATTATAAGTGAGTTTTACATTTGTTTAACTTATATGCCTTATTATATTAACATTAATTAGATGGAGATAACATGGGGCATTTTGCTGTGAGAGAGTCTACTGGGGAAATCATATTGATATCTAGTTTAGATAGAGAATCAATTGTAGCTTATTCTCTATTGATAACAGCTTCAGATAACGGACTACCTCCTTGTACTAATTCTACTGTAGTTACTATTATTATTACAGATTCTAATGACAATAAGCCTTGTTTTTCACAGCCTTTCTACACTGAGACAGTACCACTTAACACACCAATTGACTCTATTATCTTATCAGTAGCTTCGCAAGACATGGATCTTGATAGTAACAGCCAAGTATTCTATTCACTAATCTCTGTTAACTCTCCAGAGCATTTCTCCATACACCATACTTCAGGAGATATTAACCTGACTTATAACCTCTCTAATAGCTCTGTAGAATTGTATCAATTTCTAATAGAAGCTACAGATAATGGTATGTCTTCTCTCTCCTGCTCTTCCTACCTTACAATATACACACAGCATATGAATGTATTCCCTCCTGTATTTGATCATAATGAGTTTGTTTCTATTTCTGAGAATATAACTCCTTTAATCACACTACTATATGTAGCAGCTTCTGATAGAGATAGCGAGTATTTACATTACTCAATTGTTTCTGAAAATGAAGATTATTTGTTCTACTTACATCCTGATACAGGAGCCCTCTCGTTACGTCGTCAACTTGACTATGAACAAAGATCTGTACATAGCCTCATAGTAGAGGCAAGAGACGTAGTGTTATATGATGGAATATCTTTAGCTGATACTTCAGAGGTTACAATATCTGTTAGAAATGAGAATGACAATATTCCTTGTTTTGAATACAACTCTTATTCTATAACAATAGACTCTACAGCTGGAATAGGAGATGAGCTACTAACTATAGTATGTACTGATTTAGATATGGCTCCTTATGGCAATACCACTCTATCCATCTCTGATGGAAATAATAATGGGTATTTCTCAGTAGCCCAAGCTGGTGTTATTTCTATAGCTCAGGATATTACAGAGTTAAAATATGAAATACTGACTGTAACATGTTCTGATGGTGAATTATCCGTCAATACAACTGTATTAATTATAGCTACATCTCCTGATGTACCTCAGTTCTCTAGAGATACATACGAGTGGTATCTAGTGGAAAATTCTCAGCTGGGAACTTCTTATACAGAAATATCAGCATCATCAAACAGTACAGTTACTTATAGTATTCTGACTGGTGATTATACTCATGTAGTAGTTTATATAGACTCTGCTTACGGTATAGTACATCTGATTAACACTGTAGACAGAGAGCTGGTTACAGACTATATCTACATTATATCTGCTCTCAGTGATGATATTATCAGCTATAGCACACTGCATATTATAGTTACAGATGATAATGACAACAGACCAGTTATATTCATAGGCCCAGTAGCATTGCTCTACTCATATTCTCCTCCAGATTCTGTTGTTACATTCCTGTCATGTCAAGACAGTGACATTGACAGTAATGGATTAACAAACTTGATAATAAATGCAGGTAATGAGGACGGTTTGTTTGTATTATCTCCTGAGGGAGCTTTGCAGCTGAACAGAACTCTTGGTTCAGAATCAGTCTACTCCCTGGTCATATCATGTTACGATTCAGGACTCCCTTCACTATCTACTACTGCTAGTATTAACGTAGAGATAGCACCAGTTAACAGATACAGCCCTGAGTTTGAATACAATCAACTAGTAGTAGATGTGTTAGAGAACGAATTTGTAAATGATATTCTCGTTACACTAATAGCTGTAGACAGAGACGAGGGTACTTTCGGAGATATCTCTTACTCCATCCTGTCAGGAAATGAACTCAATTTGTTTAGAATCAACCCGATCACTGGAGAGTTTACCTTGGAATATCCACTTGATTTTGAATCAGTACAGACTCATACACTCACTGTTGCAGCTATAGATGGAGGCTATGGTGAAGCAGCAGCTAGATATTCTACTGCTGACGTCATTATTAGAGTATTAGATGTTAATGACAACAGTCCTCATCTAGATTCAGATATATATTCTTTACATATCTCTTTTACCACTGCTCCGGGTATTGAATTGCTACGGACTGTCTGTACTGATACAGATAGTGGAAATAACGGAGAAACTGAATACTACTTTGTAAACGATTCTGCTCCCTTCTACGTTTCAAATGGCTCTATATTTTTGGCTTTTCCTTTAGAATATTCATTCCCGGATTCTGTGTGTCTTGTCCTAGAGTGTAGAGACAGGGGATCTCCTCCTCTCGTGACATCATCTCTCCTCCGTATCTACATCACTAAGGACGAATTAGCTCCTGAATTTAATCAATCAATTTACTCTCTTACTCTCTTTGAATCAACTGAGTTATTTACAGATATAATAACTATTACTGCAGAAGACAGAGACCCTGGGAATAATGGTATTGTTAGCTTATTACTAACAGACTGTGAATATGACTGTCCATTCAGTATTAATACTGTAACAGGTGTAGTTAGTGTTATAGGAGCACTAGACTATGAGACACACCCCACATACTCGTTACAGGTTCAAGCACTAGACCTAGGAACATTCTCTCATACTTCTGAAGCTACAATTGAAATACAAATAATTAATGAGAACGACAATTTCCCTGAATTTAATATACCCTTCCACCAAATTTCTATCAGTGAGAATTCTCCCATCAATACTCCTGTATTATCTCTACTGTGCTATGACTTAGATTCTGATGAATTAAGCTATGCCATAACTGATGGCTTACAAGGAACTAATGCATTCTATCTATCAGAGCATGGTGTCTTATTGGTATCAGATATAGTAGATTATGAGACAATACCATCCTACTCTCTCACTGTACAATGCTCAGACGGTTTAAACTCAGTATATTCGTCAGTACAGGTTAGAATTATTAATATTAACGAATACACACCTACATTCAATCAGTCTAACTACAATATATCTTTACTGGAGTCTCTCACATTTGGCTCAATTATATTCACAGTAACAGCAGTAGATAGAGATGCTGATTCTCTGGGAGACATTACTTATACTTTAGTTGGAGGGAATACTCAGCTAACCTTCGGTATTCAAAGTACAGAGGGTATCATATTTCTTACAGACTCATTAGACTACGAAACAACTCCTACTTACTCTCTGATACTATTCGCTACTGATGGAGATGGACTGATAGGCAGGACTAGTGTTCTTATAAAAGTTATAAATGTTAATGATAATGCTCCTGTATTCATGCCCTCTATATACTCACGGGAGCTCTCTATTGACCAGGAAGTTAATGTTAATGTTATAGAACTACGGTGCTCAGATAGAGACGGGGATGATCTAGTGTATAATATAGAATCTGGTAACACAGGTAGTTATTTCAATATATCACAGACCGGGCTAGTATTTGTAGCTCGAAACTTGACAAGAAGCAATCAAGTCCTGATCCTCAAAATCAGCTGTTCTGACAGATCTACAAAACCATCAGCTGTAGCTATATTCAGTATTAATATTATAAGAGAGGCTGACTGTCCTATTCAGTTTGCTAATAACGTTCCCTACATTGACTTTGTTTCAGAGGATGTTAGCATTCACCACTTAGTTCTCACTCTCTTCGTTAATGGCAGTTCTAATGACGTCAGTTATCATATAGATAACACATTTGTACCTTTCTACATTAACTCTATCGGAACTACTGGCCAGATCCTAGTGTCATCTGCATTAGATGCTGATATAGAGGATGAATACATATTCAATGTAATAGCTACTCCTAATGACGTGTTATGCAACGATCCTCCTCAAACTAGTGTTACAATCTTCATAGAAGATGTTAACGAGTTCTCTCCTCTGGTTACGCCTGCTATACAGACAATCTATCTAGAGGAGAACTTGTCTGTACCTCAGTTAATAGCTCAGTTTCAATGCAATGATTCTGATGCTTCTAATAATGAGGTCACATTCATAGACGGATCAGCTGGGATAGATACTGATATAGCTGGTAGGGTAACACTTAGCATAGGCCTTGATTACGAGACTCAACCACAACACATATTTATGATAATGTGTAAAGACTCAGCTGATATACCTAAGACAGGAACAGCTAGACTACACATCATGGTTATTCCTCAGAATGAGTTTCCTCCTATTTTCTCTCTTGACACATACCTATTCCAGGTTTCAGAGTCTGAACAACCTGGATTTCTTATAGACGGTATCCTAGCTACAGATGGAGACAGCTTGCTCTCAGGAGACGGACAAGTTTCGTACTCACTCACAAATACATATCAGTTCTTGGTTAATGACAATGGAGATATGGTAGTGATAGATGCATTAGACAGAGAGTATAATCCTAATATTACTTTCATAGCAACAGCTACGGACAATGGGAATGTATCAATGTCTGCTTCAGCTACAATTGTAGTTATCCTCTTAGACTCTAATGATAATCCTCCTCTTTTCCATCCACTGGTTTACTCTATTAGCAGAGATTCTAACCAATCCATTACTGATCCTCTAGCTGCAATAAGCTGTACAGATCCAGATATAGGTATCAATGCTCTGCTAGAACTTAGCTTTCCTCCAGGATTCAACTTATCATATGCCTTCAGCGACCAGACAGGAGGACAGGGAGAGATTAACGCTTCTCTGATTGCTCTCTCTCCTCCTTCTGAAGGAGTACTCACATTTGATGTACACTGTACAGATTCTGGTAACATGAGTCTATTTTCTACAGCTCTGGTTAGTATTGTAATCTCCAGTGAGTGTTATATTCCTCAATTATTCCCTATTTACCATGCTACTATCTCTGAAGATTCAGTTATAAACTCTGTAGTAGTTAACACTTCTGCTCAATTCGATCCTCTCTGTCCACATGAATTCTTCATAGTGTCTGGCGAGATTGGTGCATTTGCTATCAACAAAACTAAAGGAGATATCTATGTTCTTAGTTCACTAGATTTCGAGACTATCCCTGCTTATGAGATTGGAATATCTCTAATCTCTCTAACTGCTACAGGAGCTAAATCCTCTACAGCTACTGTATTCATAACTATCACTAACGTTAACGATAATTCTCCTGTAATAGAACCTTCTAGACTAATCGTAACTTATCCAGAAGACACACACAATAATCAAGTAATAGCTTCTTATAGCTGCGAAGATTTGGATTCTGATCTAGTACAGTTTGATATTGAATCTGGTAATGAAGATTTAAGATTCAATTTAAACGGACAAGGTGTTTTAACGCTTTTGAATCCGTTGGACTATGAAAATATTCAAGTACATGATTTGTTCATTTCCTGTGCTGAACTTGGGGGCCCAGGAATTCTACACACTACTACTGCAGAACTGACTGTGCTAGTATCAGCTGTCAATGATAATGAACCTTCATTCGATCAGACTACATACTTTGATACTGTTATAGAGAATACTGCTATCGGTACTATGATACTATTAGTGTCTGCAACTGATAATGATCTAACCACTCCACACAATAAGGTCAGTAACTTCATTGGTCTATAATTATAGTTAATTATACGATTTGTTGATAGACACTTTTCGATTTATCTGGAGCTAACTCACAGCTCTTCCTTGTGACGTCAGAAGGTAATCTATTAACAGCTGACTTCTTAGATGCAGAGACTAATTCCGGTTTATATCAATTCTCAGTACTGGCTTATAATCCAGAGCCTGGAGCTAGCACAGCTACTGCTACTGTCATAATAACTCTGACAGATGTCAATGAGGATCCTCCTGTCTGTGGAGGAGGTCTAATTAACTTGGAGCTCGATCCAGGGACTTACAGTACTGAGGTTTGTTAATTAACACTTTCTTAAATGTTGTATAGTTTATTGTGTTGTGTGTGTGTATATAGGCTGTTGGTAGTAATCTATTGTGTACAGATCAAGACATATCTCCTCCTTCATTTACTGCTACACTAACCGGTGACATCAATAATGATGGTACTCTTATTCTTACAGCTGAATTATCCGGTAGCTCCTTATCCCTTAAACTCTCTGGGACTATAAATTATCCACAACATGTCATTCCTAATCAGTATACACTAGCTGTATCAGATGGAGGATCTCCAGCACTGATCGGATACACACTTGTGTATGTCAGAGTTAACCCTCCCCCTGGCGTTCTCTCCTTCTCTCCCAGCAGTAGGAGTATATCTGTTAGAGAGGACTTTCCTTCGGGAGAGGATTTGATAGATGTAGGAGCTTTCCTCAATGGAGACAATAAAGATCTTGCGGACTACTCCACCGCCTTTCCTCTCACTGTTACTTCTGAGGGAATGGTAGCATTAACCAGCTCTCTTGACTATGAAACAAGAACTTCTTATTCTATAGATATACGAGCTGAGGTTTCTTCTCAGTTTAATATATTCACACTTAATATTCAGGTGGAAGATGTTAATGATAACGAGCCAGTATTTTCTGCAGGTAGGTCTGCTTCTTTATTCAATAATTACTATTATTAGTAATTTATTCATTGTTATATTGGTTATTTAGGGAATATTATAAGATTTTCTGTGAGAGAAGACTCCAATCCTTCTGCAGTGGGTACCATAAGGGCTACAGATGCAGATTCTGGTGTAAATGGAGATGTGAGGTTTACTCAAATCTCTAGCACAGCACCAATTGGGTTATTTACTGTATCTCTTTTGGGGATGGTTAGATTAACAGGTCCTCTAGACAGAGAGGACACCCCCCATTATAGTATACAAGTTAGCCACCTCTTATAATTGTATATGGTTATAACTCTATTACATATTAATATTTAGGTAAGAGCATCTGATCAAGGCTCTCCCTCACTCTCCGCTGTAGCTGTACTCCTCATTACGGTCAGTGACGTCAACGACAACCCTCCTATCTTCCTAGAGGACAGCTCAGGGATTACACTCTCTATAGCACACACTATAGCCAAAGATTCAGTTATTTATAATTTTCAGGTTTCAGATTTGGATCTGAATCCAACATTTATACTCTCAGTGATTGGAGGATCTTCAGTTATAGGTAAGGACATTTAGGCATTACGCACTATACATGTATTCTATATTTCACCATAGAATTGTTGTATTAACCTGTATACTTATTCAGCTGCCTTCGGAGTGAGTAATACAGGAGAGCTATTTATACGCGATGACCTGGTTAACAGACCCAGTCAGACATTTGAATTTACTGTTCAGGTATCAGATGGAGTTTTAACTGATTCTATATCAGTCCGTATACTCGTTAACATAGTCTCTGACGTTGAGCTAACTTTAAGGGAGAATTCTCCAATTGATACAGTAATCTGGAATGCTTCTGACTATTCTCAAGGCAGTTACTCTCCTACAGAGAATGCTGAGTTCTTTTTGACACTAGGAAACTTCCAAAATACGTTTAGCATAGACTCTACCAGTGGACAGCTGTCTACCATTGGAGAGATAGACTATGAAGATGTAATAGTATATACATTCATAGTAGAGATAATGGACTCAAGCAATACTATAAATACCAATCTTAAAGTAGCCGTGTACTTACTGGTGTTGGATGAGAATGACAATAACCCTGTATTCACCCAAACAATGTAAGTATTGTATTTACCAATTTTATAATTGGAAAGTTATTGCACGCTTGTTATTTAGCTCGTCAGTGACTATCCTAGAGAGTGACTACATACTTCCATATAAGCTAGCACAAGTATCAGCTGTAGACGCTGATTCCGGTGTATATGCTCAGCTAGAGTACCATCTGGTGTATCCAGTAACAGGACAGGAAGCTACTGAGCTTCCATTCTACTTCACGTTTGATGGCAGTTTGTATGTACAGGGAGATGTTGATAGAGAATTATACTCTCTTCTTGATTTACTGGTTAGAGTCAGAGACAAGAGTCAAGATCCTCTCAGCACTACAACTCCCATCCAAATATCAGTGCTAGACATTAATGACAATTCTCCTTCATTCGTTAACCTAACCTCTCCCATAGAAATTATTAATAATCTTCCTGATAATTCTGTGTTCTATGAATTCTATATCTCAGATCCTGATGCTGCAGAGAACGGAACCTTACAGCTATCACTTGAACAAGTAAAACATACATTAGCATTTGCTATAAAGTAGTTATATGATATATTCTGATAGATAACTACTCCCAATTCACTCTACTTTGACTTTAACCTAGATCAAGCTACAGGTCTGGTTAGATTGATAAAGATAGACAATTTGATAGGATTAAGTGAGGACGAGCTATTCTTCATAGACCTTAGACTGTCTGTATCTGATCAGGGATCTCCCCAGCTCTCACATACACAGGACATTATGATAGCAGTCAAGCCTTATGACATAAGACCCTCTTTCCAATCAGATTTCTATTGGGTAGATCTGTTATACTCAGCACCTGTTGGATCAGTACTGCTTACAGTACAGTTAGATGTAAAATTGGATTCTATAACCTTTCTTATAGGTTAGTTGGCTTTATTATTTTATTTTGTTGTGCATTTCTGTTGCAGACATACAATTAAGCTAACCTCGCTGCTGAACTGTAGCACGAAATATCTAAGTCAAGGATTCCCAGCTACGTGATAGATCATTCTAATGCAATTAGTTTGTATGAATACAAAACATCTTATAATTATAAATTGATTGTTTGTTTGTAATTTTGTAAATTTATAACATAAGATGAAAGAACGAGGAAAGTCCCCAGAAACGCTAGGCTATGTATTCGGATTCTTCTACTCGTTCAATTATCTGATTGGTGGATTCTTCGTTTCTATACCTTTTGTATTTTTCCATAGTGGAGTATTAGCTACTTTGCTTACATTTCTTGTACTCGGCCTTATCGTAGCAATCACTAACAACTACACCCTAGAGACTATGGGTAGAGTTCGGGCATTAGACGAGTTGAATAAGAGATCGTTTTATGAGGAAATATCAGCTGAGGAGAATATCTCTAAAAGGAATGCATTCTCTCTTCCTACAACTCGTAAGTACGAGCTTAACGAGCTAGCTGGAGTTCTATTTGGGAGGATCGGAAACGCATTTATAATGTTATTCACTATACTCACTCTATTCTGTACTGAATGGAACTACTCTATTCAAGCAGGTACCTCCTTTGCTACCAATGTACCTATAAACACCAGTACATTTGTAACCTGTAGAGAGACTGAGTTCAGAGAGACTGGATTGCCTACAGGGCCTTGTCTTAATCTGTATAGATTAGGTCTGTTGTTATTCTGGTTAGTAGCTAGCATGCTGTCTGTGATACAACTGAGAGATCAGAAATACATACAAGCTATGTTAGCTATTCTAAGATTACTGTTTATACTGGTAGTTAGTCTGTTTGCGCTCGTAATGATATTGGATAGATCCTTCCTGAGTGATAATACTCATGATATTCTCAACTTCACCAATAACTCTGAAGATATACTGCACTCAGGAAGCATAATACTCAGATTCAATGCTCTGTATTGGATGAACAGTCCCTCTATTCTCTTAAACTCTTACACTATTATAGCATTCATACCAACTTTCTTGTATGTGTCACGTAACAAGAATTCTATCAAATACCGTCTAACCCTAAACAACATTATAATATTCATAGTCCTGACTCTGATGAGTGTTCTGTTAGTGTTTGCCTTCCTTGACGAAATTAACGAGAACTTTACAATAAACTGGGCCAAGTACACGAATCCTAGCTATCCTATATCAGTACAGCTGTTCGCTCATTTCGTAATATTCTATCCTCTGATAGATGTACTATCTTCCTACCCTACTGTTATCCTTATACACTCCAACTACGTGTTTGGTATGTTATTCCGTCGGGACACATCTCAGCTAGAATGTTCCAGCAAATACAAGCTTGTCCATGCTCTGATAAAACTATTCCTGAATCTACCTCCGATAATTGGTTCTCTCTTCCTTTCTAATCTAGTAACTCTCCTCACATGGACTGGTGTAATGAACTTTATAGTATTCTACTATCTGCCTTGTATTCTGCAATGGAAATCTCAGTTAGATTGTGTTCATGCTTTTCAGCTTAGAGACAGATCTAAGAAGTTTAATGGTATCCCATCTAAACTGTATTCAGTTGTAAGGACGCTATTCTTAGTTGAAGCCCCAACATCTGAATCCAGCATCATCAGTAGTTACTTCGTGAACATATGCCTGTTGATTATTGGTACATTTGTCTTATCCTTGATTATTGTAGGACATCTGACCTAATACAAACACAATACTATATTTCTTACATTAACGCCTGCACACAATACTATATTTCTTACATTAATACCTGCACAATACTGCATACTATATTCCTTACATTATACTATTACGTAGTGTATTATACAATTTATTATATGTTATTACTACATGCCCCGTAAGCAGGTACTATCGGGCTATGCGTCATATGTATATGAGTACTATTTAATTGAAATAATTCCATTACATTTATATAATCCTAAATGGCTGAGACTAGTCTGCTTGACGAGCTGAGCGTACACTCTATTGTCGAGTACCCGTATTACATGATGGGACGGATAAACTGCTGGGTAGACCTCAAGATAACTACTCCTGTAAGTTATACTGATATCCAGGCCAGACCCACAATAGATCTAGTTGTAGTAGTAGATCGGAGTAGGTCAATGCGAGGAAAGAATATTTCGTTAGTGAAGCAATCTCTTTGCTTTATTTTATCACAATTGAACACGGAAGATCGTCTAGCAGTAGTCGTATACGATAAGACAGCTCAAATTATATTCCCATTCACTCCTGTTACGTCACAGGTTAGAGATAGACTATTTGTTCGGATAGAGAGTATTAGCATTGGGAAAGGAACGAATATATGCGAGGGGTTATTGACAGGAATACAATTGTTGAATGGTAGGAAAACAAGCACAAACAGACAAGTGAGCTCTCTGCTTCTCTTCTCGGATGGATTCCCTACTGTCGGCATTCTTAACAAGGAGGATATCGTGAAGCAAATACTTAGCACTACTAATCACAACTTCTTTAACTTAATTGCTGGTATCAAGAGGAGAGATCCGTTCATGATTAGCACTGTAGGTCTAGCGGCTAAGCATGATCCCAACATGCTACAAGCTATCAGTCAAAGAGGAAATGGGACATTCTACTCTATACCGTCAGCTGAACAGATACCTACCTTTGTAGCAGAATTTCTAGGTGGTTTGTTGTCCACTTTTGCTCAAGAAATCTGTTTAGACATTACTATGGATAACGGGGCTAAGCTAGAGCGGTTTTATGTGCGAGAAGATTCTGAATTTAATGACAATAGTGCTCGAGTAGTGATTAGAGACATACAGCTGGGAGAAGACAGAGATATTTTATTGGTTCTTATTCTACCTAGACATGAAGGGAAAGAAGCTGAAGTATCTTATCTAACAGTTCAAGCAAGCTATACTCTATTCGATAAGATGGTACGGACAGATGCTAGAGTTCTGATAACTCGCAGTCTAGGATTTGAAATAAATAGACATGTGAGTACAGAAGTAAGCATACAACGCAATAGATGGAGAGCTGTAGAGAGTCTGAGGGAAGCTAAGGAACAGGCCAGTCTTGGTAATAAACCAGAAGCTAAGAGAACTCTCGAAAAATGCAAATTATATATAAATAACTCAGAAACTAGCGAAGCAATGTTATCCGATTGGTTGATAGAAGATTTGAATAGAATTATCAAGGAACTGGACAAGGAAGAATTATTGAAAACCAGTGGTATTTCACTGCTCACAGCTACTCTAGAGAGTCATTCTAGACAAAGGTCGTGCTCCTGCGGGACTGGAGTATACATCACCCCATCTCGAGTAAATATGATAACTGAAAATGATCATTTTAATATCTGAAATTCTCATTTAATTAATTACTTGCTTTTCTGCATTCATAAGCTTTGTTGTATTTCAGTTATTAACGCAATTATTAATATTGAATTTGTGTGTAGATGCAGTGGATGAGAACAATTTTATGGTGGATAAGGAAGGTACACTATACTCAGTGAGTGAAGTGAACAGAAATTTTGCAAACTATCCTCTTAAGATCACTGCTATAAACAAATTTGGTGGAAAGGAATCTAGCACTTACGTAATTGTGAATACATTGAGAGCTAATCTAATAACAGAGCTGCTACTTAACATTAGTTACCAGGAGTTTGATGCTAATATTAATACATATGTAATGTGGCTAGATGACCAGGTGCCCTCTACTGACACGTTTCAGCTGGTTGAGTATCACATACAGGATGGAATAGTTAATGTTAGTTTGTATGTAGTGCAAGGTATTTACTATCCAAATAATACAAGTCCTGATGTAGACAGTATAGATTTGGATCCTAAGCCTTTCCTTACAGTAGAAACAGTTTGTGAATTGTACTATAGTGAATTGAGTAAAGTGTTAATCTGTAAAGAAAGGTAAGTCAGTAGAAGTAATGATTTTACAGGGTATAATCTATGACAATATTTTTAGATTTGAGGTTGAAACGATTGAGCCAGCAGCTTCATCACTGGTTTGGCTTATTATCCTATTCATAGTATTGATAGTATTAATCCTAGCATGTATGCTATTACTCTGCCTTGGAGCATACATATACTACAAATGGCAGGAAGAGAAGCTTCTTATCGATGAGACTATATTCGAGCATCCTTATATGATAGCCAGACCTCTGGGGGCATATGAGATGCAGGAGGAGCTTAGAAAGCTGGGCAAGAGAGGAAGGGGAAAAGCATCCAGTGAGTAGTAATAACCCATCTTATATAGGTGTATACCTGTATTATTAATCGGTATTTATAGTGGGAGGAGCATATGATGATGAGGAAAGAGGTTATCAGCTGGGGAGAGGTAGAGACTACCACTCTAGTGATGAGAACATAGACGATACATTTGTGAATGACTACGCATCTTCTGATTCCAGTCTTTCTGTATACGGTTAGTTACATCCAACTATATTTTAAAATCTAGTCCTGTTAAAGCATTATAGCTATGTTATATTGCTACATGCATTTAGGACAAGATTATTCTAAATTCGAGCAGATGGAGACCTGGAAAAAGTACAGGAACATGGGACCGCAATTGAGACAGATGGTAGAGAGATGGAGAGATGGTGACAATATTATTCTAGAGGACGATGAACCCAAAGGAGAGATGTCTGTTTGAATCATCTTAGTTTTAACTCACTAAAATTTTTCAATTTTTTATTTTCATTTTCTACCCCCATAAGTACATTAAATATAGTATAAGTGTCTTAACTATTCGTTTTGAGTTTTACATATCTTAATATCAGAAGAGAAATCAGGTTGCTCCAGGATCAGGGAGTGCTCGTTAGCCAGATGAAGTAGAGTAGAGAATAGAACTGCCTTCGTAACGTGTTCATTAGCATTGGTATTTAGCATTGTATCACATATTAGTGAGAATACCATTGCACCAGTATCATCTCCAGGATTTTCTTGTGTATTTATAAAATTCCACATATGATCCTTGAGAGCTTTCATATCAATCTGCTTAAGCCTCCTGTCAAAGTTAAGCACTATTTTCTCAGGTCTGAGAGGAGGAGCTACCATACTGATGTTTTTATCAGATAGAGAGATCTCAGGATCCATTTTATCACCCTCTTGATTTTCAAATGGAATATAAGCAGATACATCGGCATCTCCGTCGTAGTTATAGTAAGATGCGTCACCTGTTATTTCTTCACTTCCTGTCTGTGCTGACTGCTTCTTTATCTTCACATATGCAGACGGTATGAGGAATAGAGAGGAGAGTTTCCTGGAGTCAAATGGCAGAGATTGCTCTTCGTTTCTATAGAAATTCTTTTGCTCTGCCTTAGCAACCACAGATTTGTCTGTGTTTTGATTGCTCTTACAAGATTTTTGGTACTCCAAATCATTAGCTGATAATTCTGAGCTGAAATCAATTAATTGAGATTTCTTAGGTTCTTTAATTTTAGCAGGCTTATGCTGTACAGCTGATGACTTACTGTTAGCTCGATTGAACTTCTCTTCCTTCTTCTTCAGCTCTTTGAGTGTATCAGCATTAAGATATGAGTATTCATTTATGTCAATCATTTCTAGAGTCCTGGTTATTAAGGTCAAAGGAGAAGGAGGAGGACAGGGGACAGGTACATCCGGTTCTGACTCACTATTGTCAGGAGACTGGAATGAATCCTCTACCTCGGGTATGAACAGCTGTGGAGAGAGAGAATGAGTAGGAGATTGAGTCTGTGTATCGCTATTACTCTCTTCTCTTCGTTCACTGGATACTTTCACAAACTTTCCTTTCTCATTGAACTCATAACCTTCCAGGGTTGGCCATGTAGTGGGAGCAGGACTATGGTCAATACTGTCCCACATTTGAAACAATTTTTTCACACACTCGCTCCCTTCCTGGTGCTTACAGTCATGCCAGGGACTTTCGTATGTGAAATTATAGGGCTGAGAGGAATCTATCTGTAGCTGGAAATACCTCTCACTAATTGGAAAATGAAATGACAATAAACTACTAGAGGTACCTATATCACTTGCTGCTGCTAGTTTCTCCCAGATCGGATCTCTTTTAGGTTGTAACTCCAAATTACGATAATTTAAATTCTCAGGCTTCTCAAGCACACTTTTACTTTTTGCCTTTTTAGCTTTTCCTTTCTTCTCACTATTAGATTGTTCATCTCCCCCATCATTGACCTCTATGCCCCCAGCGACCTCTGTACCCTCATTTGTCTGTCTTGTGCCTAGGGTCCCCAACACAGAGTAGGTATCATTATGCATAGCATCTACTCTACCTGCGTATATCTTAGCTGAAGCGTCTACAGCCATACCAGCCATCTTAAAGTCTGTCTCTCCTTCATTGGTCCATGCTTCTGTAGAGGTTAGAGAGTTCAGTTTTAGAAGGAAAGCATTCTTACAGTTTATTTTATTCTCAGTACTCAATCGTATACACTCCATGTAATGATCTTTTATATGAGTCATGTCTAGGGTAGAGTTACTGGCCACTACTCGCCTGGCTCTTCTGCTCTCGTTAGGGGATGGAGAGCCTGAAAGAGAGGAAAATGACAACAATATGATTAAATTATTATTATTATTTACCTATTACTGCTTCCCCTATAGAAATATTTAACAGAGATTTATTCTTTTTGAGATTGTATGAATCATTTCTTAGTCTTGATACATCTCCTCTCGTCTCATCCAAATAAGTATTATTATAATTATTGTGCTGTATTCTAGGTCTACTGGGTCCACTGCTGTCTAGACTTATGACTGAGAGAGATTCTGCTAACTCTGTAGCCATCTTGTTTGCAATAGAGTAGAGTTTATTAACTACAGATATAAGTATTTCCCCAATTTATCTAATAGATTCAAAAACATCGATTCTCAGAAAATCAAATCTCTGAATAGTTCTATATACAAATAAATTAATTAATAAATACTTATATGTACATCACACGAGGGAAGCTAAAATTGATCAAAATATTTATATCTATAATTCTTTATAGTTTTTCAGCTCAATATATGCAGTAATAGTTACTTGTGTAGATTCGTATGGATTTGCCAGGTAATCAGTACCCTCAAGCTGTTTTCCCTACTCTCATTCACCTTAGTATGGAAATGTGTGGTAGCCTCCTCGTCAGTACCACTCAATAGAAATACTCTCTGTAGATAAGCCAGGTCATTAACACTAGTCAGTTCTGGTATTCCTGTACATTTCATCATGCTGAATAGGGTAATGAACAGAGCAGAGTGTCTGCGTAAGATCAGGTAAGCGCGGGTAGCTATTTCCAGGAACTGAGTGTATAGAGCACCTGACTTACCTCCCATTATATACACAAAGTCAGGTGTTAAAATAAACGGTACAGGCTCTCTATCTACTCCCAATTTCTTCTTCTTGTTTCCCAGAAAATGTCCGAAATCAATATGGAATAGGTTCCCATTCTCAGTAACCATAATATTATCATTATGTCTATCTCCTATCCCTAGAATATATGTAGCTACACAGTAGCCAGCACATGAGTACATGAAGTTCTCTTTAGCTTTCTTTAGATCATCCTGATGCTGGTTCTTCTTCTCTAGCCAATCTAGTAACACACTCTCTTTAAAAGCACTGAGTAAAACACCTGCTTCTTTCTGTATATTACACACAGTATTAGCTTGTTGTACTACTTCTATGAGTCCTTCTTCAAATCCAGTAGACAAGCATCCGTAGGGGATCATATGCAGATCCATTCCGTTCTGTAACCACAGATTATTCATTATCTTTAGCATTTGTAGAGTGAGCATGTCTTGTCTCAGATCATCTCCATGCTTCATTATTATCTTTATCTGGGATATGGGATTGTATTCGTCTTTGTTACAAAACTCTAGCCAAATAGGTTTCTTCTTAGAATCCATAACCTAAACACTCTTACAATCAATATACATATATTAAAATATCATAAAGAGATATACCTTAATCTTTTTGTAGTTGAGGTCTCCCACAAGTAGAGCCGGGTCGTATACAGGACAGAAAACAGCTGGTAACTTAATGTTCTCTGTATTGGTAGTAATCAGCTGAGCTTGCTGTTTCTTGTATTCTGGCTTCTCTATTCCTTCCTTTATCCGTTTGGAGCAAGCAACAATATCAGTAACAAACTCTACCTGCTTCCTGAATGAGTTAATCATTTCACTACCACACCCGTTCAGATAGGCCTCCAACAAGATAGAAAATCTCTGTAAGTACTCGTGTGTACCCATCTCAGACCTCAGGAACCAGTAGAAGTAGTGTCCTACCGTTTTAGACTTAAGAGCTCTCTCCAGTAGAAATCTCCCTAACGCTGAATCATGATAAGGCTCAAACTTAAGTACCTGTACCATTTGTAAGAGGTACAGCTGTACTTCTTCATCACTCATCTTCTCTAACCTCTTAACAGCTAATTTCCTAACCTCAGCATCTGCTACGTGGTAATCTAACAGCTGCATAGCTACCTCTAGAGATAGAGGTGCCCATCTCTTGAGCATTTGATGAGATAGACTTACTTCTTCTACATTACCCCAGTCTAGAGATAGTAAATACTTAGGTAGTGCTTCTGCTCGCTGACTGCTGTAATGCAGGTATTTCTGTACCAGGGCCTTCTCTCTATGAGTCAGTTCCTTAAGAGGATCCCCGGATATAGCTTTATCCAACTCTATCTTCTCCTCCACCTCTGGTACCAGGTCGGGTACATTCTGTCCTTCATCTCCTCCCTCTAGACCGGACGGATAAGCTACAGGGTGTGCGTATGTGTCTAACTCTACGAATAAGAACCCAGCCTTGTTGGTGACAGGATTAACAGCTGTAGAACCAGCTGGACTAGGATCAATACCCTCATTAACTCCATAGCTGTGATACAGATCACGACTCCTCTCAGAATCAAGACTTTCAGGAGTGGGAGCTGGCCATAGAGGGAGTCTCTGCACCCCTGTACGGAGGATAGATCTGTGATCTAACAGCTGTAGATTCACCCAGTGTAGGGTAACCAAACCTTTCTGTTTGGTCATAGTCTTTTCTTTATTGACACCTCTATCGTTCTGATCTCCCTGGGACCTAGGGTCTTTTTTTCCGCGAACTACAAGATGTAATCTCGCGGCTTTTGGTAGGTCTTTAACGCGGAGTTGGAAGGTTAACCATTGTGACCATCTGGGGTGTTGAGATATCCTAGCATCCTCTGTAAACACATCTTGACATAACAGTATACCCCCATGGTATAGGGATGCTCTTACAAACACAGTAGCTAGCTCCATAGGAAATGTATGTAGATTGTCTATGCCTAAGAATCGTATCCTGAATGGCTTGTTTATTTCAAACATTGATATGCTTACAATATCTGAATGGTGCTCACGGTTAGACGCAGACAGCTGATTATGAGTACCACTTAAGCCCACAGAATCATCTAGCAAGAATGAACTGTCCTGGAATTCTAACTTATCTTTATTAGGATCTAATCTGTGAGTTAGTGCGAATTCTAACGGCAATATGTTCTTGGTGATGCAGGTCCTGATATACGTGTAGTTTATGAGAGGCTGATCTCCGTATAAGTATGTAGTTCTTCCGTATGACCTCAATACATACATTGAGTATTCCTCTTCTTTGAGATCTGGTAGCATCTTAGCTATCACCACTGTCATCAGCTGATCACCGTTTACATCAGCTAGATCTATATCTTTGAACATCTTAGTGACAGTACCTAGATGTACTCTGCAATGAAGGGTTGTCTTCATTGATCTAAGAAATTGCATAATATACTTATACTATGCTATTTAGCATAGGGCAGTTACTTACATGGGTACAGCTGTTTGTGTCATCTGTCGTTCCATGGTATAATCAATAACATCTCTCTCATTCACAGCCTTCAGGCGCACTCCATTCAGCTTTCGTCTCGTCATCTGTACTTCATCGTTCTGAGCTCCTTCGAAGAGCTGTAAGTCCACAGAAATGAGATAAGACAGCAATAATCTAAATTGTTTCTCTTGTACATAATTCTCTATCTTCTTTGTTATAAACAGTATGCCATTCCCTACCTATAAAATAATAATTATAATTATAATAATATTCTAACGTATATACAGACTTATTTCAAGACGCTAACCTGCTCCTTCTTCCACTGTTTGATAACCCCTAGTGTCTGGAACATCTGTCTCTCATCAAACAGTTCGTACATAGTATCTTTCTTCTTATAAGTGAATGTATAATTATCTTTGTTATAGAGATCAATCGAAGTCTTCTTCCCCATAAATTTACTATCATACAGAGCTCTCCATAGATTATCCTTTATCTGACCTACAGTCTGGTTACCCCCACACTCCATCATCAGTTCTCTATACCCGCTGGTTAGAGGGATCATAAACTTTACATTGTATACTTCACATGTCAGCATAATAGATTCTGTCACAACTAATGTCATATTGTCTCTTGTATGGCTAATTTGTATAATAATATTATTATTATTAATATAGCCACGTGCGTTACGTACACAACCTTATTGTAGATATTTCTATGAATGTTATACCTTGTGCATTATAGTCTATTCAGAGCATTTATGCTAGCTAGAGTATAGGAGAATATCCACTATAAGAAAGAGCTGATGATCTCAAGTTGTACAATAACTTTATACATACTAATGGTTTATAATTGTGTCCAGTTTAGGGCATTAGTCTATTTCAATGTTAACTAACCACTACATTAGATTGGCTTTATACAAGTATGCATGATTTAACTGTAACTTATATTAATATTGAATAGACACAATTAGGTGGAAAATGACTGGAAACATAAGCCAGGGAGATGACAATTGTAGTAGCGAGGAAGATGTACCAGATCTACACCCTATGCTTGCTTCTAACGGAATAAACGGATACAAGATTGATCTTACAGATAAATGTAATCCCTTACCTCCACACACACTTGATCTCGTGTCTGAAATCTCTAGAAAAAACTCGCAAAAGAGACAACAGAACTCCACTACTGGGTTATCAACACTAATGAATTTACTACGATCTAATCTAGGAGTAGGTCTGCTGAGTATGCCTAATGCTATACAAGATGCTGGGTATATACTCGGACCTATAGGTATCTTGTTAATGGGTATGTTAGCTTGTCACTGTATGACTATATTGGTTAGATGTAGTCACGCCCTCTGTCATCACCTGGGGGTATCCTCGTTAGATTACGCAGACATAGCTGAACTTGCTCTATCGTATAAATTAGGACTCAAGCGTTCTTCTATACTAGCTCGTTACGTCATCAACATGTTTCTTATCATTACACAAATAGGCATGTGTTGTACATACTTCCTGTTTATATCAGAGAATACTGCTAGATTAATAGTAATGTCTGGAGGCCCGTACTTCAGTACACATACTATGATATTATACTTCTTGCCTCTAGTTATACTGCTCTCATTTATCCGTAGCTTGAAGGGTCTATCTCCGTTTACTACAGTAGCTAATTTCTGCTATTTATTCGGTTCTGTTATAATAATAACATTCAGTATAATGACTATAATAAATAGAGGAGGTCTGGGAGAGGGAGCTACTCCCTTCTCATCTACTGGGTACACGTATGCACTGTTCTTTGGGAATGTTATATTCGCGGTTGAAGGCATAGGAGTTATTCTACCGATTGAGAACAAGATCGCGAAACCGCAGTTATTCACACCTCTGCTCTGGCTAACAATAATTATCGTAACTCTCCTATTTACTGTAGTAGGAGTATCAGGGTATATTGCTATAGGATCAGAACTAAAGCCTGTAATAACGCTAGAATTTCCATTACATATCACATCTCCCTATCAAGTTGTATATCCTATAGCTATACTGTATCTTGTGGTAGGTACGTTAGGCTCTTACGTCATACAGTTCTATGTCCCTATGGATATAATAGAGCCTGTATTATTGAAGAGGGTAAGTAGGAAATATATGAAGTTATTCTTCCAATTATTATTCCGCGCGTCAGTAGTCCTATTCACAGCTGTTATTCCTATCCTAATCTATAACATTAAGTTCCTGATTGATCTAATAGGAGCTTGTAGTGGTAGCTTCCTAGCTATAACTATACCGGCTCTGTTAGAGATGATTATATTCTCCGGGCAGAGGAGATACGGATTACCGTTTAAGGTGTGGATTATTAAAGATATTTTCATATTCACATTTGGCTTTGTGGGTGCAGTATTTGGTACAGGTCTGACAATATTCAAGATTGTTACTACAGAGACTTAACCTACCCTCTGATATGATTTTAACCCAGTGTTACTCATTTTGAGAGGATTTGCGTTTCTTTTGGAACATGATTTGCAATTTATTTCTAAATTCTGAAATTATTTAAATAATTTCTATTCTTATACTAATAGTTCTAGAGGGGGTGAGGGGTGTAGGTTGTCAAAATAGTAAGTACAGGAATAAGAAATGGAAAAGGAATAGGTAGATAACACAGGATAACCTGGCGTAAGGGTACTGACGGAAGTACACACCCACTCTCAAGGACAACAGGTCTAATCCTGTCACTACATTCTCAAAGTTCCTACCAAACCTATGGGGACAGGCCTGTGGGAGAGGTAATGAAGTGATGTGGCGTAGTTTGCTCTTACCACTGGAATCTGCTAGCAGACTGTCAGACTGTCCTAATCTCTGACTTAACTTATCTAGTTGTAGCTTAAGAGTATTGTTCTCTGCTCCTAGAGTCTCTATAGATCTCTGCTTCTGTATAACTGTATCAGTCAGAGACCGTACTCTCCCTTGTAGCTCCTGAGAACTAGGATCAGGGTGTAACACAGATCTAGCTATCTGACCCTCTAGCTCTGATATAGTGACGTCACGAGCTGTCAACTCAGCTTGCTGAGAGGACAGCTGTGACTTAATAGCCTCGTTCTGTCTCTCCAGCATTCTAGCAGCATTCTCCTTATCCTCTGCTTGAGTCTGGAACAGAGATTTTTGTGTGTGTAGATTAGTCTTATCTTGAAATAACTTGTCAATATCTTTAGTTAGATTCTGTATTTTAGCTTCACTCTCTTCTCTACACTCTCTCAATTCTTCTGTCAGGCTGACACATTTGTTTTCTAATTTCTTAATCTCCTCTAGATGTTCATCATGTGATTGATCCTAGCATACAATTATTATTACGTCAGAGTATATTTGTAATAAAGTACTACCTTCATTGGCTGGTTCATCTGTTCCCTTAGAGCTGTAATAACTTTCTCTTTGCTCTGTAGAACTGTAGTAGCTTTATATTTGTAGTCAGTTAAATCCGTCTCTGTTCTCTTTAGCTCACTTCTCAGCTGTTCGTTAGACTGCTCCAGCTGTTCAGCTATCTTCTCTTTATCTGTCATACTTTCTGTTAGTCTGTCATTATCAGCTGATATCCTTTCAATCTCTCTCTGTAGGGAGCTAGTCTCCTGTAGCTGTGTAGCTTGAGCAGACTGTAGAGTAGCTATTTCTACCTTTAGATCTGAAGTAGCTCTATCTGTTAGAATCATAATTATATTTGCTATAAGAACTTGCTATGAATTTACCGGACTGAAGTTGTGTATCAGTCTGTTTATTTTCCAGTTCTCTTCTAATAACTTGTATTTGTAATCTATGAGCCTCCAGCTGACTATCTCGTATCTCCATCTCATCTCTCAATCCTATTTGTCTTTCTGCAGACTCTGATAGCTGTTGTTGGAGCTGAGTGACTTCACGTGTCAAGTTTGACACTTCTCTCTGAGACTGGTTCCAATGCTCCTGCATGACCTCTAGATCTGATTTACAGCTGATGACTGCCTTACGAAGAGATTCATTTTCTAAAGCTATAGTGTCCGGATTAGGTTCTGAGTACTGGGGGAGTTCCTGAGGAGCTATTGCTGTCTTTATGACGTCAGGAGCACTTGTAGTAGACAGAGGAATTTCTATAGAAATAGTGTGTATAAGTAGTTTTAACATCTGACCAGTTATTACCTGTGAGTGGTGTATTAGCTTTTGGATCGTTCAGGAATTCTATTAGTTTATCATCACTCAGAGCCTCTGTAGATTCATGTACAGGAGGGGGTATGTCTAGTTGTAAGGGGTGCTGACTGCTACCATCTCTAAGCTCTACAGGAGAGGGGTAGGACCAATCAGCCTCTTTTTTAGGGATGGGGAGATTCTTGCTGTTTGAGTCCTCATCTTCCTTATCTACTCCTGTAGCAGTAGTTACAATAGTCTGTATAGAGTTAGCTGCATACTCGTCTACACTCTCCAGGAGTGTGGAGGCTTTGTTAGCTATGCCAGATAGCCAAGAGCTCATTAGTAGCTAATTAGTTGAAATATAATACTGCCTTATAATTATGCCTAGCAGCTAAATAGCTATACATTTATACAAGCAGATTCTCAATGTTATTGCTACGGAGTAAGACATTTCTAACTAAATTATACTATTTGGGATGTTCCAACTTATCTACAGAGTCTGAATCAGTACAACCCCTCAGAAGTCATTACTATTACGGGTTCCATCCTAATGTGACTACCATAGATGCTCCCTACCAATCCATGGTTCTAACCAAGACATTACACTATAACCAGTTACCTCACTCACTCTCTCAGAACTCTGATGTATCCAGCTCTATAGAACAGCTGGTCAGAGATGCTATAGTGCTAACTGTTGGTAAAGATAAACGTGTACTTACACGTAAATACAAGGAGAAGCCTGAGAACGAGCTGAATACTGACGACTACTATCTATCATTGATAATGAACTTGTTACGTATAGCTCTAACTCCACAGGGAGTATACCAGCCTGTACTCACGTATCGTTCTTACATAGCTTATGATTGGATAGCTATGGACACTTATTCACACATGGAAGAGTTGATTAGAATGAGAGGGAGACCATTCGGTTGGTTAATCAGTTCCTCTCAAGATAAGGCCTCTCCGCTGGTAGTACCAGATCCTGATGAAGTGAGAGAGCTCTCTCAGTCTCCTCTCCATGACCTCTATCCTGTATCTCCATTGATTGGTCTCCCTAAGTGCACATTTTACCATGATAGCTCAGATATACTCCCAGCTAATGAGCAATTTAGAGTACCACATACCTTATTGTACATACATAACATGAAGTTATCTCATGTACAGAACTTCCAATCAGTAGTCATGCATCTATTCTCTCTGCTAGCCTCTTATGCTACCCGTTATTGTGGTGCTACACCAGGTCACGAGCTAGCTACCCCTCTCTCCGCACAAGCTATACTCACTACAGGCACTAAATACACATACTTTTACTATCAGCTCAATACACTGGATATAGCACAGATAGACACTGGGCTAAAGAACCTGCTGTATACGTCAGACAGTGAAATACAGCTGTATCAATTCGATCTGAAGCAGGATAAAATTATAGAATTTAATTTAGAATGTTTGAGATTATTCGTGGATACTCTCAACAACTTTAGGCAAATTAACCATGGATATTAATCACTTATTTCATACAAATGCTACTCTTATATTAATACAATCTAATTCCATTCTCACAAACTAGTTGCTTAAAAGATGTCAGGTTCAGAAGATGAGGGTGCTGCCGTCCCTGCTCCCGCCCCTATACCTGTTGCACCCATGGCAGGTCCAGGAGATCTAACTATACCGGATGCAGTCAAGGATGTGTTGAAGAACGCGCTTATTCATGGGGGACTAGCCAGAGGTCTACACGAGTGTACCAAGGCTCTAGACATGAGAAAAGCTGTCATGTGTTTCCTAGCTAAGAACTGCGAGGTAGACCAGTACAGCCGTCTGGTAGAAGCTCTCTGTAAGGAACACAAGATCCGCCTTATGAAGGTTGATGATAAAGCAGCTCTAGGTGAATGGGCAGGACTGTGTCGTCTGGGGAAAGACGGGAAAGCCAAGAAAATAGTAAACTGTAACTGCGTGGTAGTGACAGACGTAGGACACTCTACACCGGCTCTAGACTTTGTTATGAAGTACTTTGAGAGTAAAGGATTCTCTACCGAGATGTCTTAGATAGAATAGATTTTAGTATGTTTCATAGAGCTAATACATTGTCATGATGTGTTATTAGATTTAGATCAATTATAACTAGTACACAATTTTGTTTTATTTTATTATATACCAGCATAAATGGCTACTAAACAACAGACTCCTCACAGACTCACCTTCCCCTCATCTCTCCTCTCTCTAACCCGCCCCTCACCTAGCTGTACACCCTCTCTCTCCTACGGATACCAGCTACAAGGACAGACACTTATTCTAGGATACACTCCTCTATCCTCTCCTGACCTCTTAACTGATCCTCCTTCTGACTGGCTATCTTACACTAATCCCGTGCTTAGCTATCTCCCTATAGGAGTATGTATAGTGGGTATACATACCTATTACACATCTCCGTCACTAGATAAGCTCCTGCTAACATTCCAATCGCTCCCTCCTCTCATCTTCCCTAACAACAGACTAATCCTCTCAAATATTTCGGATAATGACGTAACTCACCAGCTGTTAGACATCACCACAGGACAACTGTCAGCTGTCACAACTAACTATGAGTCCCTAAGCTCCATATATAAGCTAATTAATGATTACGTCATCAAACTAGACCTCAAACAGGAAATATCATGTGACATCACTCCTTCAACGTTTCCTCACTCATTTACTACAGAATTAGATAGAATTACAGCTCATATATTATCAGCTGATAATATATTCTCAGTAAATACAAGCAAAACTAAGTTATTATCAATTCCCCTAACGCCCCCTGATTCTAAGACCAAGAGGACTGTTACTGTTAAAGATCTATTACAAATGAAACAGTCCCCCTATCCTCTATTGGTATCTCTCCCTCCCTGTCCCTCTACCTATACACTATCTATACATTACCATATATGGATACCTGCTGATTTACCTAACACACAGCTAGATAGTACACTTAGACAAGGAGTTGTAAGATATATACAAGCTATAAGAGATGCTGTGAGTATTCCTTGTTTTATGTCTATTTGTCATGTACCTCATCCCTTCCTACCCTTCCTACCCCTATGTCTTCCTAATCCACACACTAATCTTATAAATAACTCACTCATAGACCCTCTCTCTCACTCTAAACTACGTCACAACCTCACTAACATACTCCTTCTATCTGCTAACACACCATACTTATACTTCCATAGAGTATATCCTATATCCAGTTTACATCTGTGTGTGCCTCATCTATCTATTACGTCATCATTACCTCCTTCATATACACTAGTACAGACAGTATCAGGTCTGTATGATTACTACCATTACTTAACAGATGGGTTTGATGACTGTGGGTGGGGATGTGCTTATAGATCTCTACAGACCATATTCTCCTGGTTCGTGCTACAGGGATACGTTAAGGGTAGAGACAAGCCCCCCTCCCATCAAGAGGCCCAGGAGATTCTTGTACATCTGGGAGATAAGACTACCTTCTTTGTAAACTCAAGAGAATGGATAGGGTCTGTAGAAATAGGATTAATATTACAAGATATGCTAAGTGTTAAGTGTAAGATTATACCACTAAACTCAGCTGATGAGTTGACAGACACCGCTAGACAGCTCCTCTATCACTTCGAGAAGTTTGGTACTCCAGTAATGATTGGAGGGGGTCAATTAGCTCACACAATACTAGGAGTAGCATATGATGAGAGCATGGGAACATGTCAGTTCCTGGTCCTAGATCCTCACTACCGAGGACCAGATGATATTAAGTCTGTATTGAAGGGAGGAGGGTGTGCATGGAGGGGAATTAAGTTCTGGAAACCTAATACCTTCTATAATCTATGTCTGCCTATTAGAGATTATATTGACTAGCTATTATGTATATTTGTATGTGATTACAATTAGATATGTTTCTGACTCGATCTGAATACGACAGAGGTGTAAATACATTCTCTCCTGAGGGCCGTCTCTTCCAGGTGGAGTATGCTATAGAAGCTATAAAGCTAGGTTCCACTGCTCTAGGTATACGTACTGACCAGGGAGTAGTACTAGCAGTAGAGAAAAGGGTGACGTCATGTCTAATGGAGCCTAGTTCCTTAGAGAAGATAACTCAGCTAGATGGACATGTAGCTTGTGCATTCTCTGGACTAACAGCTGATGCTAGGATGCTGGTGGATAAGGCTAGGATAGAGTCTCAGAATCATTGGTTTGCTTATAACGAGCCTATGAAGGTTGAGCTATAAGCTATATTCTAATAATATTTATTTAGAGTATTATATTATTCTCGATAGGTGGAGAGTATAACACAAGCTATATCTAATTTAGCGCTTAAATTCTCTGAGGATAACGAGGATGATGATGAGATGTCTATGAGCAGACCTTTTGGAGTAGCTCTACTGGTAGCTGGTGTAGACAAGGATGGAGCTAGATTGTACCATTTAGATCCATCAGGTTACTAAAACTGTACACAATAAATTTATTAAATTAGTTAATTAACTATTTGTAGGCACGTATATACATTTTGATGCTAAAGCTATCGGATCAGGCTCTGAGGGAGCACAAACTAGTCTACAGGAGATATACAAAGGAGATCTGTCTATGGACCAAATTACTGTACATGCTTTACAAATTCTGAAGCAGGTGATGGAGGATAAGCTGAATAGCGTTAATGTAGAGGTTGTACAAGTACAATTAGATGGAGTTTGTAAGAGACTTACCCAGGAGCAGTTACAAACTTACATAGAGGAAATTAGCAAGTAGACTCTATATAGACATTAGTTTATTGGATGAGTTATTAGAATGAATATATTCATGTTTATACGAACATACATCGGAGATAAGAGTTTCCACATAAATTAGTGTGTTAGTATAAAAGTATTTGTTAGCTATAATGCCAGAAATAGAGATAGCAAGTTCTCCAGCTGTTATATTCTCAAACTTAGAGGTGACAGAGAATGAAGAGTACCAATCAGCTGATCCAATCCCACCTAGTATCAGAATACCTCAATTGGAATGGACTAGATCAATGACTTCAAATTATATACCCTATTATGTCACTATATCACCAAGCGAGGGACTACCCCGTAGCTCCTGGCTACACCCTGTCCTCTCTGAGTTCCTGGATTCCTTCCCTCTTCTAGAGGAGCATAATCGTTATGCAGCCTACAGAACAGCATACAAGCTACGATCTCTACAGACACTCACTCGTTTATCCAGATTACACCTAGCTAGCTTCTACCAATCTCTATCTCAGCACAAACTATTACTCCCCTCTGCTCCTTACTTCTTATCTCCCTTACAGCTAGAGGATCTTCTAGCTACTGCATTCTCTAAGTCTAACTTCTCAGGATTGGAGGGTAGCAGAGCTCAGCTGATTGCTACTGCTACAGAGCTATCTCTTAACTTTTTGCTCAGTTGTTATGACCCTGGTAGAACAGGAGCTATATCTCTAAGCTCTGTCAAGGCTGCTGTCACTTTACTTTCTGTTGCTCCACTCAATGACAAGTATAAGTACTTATTCCAACTAACAGCTGATACTCGTAAGCCATCTATTGACAAACAGAGCTTCAAACAGCTGCTAACTGACCTCCTCCGCTTGACTGTATTCTTAGAGGAGTCTCTAGCATTTGGAGATAAAGCAATTAACGCTTCTTATCACTCACTACTGGATACCACAGGGAAACAGGATTCAGTAAACTTTCAGTTATCTTTGAGAGAGTTCCTGGATTGGAGTGTGTTAGAACCTCAATCCCTGGTCTGGATACCAACTCTTCACAGAGTAGCAGCTATTGAGAACACAAAACACAGTGTAAAGTGCGGTATTTGTCGCTCATACCCTATAAAAGGCTTCAACTTCAGATGTCAGAAATGTACAAATCTAAACATATGTCAACATTGCTTCTTCTCACAACGTACAAACAACATGCACAAGATAACACATCCCATTAGAGAGTATACTCTACCTACCACCAGCAAGGAAGATATTAAAGACATGCTACGTGTATTGCGTAACAAATTATCAGTATCTCATTACCGTAAATCTAAGAATAAACAGAGTTATCTACTTCATGAGAAAGACATGGAAGTAGAGCCTGTTATATCTAGTACTGATGAGGATGACATCCACGATGATATAAGGATATTAGCTGCTAGACTTAGGGATATAGAATCTAGTCCTGTAGCTGTATTGTCAGGAGATGTAAACGATGAGAATACAAAGCTTAGAACAAGACTAGACTACCTGGAAGATAAGAACAGAGAATTACAATCTCTGTTAGACGCTAATCAGCCTACCAGCTCAGATATGGTGAGTAGATACAGTATAGCTGATAATACACGTCAATACAATAGGATGTCTAGGTCTCTACAGCAGGAGAGGATGGAGATACGTGTTAATGTGTTAGAGAATCATAACAAGTCTCTAGAGGAACAGCTGTTCAGTCTGAGACGATCTCTAGGAGTAGGAGAGAGAGAAGAATCTCAGCCAGCAGATAACGTAATTACCACAGATAAGACAAACAAATTCTCAGAAGAAGATAGTCTATTTGCTCTTGTTAGCCGTATGCTATCTGACTCGGTCACTTCTAAACAGAGAAGACTTAACCCAGCTGTGTCTGATGCTGTAACAGGTCTGGGAGAGTCTCTAGCTTCTATGGTTGCTGACATACAAGAGTACTCCAGTAAATAACTACCATAAACACTATATTTATATTTATATTCCCTATTATTATTATTATTTTCTTACAACCAATGCGAATAAAATACAATACGTATGTAGTATGCTTGTTAGATTGACAGATAACTATATAATCAGCTGGTATAATAAAATCGATTCTATATCACCTTCTTAAGCTGCTTCCCCTCTTCTACAGCATTCTCATCTTCTTCATTCTCAATTCTGTAGTTGCTCAGTTTGTCTAGCCAGTGTTTTGCTTCACTTAATCTATTCATCTTTATAAGAGTCTTAGCCAGGAATAGCCAGTTCATTGAATAGAATCCCGGCTGTTGATCTTCCGCTTTCTTAAAGCATTCAAGTGCTTCTTCAAACGAACTGTCGGGTGGTGTAGCTAGAATAGTAGCAATTATGCGTCTCTCTATCCAGCTGATATCTGCTATAGAGTAGCACCACTGTCCTAATAAGTGTAATGTTGTAGGTTCATTAGGATGCAGTTTGAGTGATTTATCAAAATATGATTTTATTTGGTGAGCTTGCTTTATCTGTGATTTAAATCCTTCGTATTTGTTGATATGACTTAGAGTTATCCCAGCCCATTTGTGTGCTGCAAATGAATTAGAATCTAATTCAAGTGATTTCTCTACTAGCTCAACAGCTTTATAAGCAAGTTCCTTGCTACGTTCTTTTGTAGTGCTTTTAGCTAGAGCTACTTTATAATTTGCTCTTGATAATCTCCAGAGCAGTTTAGGTTCGTTATACTCTTTATAAGCGGATAAGAATTCTAATAACTTCTCAAACTCATTATTATCAAACAGCTGGTCTGCCTTCTTGACTATTCTCTCTAGATCTTCATCCAGTAGCTCAGACCCCTGATCCTCTGTGTAAACTGTTCTGATGCTAAAATATCCACAGAGTGTAGCTACGGAAGCTAATCTCCAGGAAAATCTACGTCTTCTGAGCATTGTGAATATTCTGTAAGGTCTTAGTGTCTGTGCTATGAATCCTTTCTTAAAGATAGATCGACTTATTCTGATTAATGACATAACTAGCTAGCTCTACAAATATTTGAGAAATACGAGTATCTTACATACTGTCCTGCTGGTCTATTTATTGTAATTGATCAACTATTGTAGACAATATATTCAAATTCATCTACCACATGCTATAAATGTAATATGCACTGAGCCATCTAATAGAATAATTACAAATAATACATGGAGAGCGGGTATAGCACTGTTATCATTGACACAGGCACCAGCACTATCAAGGCGGGATTATCTTCGGATATGTACCCACGGGTAGAAATACCCACACAAACTCCTGAGGACTATGCTAATGAGCAAGCTAGACCAATTATGGAAAGAGGTATAGTAACAAATTGGAAGAGATTAGAGGATGTATGGTCGAATGTGATATACGATAAATTGGGTGTTAAATCTCCAGGGGAAGTCTTAATATATCTAACTGAGAGGGTTTTAAACCCAAAAGCAAACAGAGAAAAGATGCTACAAATAATGATGGAAGAATTCCAATTCGGTGTCGTGTCATTCAACAGAAATACAACTTGTTCTATGATTGGATCAGGAAGGTTAAGTGGTACTACACTAGAATTAGGGGGCGGAATTAGCTCAGTTGTCCCTATCTATGACGGCTATGCACTGCCACACGCAGTACAATGTCTTGATGTAGCTGGTGACGATATCACTGAATATCTAATGAGTATGCTCCATCAATCTGGTACATCAATCAACAGGGATATAGCGAGGAATATTAAAGAAAGTACAGCATATGTTTCTACAGATCCTGAAATAGATAATTCGCTATTACCAAATATCTATACACTGCCTGATGGACGAGTTGTATCAATCAGTACAGAGCGATACAAGTGTGTAGAACCTATCTTCGATCCTTCTCTGCTGGGACTAAAAGGTCCTGGTATACACCAACTCATAGCTGGGACATACAAACGACTAGAATCTAACAATCCGTACTTTCGTAACTTAATACTAAGTGGAGGCAGCTCGTTATTCCCAGGGCTACAGGAGCGATTACACAGAGAATTAGCATCAACACTACAACCAACAATTAAGCCAAGTTATACCATACTTCCTTACAGGAAGCACTTAGCATTTTATGGTGCCTGTATCATAACCTCTATGTCCAACTTTCTTCTATCTCAAAACACTTTCAGTATGGCAGAATACGAGGAATCTGGTCCTAGTTTAGTGCACAGAAAGATATATTAGTACAGAGTTCAATTATATGTTATTACAATATAGCGTTTGCAAAATGAATAACAAGATATTTGTGTCACAGTTCAGAGTATTGAGAGGTAGGAGTAAACAAATAATATTCAGTAATAGTTGTTCAAAAATTTGTATAAATAGTGATTTGTTTTAATTAAATAATACATCAAGATGGCAGAACTAATTCAAGTGCATAGAGCTATTAATCTTAATACATTCTCTGATTGCACTTACTACGGACTAGAGTCTTGTCTTTGTAGTATTGACATAAAGTTAACAGCACCTTTATATGAAGCTAATGGAGAGCTGAGATCTCCTATTGATTTAGTAGCTGTAATAGATCGTAGTGGGTCCATGTCTGGAGAGAAGTTAAATCTAGTTATTAAGGTGTTACGTTTTGTTGCAAAACATCTGAAATCGGTAGACAGGTTAGCAATAGTGACGTATGATGACAACATCCATGAACTCGTGTCTCTTGCATATGTTACTCAAACGAATCGTATACAATTCGACGCTAAGATAAGTAACATATGTTCAGGGGGTCTACCAATCTGAGTGGAGGTTTAATAAAGGGAATGAATATTATGAATAGAAGAGAAATGAAGAAAGCTGATGTTGCATCTGTATTGCTATTCACTGACGGTTTGGCTAACTGCGGTATTACGAATACGAATGACATTCTAACTGCAATGCAGAATATATTCGCAGGCAAGAAAGACTTCACAGTAAATACGTTTGGATTTGGTAGTGATCATAATGCGTACATGCTCGAAGAGATCAGTAGAGTTGGTAACGGATTGTATTACTTCATTCAAAAAACTGAACAGATCCCTGAGATATTCACCAACTGTCTAGGAGGACTATTATCAACAGTAGGTCAGGATATATCCATTTCTATCGAGACATCAAATGGTGCTACAATTAAAGCAATCTTCTCCAAAGAGAACCCATCACTCAGTAATGGGAATAAGAAAGGAGTTGTTGGTATGGGAGATCTGCAGTCAGAAGAAGAGCGTGATATCCTGGTGGAGCTTAACCTCCCTACAGCTAAGAATACAACAAGCTCGTATACCTATGCTAACGTTACACTCGAATACTTCAATGTTATCAAAAAGTATAATGACCATCATCAGAGAGAGGTGGTGATAGAAAGACAATCAGACTTAAGCACACAAAAACTTAGCTTAGAAGTAGATGAACAGAGAAATAGAATACAAACAATTGATTCTCTAGCACGTGCTGCTGAGCTAGCAGAGAAAGGGAAAATGAAAGAAGCTAGCAAAGTATTAACTTCACGACAATCGTGCATTCGTAGTTCACATTCCCAAACTAGTCCTCGTGTAATTTCACTCGATAATGACCTGAACACAGCTATGGAAAATTTATCAAGCGAGGCTATATACTCATCTCGAGGTAGATACGCGATAGCTAGCATAACTGGCAGTCATGCAAAACAAAGATCAACAACGACTCCATCTTACAATACGTCTAGTAGAACTACTACACTTCATCATTACGAAAATATAATGTCATCACTTTCATTTTATGAACATGAATTTTCTCAACCTACCCGAAAAAATAGTGAACCTATCGACACCTAAAAGTTACTACCACCAATACCTCCGAGAGGGGCTGCTCCAGAGCCAACTACATATCCTCCTCCTCCTCCAATCCCCAAGAAGGGTTCTAGACTATCTCTCAATCTTGATATCCGTCGGAAATCGCAAAGCGATGATAAGCCCGAATCTGAGAAAGGTCCCCCCTTCATAAACGAGATGTAACTGTCTTATCTATAAGACAATTATTGTGTTATGCCCTCTGAACTATATCTATACGCTCTTTATTGATAATTGTGTGTATTTTTACCCTTGAATTTTGCATTGATTATCTTTTCCTATTAAATATACGGTTAATTATATAATTTACATTCGGATTCAAATAACCTAATAAAAAATCAACTTTTAACAGTTCACAGTTGTATAATCCCTTAGAGATTCCTTGCGTGAGATATTGGAGGTTTCCTGTCCACAACTTATAGGGAGGAGGTCGTTCCAGCTCCTTTGTCATCTCCTATCTTTGAGTTGCCTTACATTTTCACTAATATGATTAATCTGGCTTTATCGTCCACAGAAATATCTTCTAGTTCAGGTTTCAACTTACGTTGTACATTAGTTATAGGGTATTACCTCATAACATTAGAGATTTTCAAAATGTACAATAATATATTATGTCACATACCAGAATACAGAGGGATAAGAAGAATTATTTATGATAGATGAGTCATACCGTAAAAGTAACATAAATAGAGATTTCTTTGCATTTTAATAATACTTACATCAAGATGGCAGAACTAATCCCACTGCAGAACTCCATTAATGTTAATACATTCTCTGATTGCACTTACTACGGACTAGAGTCTTGTCTTTGTAGTATTGACATAAAGTTAACAGCACCTTTATATGAAGCTAATGGAGAGCTGAGATCTCCTATTGATTTAGTAGCTGTAATAGATCGTAGTGGGTCCATGTCTGGAGAGAAGTTAAATCTAGTTATTAAGGTGTTACGTTTTGTTGCAAAACATCTGAAATCGGTAGACAGGTTAGCAATAGTGACGTATGATGACAACATCCATGAACTCGTGTCTCTTGCATATGTTACTCAAACGAATCGTATACAATTCGACGCTAAGATAAGTAACATATGTTCAGGGGGGTCTACCAATCTGAGTGGAGGTTTAATAAAGGGAATGAATATTATGAATAGAAGAGAAATGAAGAAAGCTGATGTTGCATCTGTATTGCTATTCACTGACGGTTTGGCTAACTGCGGTATTACGAATACGAATGACATTCTAACTGCAATGCAGAATATATTCGCAGGCAAGAAAGACTTCACAGTAAATACGTTTGGATTTGGTAGTGATCATAATGCGTACATGCTCGAAGAGATCAGTAGAGTTGGTAACGGATTGTATTACTTCATTCAAAAAACTGAACAGATCCCTGAGATATTCACCAACTGTCTAGGAGGACTATTATCAACAGTAGGTCAGGATATATCCATTTCTATCGAGACATCAAATGGTGCTACAATTAAAGCAATCTTCTCCAAAGAGAACCCATCACTCAGTAATGGGAATAAGAAAGGAGTTGTTGGTATGGGAGATCTGCAGTCAGAAGAAGAGCGTGATATCCTGGTGGAGCTTAACCTCCCTACAGCTAAGAATACAACAAGCTCGTATACCTATGCTAACGTTACACTCGAATACTTCAATGTTATCAAAAAGTATAATGACCATCATCAGAGAGAGGTGGTGATAGAAAGACAATCAGACTTAAGCACACAAAAACTTAGCTTAGAAGTAGATGAACAGAGAAATAGAATACAAACAATTGATTCTCTGAAACGTGCTGCTGTGCTAGTAAATGAAGGTAAATTGGATGATGCTTATAAGGAAATTGCTTCCCTAAAAAAGTCTATTCGTAGCTCTCGTTCTAATTTTACGCGCCTTGTAACCTCACTAGATGATGATCTGGATACTTTGCTGAAAAGCTTAACTAGCAAAGATCTTTCCTCATCCATAATAGCTAGTTTGACTAGTAGTCATGCTGAACAAAGATCTACAATGACTTTATCTTACCGTACGTCCCGTAGAGAAAGTATACATGTTGAATTTGAAAATTCCCAGATTATCAGCTCTCCAGGGGCGCTATCCGAAATACCTGTTAGGTTAGCTACTTCGATCCCAGTCTCATATCCTGCTTTAAATGGAATATTACGCCGGAACCCGAAAAGTACTAATGAGCCCTAATCTTCATAAACGAGATGTAGCAGTCCCTCTGTAGGACAACTAGTGTGATAATTATACCCTCTGAACTATATATGCTTGTTATTGATATTTGTGTGTGTGTATTATTGCTTTTGATTTTGTATTGATTATCTTATCCCATTAAATATACAGAAATGATTATTCAGCATAAAAATGTAATATATTTAATTAATAATACTCACAATTATTCGAAAGAAGAATTATATTTATAAGTAAATACGAATTAACATACTTGAAGTTAATGATATAACAATTTGACTGATAAGTGAGATTATAATAATAACTGAGTTGTGAGTAAAGTGCAAGTGAGTGAGTGAGTGTTAGTTAGAATATGTCAGGAACTTTACCGAAGTTTTGCCTTAATTTGCATATCCAGTAGTCTCCATTGTAACAATATGTTGTGGATTTTGTATCAGGGTCATACATTGGAACAAACCAACGCGGGCGATAGTCTAGTTTGGAAATTTCTCGAATCTTTCTTGTTCGTCTCTGCTTCTCTTCAAGTCTGTACTTGGTATCAGAAGCTTCGTCTACGTTTCCTTCTTCCAGCAGTCTCTGGTCTGGACGGAGTCTTGAGTCAGTTGAGCAGAGATAAGTTTCTGGATCTATTTCATTTAAACTAAGAGACAGTTGTGTAAACCCGTACTGATTGAAAGCGTGAAGTATAGGAGGTTTAGCTGTCCATAACTTATGGCTCTCGTTACCAGCACCTGTATCAGTCTTGCTATTAACCTTAGTATAAGACATACCTTGATCCCATCGTCCATTTATTACATACTCAACTGATCCATCTGCATTCTTAACTTCTCCGTGTACTTCTTTGTACAGACTCCCAACTTTGGAGTGAGGCGTGAAAACTACAGTAGCTAGCTCTCCTGTATTGTGACAGCGTATTTCTAGTGTACCATCATGATCCGCCCAGAAATTGCCCAGGATTAAGTTATGAATTATAAGAGTAGGCTTAGACCATGAGTAATGCAATCCATCCATTTTTGTACGTAAATGCAACACGCCCTGCGGAATAACTTTACAGTACTGTCCACGGAATTTCAGCTCTAAACGCACCTCTCCCCACAGAGTCCAATCTACACCCTCAGCATGGAATGCTGTCATAGGAGGATGATGACTGGTCTGTTCAGTCAAACAAGCTACACCCATAGTCTCACTAATTAGTTCAAAGGTCTCTCCGAGCAATGGGTTAAATGGCTTACTATACCGATTCTGTGTAGTGACGTAACAAGAAGCAGCAAACCCTGCAATATAAGCTAATCTCTCTGCAGTATCCTGTGTTCTACCTGCTATATTCAACTGCTCTACATAGTCTAGATCCTCACAAATACGCTGTGTAAACGATAAAGGTTCATTAAATGTTATTGGCATTGGTACACGAGTAAGATCCTTGCCTAGACAATGCTTTAAGAAAGACCACACACTAAATCCTACCTGATCCTTCATAACAGGCAAACTATCTCTGGGTTTAGTACGACTACTAAATTGCTGGATAATAAACTGTGTAGTTAATTCGTGTGGATTAAATATACGATTAGCAGGTAGTGTAAATTCATTGTATGCATCTTTAAACTCGTCATCATCTCTATTTGACAATTCAGCATCAGATATATGTAATTTATCATCAGTACACTCTTCTGTATATGATTCTAACACATCGCTAGTACTGAGGTTATCTTTATCCCATTTGGTTCTGGGTTTAATAAATTCTATATCTTGAGACACGTCAGTAGATGAATTCCCATGAGATGCTATGCTTGATATCTCCGACATTATTCTTATTTCAATTATACCGTCTCTATTATTACTGCACTTTTATACGTTTTAGTTTTTATTGCAAAGCCTAACAAACGTAAATTAACTATCTTGGTGAGCTCAATATTTTGGAAGACAATTATAGACTCAGAAAACTGTCAAATCGTTGCTGGGTACCCGCGTATTGGAAAAACCATAAATGCACGTGCAAGGCCAAGGTAATAGACGAAACTACAACTATAAATTGTGTTAAGAAGCCATCGTATAGCTAACTTACGTACATAACAGATATGAACAGCACACATGAGATTCTTGAGGGACAGTATGATTTCTGCAAATACCCTGGCCTGGAGATTGAATTATGGACAAAGCAGAATATCGAGTTTATTAAGAATTTATCGAGTAGGTCATGAGAGATGTGTTATATTGAAACAAGTACCAGTATTGATTGGTAACCTCTTTATTGATTAAATAAACTTAGGGAGATGATATGTTTATTGGTTTCACATGTATTTTGTGTATATTTAAATAACTTGCTTAAAATGATTAGATATTTCTCCATTTACCCCATGTCCTTATGAAAATACAGAAGAAAAATAATAATTAAATAATTCAATAGAAATAAGTGTAGTATTTATCATGATAAGGGTAGTTTAATTCCAGCATTAATAATCGCCCTTGCATCTTGCCGCGAGAAAAACTCGACAAAATCCTCTTGATCTATAATCCCAGAAGATTTCCTATCCATAATTTTGATAATCTTTTCAGCTAGTTCCTCATTATCACTCTGAGTTGATTCAGTATATATTAATGATACTAGTTTAGTCAGCAATGCTTTTGATATTGGATCTCCGTTAAATATTATTTGGAACAATAATTGACTCTTCACCAGCCCGTTAGAATTGCTCCATTTCGCTAGATACTGCACATAAGAAGGAAAGTCTATGTTATTTGAGTTGCCCTCTACCCTTAGAATACGTCTGAAAATATTCTTAGTAAACGGATCAGTAAATTCTGTTAAATCACATTGTATTAGTTTGTCAGTATTAAGGGGATATTTGTAATACTGTTGCCATAGGAATTCTACTTCTTCTTGGGATATGTTATTTACTTCTGCAATCTCAACCATATTAATGTTGCTACCAGCACTCGAATCGGGACCTGGAGTGATATCTTGAGTAGGAGAGGGTTCATCTTGTTGCGAGCCATCAGTATTATTAAACTCACCACGAGCCGGTGGGTGAATGTCAGGCTCTTCTTGCCGTTGTGGTTGTGGCTGTTCTTGTTCTGCAATGTTTTGTGTTGAACGGACGCGTGATTTTTTCTGCCCCATATATACGAATACAAGTTCGCTGATTTTAATTTAAATTAATCTTTGTACCGAACCTATATACTATATCCCTTAGCAAACCTGCTTACAAGTGGAAAATAATATACATATTACGTGTTACACAAACAAATGTATACAGCAATACTCAAATCAGTGATTAACAAAATAGATGAGTGATGTCTATAGTAGATAGTTAACTCTAAATTCATAGAGTTGAAACATAACATTAACATCAACCGAATAGTTTAATGAAGCAGGGATGACAGTAAGGCTTATTCTGGTGCTCTTTAAACGTTCCTTTATTCAATTCAGTCATACAGAAAGCACATTTAAAGTGGTCAGGATGGTATTTCTTCCCCAAAGCAGTTACACAAGCTCCGATCACTGGTTTAAGACAGCTAGCACATAGGGTACCTCTAGCTGCATGATAATGTAGCTCACAATATGGTCTGCCCTCCAACTCAAATATATTGCCGCCTTTGAAAGGAACATGACAAACCTATGAAATTGAAATTTGTATAATTGTTAGGTAATAAAATATAGTGTAAACTTGGTGTCTATATACAACTCTACTCACTTTGCATACAAAACATTCAGGATGCCATTGAGTACCCATAGCACTCATGAACCCATCCATGATTGCATTACCACAGGCTCTACACCTCGGAGCAAACATTTCATAGTAATCCTCTGTGCAATAAGCTTTGCCTTTGTGTTCATGAAAACCATCATGTCCAAAGGATTTACCGCATTGAGCGCAGAAGAAATGCTCAGGGTGCCATGTCTTGTTGAGAGCAGTTACAACTTGCTAAATATAAGATTATAAGAATATACCAATCAAATAGTAAATATAGTTATGTACTTACATCTAGTATGCTACCATTACAATATGCACATTTTGGAGAGAAGAGCTCTTGATGATCTTTTTCGCAATAAGGCTGTCCGTTATGTTCGAAGAAAGTTACATGTGCTAAAGAATTTTCACAAGAAACACACACGAAATGGTCCACGTGCCATTGTTTCCCCATTGCTGTCAGTGCCTTCAAGATAATAAATAAAATTGCAAATATAAAGTTCTAGTTAATAATATTATAAATCACCCACATGCAGTATAACTATATAGAACGTGTATGAATGGAAATTACCTTCAATTGCTTACAAATCTATCAAAAGGAACAAATGGCGAGTTCAAAGTCTAAATCAAGTTCAGTTGGGATTTGCGAAATAGTTGGTCATTTTTTGGAAGAGTACACGACTACAACACCTCAAAAACTTAAAATTATTGATGTTTACTTATCATTTATTTTGTTTACAGGAATTTTCCAATTCATATATTGCTTGCTTGTTGGAACCTTTCCATTCAACTCATTTTTGGCTGGGTTCATTTCCTGTGTGGGAGCATTTATACTCGCTGTCTGCCTTAGAATACAAGTAAACCCACAAAACACAGCTCAATTCAAGATTTCAGAAGAACGAGCATTCGCTGATTTTCTATTCGCTAGTTTCGTGCTGTACTTGGTAGTATTCAATTTCTTAGGCTAATATTATAGCCCTGACTAGCTAGATTATTTATTGTGTTAGATTACCCAAATGTTGTGAGCTATATTTTGTTATAAATCTTGTGTTAGGTATATTCCATTCGTTTCGTATAGAAATAATTCATTAACAAGGCCCGGTATAGTGTAGTAATGGTAGGAGGATTCGTCACGAAACATGATCTTTATGATTTGGGCACTCTGACCTACATTTTTTGCAATTTTGCATACAAAACTGACTTGTAGTTTTGAGATATGCCATGCAAAGTGATTGAGTGACAAGCAATTGTGGTCGCTTAATTGAAGTATTAATCATATTTAGGTTTACTAGTCTAACTTACGTTCCCCAGAATGGGCATTTTACAAGCAGAACAATTTCCCTGAGAGTCAGTATCCAATCCTTTCCTTATAGCATCTTTCTGTAGAGTTCCTACAATGTTATCTAGCTCACCTAAATCCTCACTTCCCATACTCTGTATATTATCATCAATAGATAGCTGAATAGCGTCTAACTGTGATAGATAAGGGTTAATATCCTCAGTAGTGTTTGGAGGACGAGAGGGCTTAGTTGGGTTATTTTGTAGAGGTTTATTGATAGCACTCGGCTATAAATAGAAAAAATAAGACTACATTTACATATCTAGATTATCAACCTGTAGGTAGCTACCTTGATATCCTCTAGAGAGGCCATAAGATCGTTGAGGCCCTGTAATCTATCATTAGCTCTCTCATTCGGTTTGTAAGTAGGTCTAGGTGGTACTCTACCTGAAAATCCACTCAGTTTAGGCTTAGCAGACGGTGATACTTCCATATAAGGAGATGGCTCTTTCACCTTAGAGACAGGTAATTTCTTTCCGTCTGTAGGAATAGCTTCATAGAAATGTTCCTCTATTTCGTTATTTGAGTTCCTCACTTCAGGATAGTCGTATTCAGCTTCTTGACTATAATTACTGGGTATCTCTGTATAGTCGTAGTCAGCTGGTTTTTGTTTAACATCATTCAATACATCATAAGCTTGTGACGGCTGTCCTTTAGCCAAATGATCATAAGAGAGAGAGGCTGCAACTAAAGAGTACAATAGCCATTCAAACAGTGAATAATAAATAATTATATAGTGATATACTTACAGGGCTGGTCCTGACTACCAAACTCATTCAGTGACTCTAGTAATTTATCGAGTTGTAAGAGCTCTGATTTCTTCTCTTTTTGAGGAGGTTTAGTAACTATTTTAACGTCTCTAGTCTCTAAGTAGTCAGCTGGTCCCTGGTTTGGTGGGAACTTAGGAGGCTCCGGTTTATCAGCTACTGTAGATTTCTTGTGTGCCTATTTGAAAGGAATTATAAATTATAATAAGGACGTTATAATGGGGATTTATGGCTTACTATTTTGGGAGGTGACTTCTTATCCATAAATGGTTTAGCGTAGGTATGTGACGGAGATAACTGAATAGAGTTCTGCTCTTTCAGAGCCTCAAGAGCTGCCATCTGTTGTTCTAGAATATCCAGAGGGTTAGGTTCTACCTGACTATTTCTGCTAGGACTGAAAGGAGGAGGAGATGGGAAGCTAATGGCAGGGGGTACTTCATATCCATCTATTTCTGTAGCTGGGTCTGAGTATAAATCATCTGAGCTGATTTCTACAGGGGGATTAATCGCAGGAGGGGAAGGGAGAGGTCGGAATGTGTTAGGTACCATGTTTTGGAGATCTTGAAGAAGATCATCTACAAATAGATATCGTTATATACCACAGAGAATTGTTATATCCTCCATTAATCACTCACCTAGATCAGATAGAGTCTGTGGATTTGATGTTACCATTACTAAATCAGACCTTATATATTGCTAGAAATGTAAAGAATGTAACTAAAACATATTTTTCTTATCTTATCCAAATATTAAGAATTGTAAAGTGAATTCGTTGAGTGCTTTGGCAACAAAGAATCTTATTTTGCAAAGATTGAAACCAACCAACTAGCATTTTTACCATTTTATCTTCCTATTCAAATGCTTCAATAAAATTTCCATCTAATTTATACGAATAACTTTTATAAATCGAATATTTCTTCTAATTTTGTATCTGAAATTCTAAAAACGGATTTTATTTCCATTTTAGGATTTGTAAGATAAGCCATTCTCTGAATTTACATAAAACTTGTCTAACACTCAAATCAGCTTCATTTAGCTCTGAGTTACCAGAGTCATTAATCTCATATATTTTTACGAATAACTAAATACGTTTTTGAGTGGCAGAGACCACAAGTTCGTCGATATAAAATGTGAATTATGTTTTCCATAAAAATACTCATCCAAGGTTTCATTGGACAAACTCTAATCTTAGAGAATTAATGAAATAAATTCCTAGTAGAAGTTCATCATCGTTACACATTTTAACTTATCCACCAATTGAATTTACCAAGCATGTCAAACATTCCTAAAATTTAAGGTTTTCCATTTACTCAAAGTTTAAATAGAAGTTTTCACACAATTTTAGTAAAATATAATGTGGCTTATTGCACTATTTTGCAACTTTCAATTGGCTCATCAAATAGCATTTATTATAGGTATTTATTTATTATAATTCAAATAATTAGAGGATAAAACGACATTTTTCGCATTCCTCACATTCTTAAGATAAGCTTGCGTATCCATTCCACCAATATATGTACATACCATGCTATATAACAGAATTACTGACTCTATTTTTTAATTTGTATTAGAAAAGTGTTCCAATAAATGTCAGGTAATAATTTGGTATGTGAGGCTGAGCTCACGGATAAAATATTGAAATTGAAGCAAGGGTTGGCTTCCGTAGGAGCTTCTAACTTCAAACATACAAAGGATCTTTCTCGTGCATTTAATGATCGTGGTTTCTACCATTACCAGATGGTAGACTTCTATCTTGCTATACAAGATTATTCAGAAGCGATAGCTCTTGATCCTAATTTTGAAATCGCATTTTATAACCGCGGTCTAGTTAGATACAGACTGGGATTCTATTCAGGCTCTAGAGATGATTTGGACAAGTGTTTATTGATAAATCCTCAATTTATAGAGGCTGGACTTGCGCTTACTCAGGTTCTGGAAGATATAAAAGAGGGTAGAACTTTCGGTCAGTGAAGAGACACATGCTTTGAATAACTATTTCTTTGCCATTTGGATGTACTTTATGATTATTGATGAACACACAATTTGGGTTTTATCGCCTCTAACCAATCCCAATTATTTCTAACTCACAAATGTGTTTTATGTGTCTTATACTTGAGGATTATTTATATATTTCTTATAACCTGTATTAGATTATAAATTAGAGCAATGCCCCTGAGAGGATTTAAAGTCAATCTAGCAGATGCAGAGTTAGAAGGATTAGTGACAGAGGGAGACCCAGAGAAAGATTTTAGCGGTCTCTATGAAATCGGACATGGGAGCTTCGGAGCTGTTTATTACGTGAGTTTATAATTGCTAATACTGCCATCATTTATTAACTGTTTTACATTAGTTTTGACACTGTTTGAGCATAGAAATTATTATGAATAGGTAGTATTAGTCGATGCTATACATATTATAACTGTGGTGATAAATATATTGCAGTTATTGTTATGGTATTCTCACTGAGATACAACAAAATATACCAAAATATTTCTTAGAAATTACGAACTGTGATATTATTTATTTATTAATGCATTATGTCCATACAATGGTTATGCTATCTATTTGCTTCTGTCCTACACAAACACACACATACACATTCTTATGGCTTAGTGGTAATGATTTTTCAAATTTCATCAATTCCTCGGATAACTGTGTCTACATCAATCAATACTGAAACTAAACTCTCCAATTATGTTATTATGTTGGAGAATTGTGCAATATTTCCAGTACTCGGCAATTACGTCTCTTACATCTCTACACATGATATCTCCTAAACACTTGTACTCTATCCATATCCTTATAGTTATAGACACATATATTCACGACAGGTACTGTTATACCCTCCGGCTATAATCTCACAGTATATACCTTAATTAACAAGGTATCTTAAGACAAGCATTTCCATATTTGCATTGATACCAGAACGATCAGATTCAGTATAATATCACAGCTGATTTACCAGCTGTATATTATACTCATTGCTAGTGTTATAGTAAGATTAGATTCTAATAAATACATACCAATAGTTGACAACTTATCTAGCGTCAGATATATCGGTAGAGTTGTAGATAATTAGTATATTTAGGTAATCTTACCCCGTGATAAGATATTGATTGCTAATTTCATGATTTGGTAAATATATAAACTCTACATCACACTAGGCTAGAATATGCAGCATCTACTTATGTAGCATGCACGTTGCGTATTTAATTCATTAAATTATTCTCTATCAACCAATGTACTAAATTTATCTAACAAAAATCATAAAAGTTTAATATTTTGTTACTACAAAAGTATCCACGTTGCTATAGACTATCGCATTGACATCTCCTGATTTTATATAATTAGCACAAGACGTAACCAGATCATCAATACGTTAATCATAGTCTTTGGTATCTATTTAAGACAACTTTAAGAAACTTAACATCAGAAAAGATGGTCCGCTTTGCATCTAATATCCTAATCGTATCTCTATTCATCACGGTAATACAGTGTCTTCCTCCAGATAAGGAGCTATTTGATAATGTGGGTCAAATAAACTATAACTCTATGAGTTATACAAATGTATACAAATGTATGTCTGAACTGCTCAATCGACAGAACTGGTTGAGGCTAATAGCACAACCTGAAGCAATCACTAACGTTTCTAACAAATGCATTGAGAGCTTTAGAAGATTTAACACTAGCATTTCGGGTCGTCCTGAGGATATAATATATCTACTTGATAGCTTTTCAAAGCCTCAGCCTGGTATCCTAACAGGAAATATGCAATGGCTTGGTAATTGGGACGAGTGTAACAACCTACACAACACACGTTACATTACTCTATCTATACCATTATCAATATCAGGTCTTGTATCACAAATGGTACAGATTGATATATGTCTGCCAGTAGAATGTGACAATGACACAGATATCAGGGGGCTATTGAGTGTATTAAGTGTTATTGGGATAGATGCTGATAAAGTAGGTATATTCTCTCATTTACCTCATGAACTAACAGTTGGTAGATATGCTGTTATAATTCTTCTATGTGTGTTCGGAGTTCTTATACTCATAAGCACTGTAGTTGATTTTATAGAGCGAGCAGTGTATGGACTGAATAATCTATTCCGTAAGGAGTATTCCCGTAGATCTGTGTCTCAAATTCCTTCCTATAATTACCATACAGGGAATACTGATGATGATGATCTCAGACTCAAAGGCAGCACATTAAACAGGGTTGAATCTGACCTGACTGACAATAACGAGGCTAATGAGTACTCTAAACTGTTACGTAGTGAGACATACAGTAGGAGTATAAGCAAGCAAGCTGCTACCATTATCCACAGATTAATAGTCCCATTCTCTTTGTACACTAATGTTAAGAAAGTATTTGATACAAATCAACCGCCTAATGCTATACGCTGCTTGAATGGTATTCGGACTATCTCTATGTTCTGGGTGATATTAGGTCATGTATATCTCTTCACCCTATCATCAGAGACTAACACCATGGACATTATTACAGACATCGCTTTAAGATTTAGCTTCCAGCCTGTTTTAAATGGATATTTCTCTGTAGATACATTCTTTGTGTTGTCAGGACTTCTAGTAATGTATCTTTCACTTAGAGAGCTAAACAGATCAAGCAAGAAAATCCGCAGTTATATCATCTTCTTGGTGAAGTTCTATATACATCGAATACTCCGTATAACTCCTACTTTATTCGTAGTGTTAGTTGCCTTCTGGCAACTAACCCCTATCATTACTGATGGACCTTTATGGAGACCAGGGATTGATACTACAGTTGGAAACTGCGATGGGTTCAATTGGATAACTCCCCTCTTGTATTTGAACAACCTCTACCCTAGTTTCAAAAATGGATGTATGGCATGGACTTGGTATCTTGCCAATGATATGCAGTTCTTCTTTATCTCCCCTATTTTCATCTTCCCTGCATTTCTCCTTCCTTTTCCCTTCCCGCTTATCCCATTAGCAGTTGCTATATTCATTTTCTTGATCCCATCATTCGTTATCCCAGGAGTATTCTCTCTACATTCTAACTTCTATTTCCCATTGAATCATCTGACAGATGGCTTGTTTCCAATTGCATCTAACATGACTCATGGTGACATCACTGAGTACTTTTACATTAAGCCCTACTGTCGGATTAACCCTTATTTAATGGGCTTAGCCCTTGGCTATATAATTTATAAGGTCAGTGAGTGGAAGAGAGAGAGTGGGGATAAGAAATCGCTCCAATTGAGAATGGCTCTTATAAACACCATCTTCTGGCCTGTATCCTTTGCCATATGCTTTGGTCTAGTATACGGACTATACGGCTCCTTCCATGGACACCTGATGAGTGATTTTGAGAACATCCTCTACATCGGTTTGAGTCGTACTCTTTGGGGATTAGGCCTTTCAATGTTTATATTTATTTGCTATTCAGGCATGGCTGGCCCTATTGATACCTTCTTATCCTGGGGCTTATTTGTCCCGTTAAGCAGACTAACATTTTCAGCTTATCTTATCCATCCAGTTGTTCTACTAGTGTTTTCACTGAGTCTACGAGATAAGCTATACTACTACGATATTACCTTCTCGTTTATAGTAGTGGGACTTATTACTATGTCTTATGCAGCTGCGGCTATTATAGCTATTTGTATTGAATTTCCTTTATCTAACGTAGAAGATTTGATTCTGAAACGGAAGAAGAGTGGCAGACAGACTGTATAGAGTGTTTGTATTACTTTTAGTTATATAATACTGTTTAAGATATGTTTACTTGTACACAGTAATTCTTTTATATTGTACGTCATGTGTTTTGATAAATACTCCCTTGACCTTATCTTATACTATCTGTTATATGAGCTGTAAGGGATTGAACTATTCCACTCTCTGGATTATGATGTAATTATATGCATCTATAGGCAACCAATAACCAAACGAATGATGTTGTGGCAATTAAGAAGATGTCTTTTTCAGGAAAGAATGCACAAGAAGTGAGTTATATGATCAGTTACATGCTAACGTATCTCTAGAGTCGAATTGGTGTTTACTGAATGTTTATTCTAATATGCATTATGTTACTATTTTTAGAAATTTCAAGATATAGTGCGAGAAGTCAGATTTATGTCTTCGTTACGTCACGAACATGTGGTAATGTTCAGAGCTCTCTATCTCAAGGACAATTTTGCTTGGGTAAGTTCTAACTTAATTAATTTTTCGATGTCGGGTGTTATAATGATTCTCCATTTGTTAGCTAATAATGGAGTATTGCCTTGGATCAGCATCAGATATTCTAGAAGGTTAGTTGTACTTACAATACACGTGTTTATTGGTTATTACATAAATGATTATATAATACGTCTTTGATAGTTCACAAGTCTTCTTTATCCGAGGATGCCATGTCTGAAATTTGCTGCGGAACTCTTAAGGTAAAGTATTTTGAGTGTAAATAGTTTATTACCAAACACGTTACTATGCTATTTCATAAGATTTCTCTAACAGGGACTTAGCTACTTACACAAAATCCCGAGAATTCATAGAGATATTAAAGGTTAATTACCTCACTATTGTTAATATTTTAATGAGTTTTACTGTTATTTATATATCATTATATAGCTGGGAATATTCTACTGACATCTACTGGAGCTGTTAAAATTGGTAAGTTGTGTTGTTAATAAACAATTGCTATAAGTAGTAGTATCGGTTACTTAGCTATATTTATTCTTAGCTGATTTTGGTTCTGCTTCACTCGATTCTCCAGCGAATTCATTTGTAGGTACACCTTACTGGTATGTTGTTATTTCATTAATTAGCTAATGATTTGTTTGAATCCTTATTTTACTATAGGATGGCTCCAGAGGTTATCCTAGCTATGGATGAAGGGCAATATGACTGCAGGGTAAGTATTATCTGTATGGCATTGTATTGTCCTTATGTGTCATATATATTTACTATTATTCTACATTCCAGGTTGATATCTGGTCACTAGGGATAACGTGTATAGAGTTAGGTAAGCTCGACTATGGATAGGATATACTTATCTGTTAATTAATTGGCATTCTCCCATGTACTCGTACTAGGGATTGTAACCCTTACCTTTCAAATTTTTTCTTCTTAGCTGAACGTAAACCTCCTCTATTTCACATGCACGCTATGAGTGCTCTATACCACATCCCACAAAAACCTCCTCCCTTCCTATCCAATGCTGATAACTGGTAGGTTAATATATTCCCATTCAATTGTTCGAATACTACCTAACTGCTATGTCGTATGATTCTGTATGAAGGAATGTAATTACTATTTAATAATTATATCCACCAGATTCTCAATACTGTCTAATTAAACCGATAATTGAATTAATACTTATCTGATTCACGTAACACTTGAATAATTAAATAGACAAGAAATGAAATTCCTTTCAATTATGTGATCAGACTTGGAGCATAGCGATTAGGTGATTACTTATGATTTGTAGGTCAACAGAGTTCCAGAATTTCATTACAGTATGTTTACAGAAAGAACCTGAATCTAGGCCTTATTCCCAAGAACTTCTACAAGTCAGTTTCTTAGTCTCTCTTGATTATTTATCCATATATTATTTGTGATTTCTATCTAGCATCCATTTATCATACGAGACAGACCTAATGGTATTGTACTCCAGTTAGTAGAGAAGACACAAGAATCTGTTAGATTACTAGACAAACAGAATTATAAGCGTTTACAGAAACTAGTTTTACAGAATGACAGTTCTCTTGAAAATAAGTAAGTTTATATTATATCTTATTTTCTACGAATATTTCATTATTATATCGGTTTAGAAATGGAGATGTCTCAAGTTCAGAAACCCGCGCTTGTTCCTATATTTCAGTACCAACCTCAACAAATCTAGACATGATGGATGACGATGCTCTGTCAGATGTCATTAGCCTGTCAGATGACAATAAGATTGTGGGAGATCTACCACATGATGGAGTGAAGAGATCAGGAACATCTGCTTTAGATGTTAGTTGATAATTTTAATAAATTCATTTATAACTTATTCATCCAATTAATTATTCTAGCAATGCTCCAGCCAAGAACCTCACTCTCCAAAATCTCTCAGCTCTCACTCCATTATGAAATCAAGATCCAATGAATTTGAGAAGGGTCATCCTAACAAGAAAACTCAGCAGGAAATCGACGAATTTATAATGAAGAAGAAGAAGGTACTTATGCTCGTGTTTATTAGTTAATAATTTACAAGGAAGTGTTCCTATATGTAATAATTATAGGAAATGTCTATTGGGAATAGAGAGCGATTCAGTACACTGAGACCAGCTTCATTAATTTCTAAGGAGGAGAGTGATCTGCGGGAGCTACGTGAACAAATGGCAGTGTTGAAGAGAATGAAGCAGCAGCATCAGAGACAATTCTCTACACTAGCTCTCAAAAATGAGCAAGAGAAGATGGAAATGAATCAACAGCAAAGAAGAGATTTAGATATACAAACTTCATGTTTTAATAAAGAGATGGAAAAAATTAAAGCAAAGAATCGAATAGAAATCGAACATTTTGTAAGATGATTTTAGAAACGCTAGCCCTCTTAACTTGTATAATTATTATAATTATTTGACTAATAGAACAGAGCTCAACAAGTGAATGAGAAGAAATACGTAAAGCAACTTAAAGAAGTGAAAGAAACTAAAATGAAGCATTTTGTTGGTATGCAGAAGGGAGAGTACAAGACTCTTACAACCAATTACAAGAAGGTAAATACATAATTTCTATATAATATACTCATATTACTGTTTATTATGGTAATATTGTTTGTAGAAATTAGATAGTGATTTAGGACTTACTACACTTACCCGCAAAAAACTTATTCGAGAAGAAAAAGATAGAGTTCTTCACAGACAGAGCCAAGAGGAACATGAATATCTAGATAACCAGGAAGAAGATGGAGAGAAGAAGACTATTGTATTAAGAGAGAATATGGTCCAGGAGAGACATGCTTTGGAAAAGAGACAGCTTGAAGAGGTAACAATTGAATTCACAATTGTATTAAATCGTATATTATTTATTTGTATCTTAAATATAAACAGGAATTGAACTGCTCTCAGAAATACAAAGACTTGATCCAAGAAGTAAAGAGAAGACAATCCTCTGATGAAATGGATATGAGTTCTAAACAGATGCTATGTACACATAACTTAAGACTCAAGCTACAAGATGAACAACACACTACAGAATGGTTGAATCAACAGGATTATAATGGAAGAAGGGAGAGAGAACTCAGGAAGAAACATCTCATGGAGCAGAAACAACAACCCAGAAGTTTAAGGGTAATTACATATAAGTATATGATTGTTAATAGAATTTAAGCGAATATATTTTAGTTAAAAGAGAACCAAATAAAACGTCAGTTCACAGAAGTAGCTCGCTTACAAATGCGTCAGTACAAAATGCTAGAAAAGCAGCTATTACAAGATGTACCCAAACATGAGAGAGGTGAAGTATTGAAACAAGCTAAGGAGGAAAGGAATAGGAAGTTATTACAATTAGAAGCTCAGTATCAGAAGAGTATTGAGGAGATGCTTAATCAGCAAACTGTAAGGATTGTGTGTAATATTATGTGAAGTATCTTGAGTTGTTATTTGTAGTTACGTATGGATGAAGCCCAATCTCACGAGCAGGAAGAAATGAGGAGGAATTTCCAGCAAGATCAAGAGCTGCTGAGTAGTTATCAGAAGAAGAAACAAGAAGAGTTGAGGAGACAACATGATGCTGAGAAGAGAGCTCTCAAAGATCAAAATGATGCTCAAATAGCTCGGTTACGAGAAGATGTATGTTTTAACAATTAGTTGTCAAATTTTTAACTGACGTAATACATTCATAATCCATTAAATGGATTCTCTGGTATTTGAGGAATTTCTTACAATTGTATTTTATCAGCAAAAGTGTCGATAAATTGCCTAAGTTTGCATGATTGAGTGTCAAATGCTAATTAATGATAGAAACACTATCACTTCATATTTTATTGATATAAAACATTCTAGGCATTTGATAGCAGCTCAAAACTCCAAGAAAAACGCCTTGAAAGGCAACGAAACCTACAAACCAAACACCTCCAAGAGATGGAGGAATTCCGACTACAATATATTGAAAAGACAATACGAGGAATAGATCATAACACTGACAACAAACAAATACATAGAGGCTCAACAGCTGTTTAATTATGAGCTCTATGTCCAGTTATTTACCTATACAGTGCAGATCTTAGTGCATTTCGCCCACACCTCCATATTAATATCTACCCTCCCGTTTAATTACTGATTGTAAGTATTATATAACTTGTACGTTGTAATAATATTTCTATGCACTACTGCTTCTCCAGAATTTTCTTCTTACTCTTGATGCATAGAGTTTTTATTTTGTATCCTTCTTGTCTTCTAACCGTTTTTATACACAATACGTAATAATAATATTGTAAGCAATTACAAATGATTATGAGTAACAATATAATATTTAATTCTCTTATTCTGATGTATTTAGCCGGGTACTGCATACACGCGGCTTCTACACTCTTTTAGGAACTACAGTGTAACCGTAACCTCCACAAACGGAAACGGAGTACCAGGGACACCGAGTAATGCTACTCCGTTTCCCTGCCTCGTTTGTAAGTGAGTTATAGCGGTTACAAATCTATAGGAGCTCTCTTCGTGCGAGTCACCTGATTTCCAATTGATTAATTCATGGAAACTTACAGAACTGAGCTTCTATTATATGTAATTTACCATTGAATTATCTCCAATTAATCAGAATAATGACAATCAGCAATATTCTGTTTAAGATATGGTCAGCCATATGAATAACTTTGAATGATTCTATCTGAGAGGATTTAAGAGATTTGATCATAAGTCCATAATCACGGAATTTCTATCCATCTTTATTCAGCTGATCGATTATACACGTGGCTGATTTTACTGAGATCTATCCTAGTTTGACAGCTCATGAGTTTTAGTAACTTAATTTTATTAGACTTAATCTCATTTGTCTTTATTGAACTTTAACTGAATTGTAAGATTTCTTTCAAGGAAATTATATTTGTTAATAGACAGAGAATAGTAATCAGAAATTCGCAGATTTCGCTAGATTAATATTGTAAAATTTCCGTTTTTGGGAAAAGATATGCTTCTTGCATTTGTTATAATTTCCAGATAAACTGTCTCCTAATAGTACTGATCGTGCATTTTTAGAGTTTCATCATCACCTAGCACGTTATTATATTCCGCTACTCACCCTGATATCACTACAAACCTACTATATAAGAATACTCACCGACAGCACATCCATGGCTAAGATCTCATTGTCCTAAGCAGATTATCATATACTTATACAGTCTCCCCAATAAGCATTCATAAGACTAATTTATTGGCTACTTGAATTTTAATTCTACAAATGTTTCCTGGTTGGCGACGTACAAAGTCAGCCTCATTGATTTCTCATCCTGGAAGTGACAGGAGAATGGATTCGGTTATTTCTCAGCTTACCTCTAAGCCTGTTCCTCTTATTCTAGAGTCTCCTATTTCTAGGCCTGATACTCCTACCAATTCTCCTACTAAACCTGCTAATAGAGGTAACGATAAACCGATTTGTTACAGTATTTCAATTGGAAGAGATTTCTAATTTTGATACAATTTGCTATTTTTACATTTCTGGTTTCAACCCCCATCTACTCTCTCTCTCTCTCTCTCTAGCTAACAGTATATCTCCTATAAGGAATAAGCCATCAAGTCCCTACCTTTCCTCTAGAGATAAAATGAATAGGAAGCGTAGAAGTCAGACAGGTATATGCATATTTATGATATTTATTTGTAACATATTTTACAGAAATCTTGTGTGCAGGTCCTCCATCAATTTCCCCAACTCGTGTTACTGGAGAGCCTCCTTCCCGTACACAATCTGACCTCCCTCACTTAGCACAGGCTCTGAACCCTCCACAGCATCACAACCCTGCTACACAGCTACAGAGCATTTCTTCTTCCTCTGGTATTCTCTCTAGCGGGTAAGTTCATAATTTTCGCTTGGAAATATTGCATCCTAATAGCACATAATCTTGCGTTATGTAACAGATTTCGAGTACAACATTTCCTGTTCTATCCAACAATTTCATATCATTACATCTTTTCAATACATTCCTTCATTCAAGAAATGTGCTGCATAATTGTTTACTGATAAATTATAGTGTTTTGACTGTTCGTACATTCCTGGCTAGTGTATGCAAATTTCGGAATTTGTTCTTATTTTGGCTAACCCATATTGTATTGTTAACGTGTCAGTTGGCGAAATACCTAGTCATAAATCTCTTTATTTTGGAATATTACACTGTCTCAACTCTTTGTTAAATGCTTGCAGAAAGCTAGATGATATTTTGTTTGATTTTCAAACTGCGATTGACTCCTCATTTATTCAAAAGCACCACTATCACTATTCCTCTCCTCCACTTGAAACAATCTGGTGTGTAGATAATTTGTATAATATTCTTATCTAAATACATACTTCACATTCTACCACCTAATTACCTACAATATTATACCAACATCTGCAATAATTCTGCATTATAGTAATTATTTCAATCAAAACATGGGAGGACTTATACTTCATTCCATAGCATTATATTTCATCTATAGCATATTTGTAATATTGTTAGTAATGTTATATCATATATCAAGAGCACCTGTAAAAGCTGTAAGTATATATTATAGCAGGTATATAACATTTGTATTACGCTAATTCTAAAACCTTCTGACATGAATTTAATCATTCGTTTAGTGTTAATTTTGCTAGAATATTCATTACCAAATTATCACGTAATGCTGTATATTCCCTCAACTTGTGTAAACACACTCAAGTTGGTATACATCAGGATGTTATTATGTTAATATAACCCTATAATATTGTCAACACGAAACCAGAAATATGACAGCATCAGGCTGAAGATCGATTTTACTCCTGACTAAACTGGCATATTAGCTTCTTGAAACCGACAAATATCAATTTATACATTTGTCAGGTTATAAGGCTATAATCATATGGTTAATTATAATGCTAAGTATAGCGGATAAGTTATGCGTAACGAATTTTTGTAATCAGCGTACTATTCTCTACTTGAATAGAACTGTAAATTATTCCCTCCTTGCCTATTTGTTGTAGATCAATATTCAGTGCGTATGCAGATTCTACCAGCAGTGTAGCTACTAGCGGGAGTGAGCAAGTACAGCCTACATACTCAGATTTAGATCAAGCTATAATTAGTCATGTAGCGAAATCCCCACAGAATAGACCTACAAATCTAACTATCCCTCATAATAGGAGAGTTATAACCTCTAAAACTCCTTCTCCTCACAAACCAATGCATCCTGATATGACAATAAAATCTCCTCACAAACTACACTTGTTCTGGGGACCACAACAGATAGGATCCGTAAGTCCATGGTATTTCATTTATGATAATTGTGGTTTGCTTAACAACAACAACAACAACAACAACAACAACAACAACAACAACAACAACAAATGACTAAACAGCTATTTATAGATATCCTGTATGGCTAGACAACACACCAGTCTAATTGTTTATGTGATAAATACTGAAGAATTATAATTTATAACAGTATATACTAGATGTCATACGATGAGAAGTTTACACGGCCTTTTACAGAAACTTCTGATGGTTTTGCTGACCCTTCTCTCGTAACAGTCCCTTCTCATGTTATACCGACATCTCTAGCAGATAAGCAGACGTGTATAACTCCACAAGATGATTGTAGTATTCAATTGAAACAGACTCCTTCTGTTGATTCTCTAGCTTCATCAACAGTACATGTTATCACCTCTATCAGAGAAGAAATACAGGTTTGTATATAGAATAATATACTTAGCATACTTCTATATTATTCTTGTAATTTAGGATTTGATTGGTAACAGCTCTGCTACCAGTATGGCTAATAAGAGTGATAGCTCTCCAGATATTTCTTGGGTACAAAAACACTCATCTAAAGAGTCTATTAATGTCACCAAACAATCTTGGGGTATATATTTATATGTCAATTTTGTATTACAAATTATTACCTTATATTTCCTATCGGATCAGGTCCAGTATCTCGTATGCTAGACTTCTGCTACACATGCCTAGAAGATGATGTAGTAGGTCCTAGTAGTAGTCCTGCTTCTCCTATTCCACCTCAAGCTAATAATCCTGATAAATCACATCATCCTCTCAGGAGATCTAGAGCACTATCTACACCGGATGAGCGTACAGTTACCTTTCAGAGATCAAATCCTCTCCCTTCTCTTATCCCTGGTACTTTTATATCATTCACATATAAAACAGTTCACTCTTTTATATTCCTTTTGTATTACAGAGAATTCAAATAGAGATATATTCCTTCTTACCTCTAACATAATTCCTGTCCCTAACGCATCAGCTCCTAGCCCCCTGATACCACCAGCTCACAAGTTCTCTCTTCAACGATTGCATTCCCTCCCCAGCAAGAGTATACACTCTTCTACTGCAGGTAGCTCCAGTACCAATACCTTTACTGATCACTCTGATAACACTCCTAATAAACGGGCGAGCGAGTACGCAGAGACTAACAAGACTCCCGGTTTAACCATAGAGTTACGTGACAGAAATAAGAGCTCAGGTTTGTTCATACATTAAACTGTTGTCTCGATAAGTGAAGAAATATGATATTCACCTAAATAGATTGTCTAGTTATGACTTCAAATAAGGTTTTTGTAATATAAGAACCATTATTTGTAGATATTTTTGCTTCGCTAGACATAATTTTACAATAAATGCTTGTTGACATATCTGTTTAAATAATATCGACTTGCTCATAACAAATTGGATGATGTATTGTGTAGATACGGGTAGGAGAGTTTTTAGAAGAAAGTCGAGTTCATTTTCATCTATTACAAGTGAGGTACAAATGCTAGAAGAGGGTCAGAATACCGAAACTATTTTCTGTCCCAGAATTACTGCCAGGAGGAAGAGAAGCCTAGAACGATTGGAAAGTGTAGAAATACCTATGAGAGAGAATATAGCATTCAAAGCTGTGAGTATTTACCTAAATGTTATAAGATGGATAACTCTTATTGATATTTATTTCTCTGTTTATTTAGGAATTGAGAAAGTATGTTATTATGAATTTATTTGACACAGAGATCTCATATGTCAGATCTCTTGAATCTATCATAAAGGCAAGTAATACATTTATTACAGTAATATTAAATACAATATATTCTACCATTTAATCTCTCCCAAAGAATTAATTGGGAAATATTCTCTGTAATGTCTAATGCACTCATCTAACTTGTTCATCCAGGTACATAGTCGTAAGAACATTTCATAATTAATCCTTATTCCTAGGTTATATCTCTCATCTCCTATATTGTGTTTAAGATAGTATTTTCCATAGTCTCCTAATAGAATCCCTGATACAGTTTGTGTATTATGTCCATTTCTCTTAACTATTGTAAGCTGTGGATTGCCTTTATCATCATTGTTACTATCACAATCTAGAAATGTTGTAGAGAATGTTTCATGTCTACTACTACAAATGGACTCGTTAATACTACTTACATCGTTATCTATGAAGTTATATCCTAACTGTTTGATGGTTAATCCGCATTGAGAATTGTTCTGAGTTGGCGTGTTCATGTGTATAGGTATATATGTTTGCTGTGATTTATCCAGCTTAATCAGGGCATAGTTGTACTTGAATCTCTCCGATTCCTCCTTCATTTCTATCCATTCTATTGGGAATAATACCTTGTTAATCTCTACTTCTTTCTGTTTTGCTACCCCATCCGTTACCCACATTACATACACCCGTGGATTCTTATAATAACTAAAATATATACATTGTGCGCTTGTTAACACATATTTGTATCCAATTGCTACTCCATTACAGCGATGTGATATACTGACTACTGCATTGTTTGGGTAAACTGTATTATCTACTAAGAAGAGAGGATTTCTACGAAATACTGATCTCTCTGTTCTAAGTTCACAATCAACTTCATTTAACGTAGTATAGTTCATATTAGGATCAAGATTCTCATTACAGGTCTCTAACTTTATTAATGTTATAGTTGAGCTATGTAACTCTGGATTATTGTGTGATCCCGTTACTTCATAGTAAGATGTGTTAAGCTGGTGTGTTGTCTCAGTTTTGTTTGTGTTTTGTGGTAGAAGTTTTGTATACAAATATATTCTATCACTACATAGAGTTATGTTTATACAGAATAACAATAAAATACACAAAATGAACATTCTTGAATGCAAAATTGAACTAAACTTATCTTCAATATAACAGTCTTTAAACTGTTCTACCTATTGAACTGGTTATTAATCCTTATAAATTGTCTAACCATACTAAACCCACAAGCATATATACATTACTATTATCGTAGAGATAATCAGCAATTAATTTTAATTATAATATTGTGTCCTATCAGGATAATGGAGAACGATTAACACTACAAATCCAGCTACACAACCCTCTGCTTCTCACCACACTAGAATCTCTACTCAGCCATCTAGCGCTTTTGTTCAACAAGCATAAATCTTTTCTCATGCGTATTGAAGCAGCTTACAAGAATTACAATCAGATGACCACAATTGGTGGTATCATATGGCAACACGTAAGGGCTATTGGAATGTTAATTTATTAAAACTATTCGTTTAATTAATAATCTATAGTTCTCACAACCTGTTCTCCTGGAGACTTATCTCAAGTATATTCAATGTTATCAAGCTCTCATTGATACACTACGGATAACCACCAGCAAGACACCTAATAAACAAGTAAATAACCTAGTTACTGTAATTGGTAATTGGTAATTGGTAATTGGTATTTAATACTTTTTCCTGTTAGAAAAAGAATCCAAATTCTAAGGATCCCTTCGAGAAATTAACTCTAACAGACTTGTTGATACAACCTATACAGAGACCATCAAGATATACTCTTATTATTAAAGTGAGTATTCGTATATTGTTAATTTGAAATGTATTACTATATTTGTGTAACTTTAGGATCTACAAAAGCAAAGCATCCCTGGTAGCTCTGAGTTCCAACAGCTAGCTAATGCAATGCAACAAGTAGGAACATTTACAATGAAGATGAATGCTTTTTTGAAGAAAGATATTCCATGTGGCCCTGAGGTTCTGAAAGAGTTGGAAATGATGATAGATGGACTTGAAAATGTAAGATAATTTATTCGGGAGTTTAGAAACCCTGTTATCTTTGCTGAATTTTGCTTGTCACTAACTTTTAGTAGTACTAAAAGACTTCCTAATCAAATTCCTTATGACAACTTTGGTAGTCAACATGTGCTAGAAACTTTATAATCGCATTTTATCAAAGTAACTCACTACTTTAAAATATTCTACTTGTTATCTGTAGTTAACGAAGCCTAACCGTATGCTATTGAGATTAGGAGGAGACTTCGTTACAGAGACGGTGAGTACAATAGTTATTCATGAATCCATTTATTGCAGGATGAGAATTATATAATAGTGGTTTATTTGGTATACTTTCCTAATGTTTCGTTATAAACTAACTTATAATGTTGTCGACCAGCCATTCAAAGATATCGTACAAACCTTGCACGAGGTTTCTTTATTCAATGAAGTTTTTTATCAAATAGGCTAGCAAAGCGCTCTCGTTTATATAAAGCAATATTATTCCATGTGTTTATAATTCAATACAAAAATGGCATCGAGATTCACCCCAATGGAAGATATGATATATGTGAAAAACAGTGTTGAATATGCCGGTTATAACCAGAGTTTGTTGGTGTCATGTCTGAGTGAAGTTGAAAAGAGTCTTCTTACCTGTGTAACATGTGATGGTATCTTACGGCAGGCGTGTCTAGCTGATACAGGGTATAAATGTGGAGGTTGTGTCGAAAAAGGTGAAGACGCCAGACCAGCTGAAGCGAATCGTCGTGCTACAAAAATGTTGCAAGTAAACTGCCCGTTTTATGAACAGAAATGTGGTTGGAATGGTAGTTTAGATGACTTACACGAACATCTGAATTCAGAATGTAGTCATCTTCCTGTAGAATGTCCATATGGTTGTAATCAATGTGTAGCTAGAAGTGAGTATCATTTGCACACACAATACGAATGCAATATGCGACCTACTAAATGTACTTACTGCAATCGTGTATTAGCTAGCTCAGTTTTAAATGAGCATTATACAAAGTGTTTAGAGGTTCCTGTCAGCTGTCCTAATTGTTGTTCTGATGCTGAAATACCACAGAGTCAGCTGATTGGTCATTTAGATAACGAGTGTCCTCTTTCGCATGTCAGCTGCCCGTATGGAAAGTATGGCTGTGTAGCTGATAAAATGCCACGTAGAGACATACAAGAACATGAGAGATTGTGTGTACATGATCATTTGAGGATAATATGCAGGCGATTGGATAAGCTGGATGAGGCAATAAAGACAAATCAGTCCGGAGGTGCTCTATGGAGGGTTGACTCTATCAAGGATAAGTTATTAGCTGGAGCTACATTCGTAGGACCTCAGTTCTATGTTGGGATGCGCAAATTCCAAACTGTGATTATTACTCAAGGAAAGCAAGCTAATAGGATCAGTTTCTACGTACGTCTGCTACGTGGAGATCTAGACGAGAGCTTGGCATGGCCTTTCAAAGGAAAGATGACCTTTACTTTATTATCCAAGAAACCGAACGAGAGGAAAAGCCTCAAATATACGTTTTTGAGTGAAATTAACAATCCTAATGCTTTCACTCATCTAGCAGAGGATAATGCTTGTTGTGTAGGATTCACTATCAACAATGCTCTCCAACATCTCTCTAGTGAAAAGCTGATACAGGATAACTCTATATTGTTACGCTCATCCGTAGAAGTATATCTGTAATTATCCCACATCACTTTGTGCCACAATATCATAAGAATATCATAAGATATATTAGGATACTCACTACATGCTAATTATTCTGAGCATAGCTATGTATTATTGTCTCTTTGTTACAGTTATTAGTATAGGAATATAATGTACACATTATCTGTGAATTAAACACAAAATCGAATGAATTAATTGCAATATTAGAGCTCCCCTGTCTCTTGAGCTTTGTAGAATTGTATTTCCTTTTCGAGAGAGCTTTTCTCTTCCAAAAGTTTGGATCTTCTCTTCTCTAACTCTCTTACTTCTGTTTCAATTCGTGTCTCTATTTCTCTTTGAATAAATCTACTTTTCTTCATGTAAGCTTTACATTTAACATTCCTTCTTAGTTGTCGAATATATTCAATTTCTTTCTGTGAATAGAAACCTAAACTTAATATATAGTTAAGATGCTTGATTGGTAATTCTTCAATCTCTTTCTTGCCTAAACACAATGTATTCTGTAGTGGATTCAATTTTTGGGATATCTCACCATATTTTGGTAGAGTTATTCCATAACTTGAGTTGGTCAAATCTACCATTGAAATCGTTTCTATTGAGCTGTCATTTTCTCTTCTATTAAATTCAAATGCCATTTCTTAGAATATACCTTTATTTATTCCATTTTAGTTATGTTATATTTATACTTTGTGGAATTTCTATTTCAAAGTTTGACGTATCAGGAAATGTTTAATTTTTAATATCCTCAATTAAATATTTCTCATATCCTTGTTGTACCATATTGGGTTTGGGTTTTAGCTAGCTTCCTATCAGACAGGATTCAATTATATTTGTACATTCTACTTCCATGTCCTTGTACTTGTAACGTAACAACGTCTGATGATTTGATAAGGATGTCTTTATTGAAAGATTAATTGGGTTATAATTCAATCTTTCAATGTGGATTCTCTTACCAATACTGTTCATCTAATATTATTATTTGATTAATTATACTTTCCGTTTAGAGAAGTCCAACTTATTACTTGAGTCCTCGAAGAGACAAATGTATATTTCTGTTCTCTGACCTGATTATTCTCTGCAGCTCCAGACCTAAGAGCGGTTCCTTAGTGAGAGCTTCTTCTTTCAAGTAAGCACCATTTCTATTTTATATTATCAATAATAGCATTTATTTTAATAATTATTCTGTAGTAGTAGTGAGTCTAGTATAATTGACTTAGCTAAGAGGAAACTCAAATTGATATGGGAAGCTCCTTTGCATAAAGTTGCTATTGAGAATTATGACTGTAAGTACACCAGTAATAATCTGTATTCTTTATAAGCTAATTCTAATGTTTGTATTTGTTTTCTTAGCTCAAGCAGATCGTGAGAAGACTAAAGCAGATAAACACGTAGAAAAGCTTATAGAGGATGAGAAGCGTATGAATGAAATGCTCTTACAAATGCAGGATTTTCACTATGGAAATAATGTACGCTTGTTTATTCTTTACTTTTTATTGCTAAAATTACAAAATTTTATTGTAGAACCTAGAGAAAGTACTCACAGAATCTTTACACATATTACAAGCACAAATTTATGAGAAAAGATTGAAACTTCCAAGTTTCAGTGCTTATCTAACTCTAATTGATATTGAATCGTAAGTATACAATACCCTACCCTCCAACACTAAATATACGAGATATTACTTCTAACAATTGTCTTGTATAGGTCTGAGAGGAGGATAATTGTATTTGCAGACGAGCAGACTAAATTAGACTGGGTTAAAGCTTATAGAGAAGCTCGTAGCAAACAAGGTTAATACCCAAGTCTATAATAAAATAATTTGAGATTTTGTTAAATGTGTTCATAGATTCTGAGCGTCAAGAGTTAAGCTGGAGTGTAGATAGAAAAGAAACTCTGTCTCTACCAAATTTCCTTAACCCTTTAATGCTAATGGAGAGTAGAAGTGGTATGGAAGCTACTTGTGCTTGTCAAGTAGAGACTACACGTTCTGACATAACTACTATGTGGGTATGTCGTAGCGATAAGTTCGGGGGTCAGGTAGTAGAAGTAATTTCACAGAATGGAGCTCCTCCCAACGTTAATGCTTCTTACACTGTTAGTGCTTCTCCTATTCTTTGTCTAACATCTGTACCTGAGACTAGCGTAGAGCTGAATACGATAAATGAAGGTAAGTTACTAGAAATACTCCTAAGAACTGTGGCTAGTGCTATATGTTTTAATTAGAATTACACAAGGATCGCGCCATGCTTGCACTGCAAGAAGAAATTTCACGATATAGACCTTACATTAAAGCATCAGGAATGAGATCAGCGTATGCTAGATATTCTAGACCATCTTCTGGTAGACATTCTGCTATAAGTACATATTCAGAGGGTCTATTAGAATCAGCTACTATCTCTAAATGTTCTTCTACCTCTAATCTATCTGATCTATCATCATCTACTAGAGATGTGAGTTGATACAGCGTGTTTGTTTACAATTTGTAATATTTTCTGGTTTAGTATCATATGTCATCACTTGATCAGCTGAATTCTAGCTTCTCAAATACACAATGGAATGATTCGCCATTCTACATAGAATCATCAAGGAGAGCTGGTGATCTTATCAGTATGGTAAGTGGCTCTGTAACGAGTCTAGCTAGCTCTTCTGATTACGGACAATCTCTACAAAGCTTAGCAGATGACTGTAGTGCTTCTAATCATTGGGTTAACTCTTCAATTCATGCAACTTCTAAAGACGATTTGACACATTTAACTTCAGTGAGTTTATATGAAAATATTTTCATTTATTATTTGATATGTAAGCCATCATAGGAATTTACGAATACTGGGAGAGCAGTTAGTGAAGATTCACTTGTACTTCCTAAGAACCTGATGAAGCAAATAACACAGTTAGACGATACACACAGCAGAGATAAAGTTATAATATCTAAATATGAGAGGTGAGGGAAATCTTATATTATTTATATCCCTCTATTTATGTATTTTCGACAGATTTGGGATAAAGCAATCCTCTCTTGAAGTTCCACATTTAGACAATCACAAACAAGAACCTCTAGGTCCTATTAAAACTGTACAGAAATTAATTCAACAATTTTCTCCTGAGAAACGTCACTCTACTAAGGTAGAAGATACAGAAAATGAGAATTTTGAAGATTACAGAATATTACCAGAAGATAACAGCTCTGAAACACAATCAAAACCTCCGTTACAATCAGCTGAGGAATCCAGTAGGAATTTAACTGGCATCTCTCCTGACATTACTCAGAACAAACGGAATTCTAAAGAGCTCAACAGATTATGGCTAGATTCTAGTTTTAACAAGTCTAACCCTCAGATACAGATTACTGTTAATGACCCTCAAAACCAGACAGTTATACTCCAGAAGCTTTCAGAGGGTCATAGTATCGATTTACTTTCTACTCAATTAGATCCTCCTGACAATAAAACTGGTAATATATGCAGAATTTATGATAAATATTCCTATTTTGTTTGTACAACATATCTTTGTTTAGATAAAGAGACTGAGAAAAACGAAAAGGTTGAAAAGAAGACAAGTTTCAATAAGATATTGATTCCCAAGATATTCTCTCATATTACTCGTAATTCTAATCCTAAACCTCGGGATATTCCTCCCTTCACTACCCCTGCTTCTCTTAATCCTGAGACTACTGTTAGCCACAGTAGTCTAGTCAGATCAGATTCAGGTTCACAATCTGATCACAATCGTCCTGCATCCAGGAATAAGTTCAAGATGGACGGCCCTACTGTTTGGGTAGGGACTGAATCAGGGGGGTAAGGATGTGATTTCTCTGCTTAATTATAATTATTATAACTCTTGTATGTTTGTTATAGCCTGATGGTATTCCAATCTGATGCTAACATCCGTACACAATCTAAGCATACAATTAGACTGACACACCCTGCTTGTTCTATATGGTAATTACCTATTGATTAGTTTCTGCCATTTCTTGCAATTTAATATTTCATCTCTTCTTAGTTATCACAGGAGCAAAGTGTTCGTAGGATTAGGAAATGGACATATGATAATATTTTCATATTCTAAAGGTAATTGATATGTGTAACACTTATAAGTACACTTTTTAACACATAATATCTGTAGTTTCACAGGAGTGGGCTCAATCCGAGAAGAGACAAGTCTCCCATATAGACCACCGTATCCTCTGTATAACCTCTGTACAACAAGAGACTCTATGGCTAGCAGAGGCTAATAGGGTACATGTATTTGCTGGAGATGTATTCAAATTTCCAGTTAGTTAATATATCAACATTTAAAGTGAAGAATTTTTGAGTAATTCATATTTTTAGGTTAAGAAATTCTCTCTCTGGCCGAAACAAAGGAATTCTTCTCTGATAGTAATCAACCAGATGGTATATGATGGTAACGAGGGTGTATGGGTGTGTCTAGACAGAGAACCAACCCTCCATCTGTATAGCATACTTACATTTTCGCAGATACTGCAAGTAGATTGTATGGAGCCTTCATTGAGACTAATCAAAGGTATTTTATATTGAATACTATTATCTATCAAGTAATTATATTGTCTATTTATTTTAGATAAAATTCTGTATAAACATATGTCAGATCAATTTCGTATCAGTTCAGTACACGCAACTACAGAAGGCACCTGGGTTGGTACCAGTTCTGGGATATTGGCATTCATCTCTACCCCTAAATATGATGCAAGAGAATGTGAAGTAATAACTCCCCCAAGTGTGTGTCCATCTTATCACGGGCATACAGCTGGCATAAAGTTTATTATTCCTTGGAAGCACAAGTTTATCGAAAGTAACTCACAAGAGATAATTGTTACTGGAGGCATAGGCTACGAGTATAGAGGAAATACAAAGTATCCTGTAGAATTTGAGAGAGATATTCACAATAGCGGGACTGTTCTTATATGGAGTACATGATTGTGATTATTCATTTATACCGATTTCGCTTACAAATACAAACATCCATCGAGTTTAATGAGTTTATTAATTCGAATCCGATAGTTTGAACATGCCCACACTTCAAAGACAATTTGTAAATCTTCATATTGCCTAGTTTGGAATTTTTTTTAGCTGAAGAGTGATCTTTTCTATTTTCACTAGTTTTATATTTTATATTACATTTTGTTATCTAAAAATTATTTCTGCTTTTGTCTTTTTGATGACATCAGATAAATTAGAATACTTATGTAAAATCCATAGGAGTTGCAGAGCAGATAATCATTGGTCTACAGTGTACTAATCGTAGGGCGAATTGTCCCGAGACATTACTTTTCGGGAAGAGTTCATTCTGACCTACATTTTTGCAATTTTGATCATATAAAACGGACTTAGTTTTAGAGATATGGATAAGCAAGGTGGTTGAGCTACTAGGAATTGAGAATTGCTCTATGCGTCATCTTTTGTTATCATAATCCACGCGCAATATCCTATCCATAGTATGTTACTGTTATATTTGATAAATTTACCTTTCACTATTAGATTCCTTTTTCGGTACCCAGTTAGCTCAATGCTTTATCTCACATCCTTCCTAACTACCCTCCTCTTATTGATAAACCTATCACTATTCACATGTGTACAGGATCCTCCTACAGAAGCATATCTCTTCGCTTCTAAACGTATCCTAAACACATACCTAGCAGAGGGTAAAGACATTACTATTATGTATGGTATATTTAACATAGGAATGAAGACCGCATATGATATCAATCTAGATGATGAATCTTTAAATAACTCAACTCTTACGATTATTACTGGGCTGACAGATGTAACCTGGCCTGAACTACCTCCTGACTCTAACATAACTCATACAGTTATACTCAGATCTCCTTTGAATACTGCTAACTATTTGAACTTCTCTTCTGCTATACTAACATATAAACTTTCGAAAGAAGACTCGAATGTTGTTACAACACCCACTAGCTCTCCTAAGCTAGTTGGCTTGATAGCTAACGCAGAATATTCTAGAAAATTCGATGCTCATTACGTAGACTGGATTGCTTTAGCAGTAATGATCCTCCCTACCCTAGCTATTCCCTTTATGATGTTCCGTCACTCTAATAATAGATATGCTACTAACAAAGCTAAATCTCATTAGTCTCAAGTATAAGATCTGTATGTGTTAATTAATCAGCTAGGGAGATAGGATAATTATATTAGTTTGATAAGTTTGTGTATGCTGAATTGATTAGTTATGAAATTCAATTGTGAATGGGACCCTTTCCTAATATGTATGTTGTTATTTATTTGATTTAGATTTTACTTATCAGTTATGACAGACGACGCAGATCTAGATAGGTACATTAGAGCTGTTTAGTTGGCTCAGAATATATATTTATACTCTGTTCTGTAGGCAAATTGAAATACTTAGAAAGTGTGAGGTTATCAAAGAGAGTGAAGTTAAGACTTTATGCTCTAAAGCAAGGTAGTAACATATCTTAATTACAATTACCGATATTTATTAATTGTATTTATATAGAGAACTGTTGGTTGAAGAGAGCAATGTACAGAGGGTGGATTGTCCTGTAACAGTTAGTAATGTCATCATGTCTCTACTCTACTCTACTCTACTTCATTACTGTATTTGTAGATATGTGGAGATATTCATGGTCAATTCTATGACTTAAGAGAGCTGTTTAAGGTAAGATAGTAAGCTATTCTAGGGCTCATTCTTTTGATGCAAATGACGTAGGTTGGAGGAGATGTCCCTGAGAATAATTATCTATTTCTCGGTGATTTTGTGGATAGAGGTTACTTCAGTGTAGAAACATTCTTACTGTTATTAGCTCTTAAAGTTAGACATCCAGACAGGATATTTCTAATCAGAGGCAATCACGAGAGTAGACAGATTACACAGGTATTAACTAACTCATTGATATAATTAATTCTTATGTCACGTGTACTTCCTCTAGGTATATGGATTTTATGATGAGTGTAAGAAGAAGTTTGGCTCAGTTAACGTGTGGAGATATTGTACTGAGATATTTGATTTTCTAAGTTTATCAGCTATCATTGAGGATAAGATATTCTGTGTACATGGAGGTCTCTCTCCTTCCATAAACACTCTAGACCAGGTTACTGATTAAATACGAATACATATCTCTTCCTAGCTATTAATCATATTTATACCTAGATTCGATTGATTGACAGGAAGCAAGAAGTACCACATGATGGACCTATGTGTGATCTCTTATGGTCAGATCCTGAAGGTTACCATTACATTATATCTCTTAGTCGTAATATCCACGAATTTGCTTTAAGGGAATTGATAATAGGAACAGCATTGTATATTATATATTTGGATTTACAGATATCGAGGGGTGGGGAATGAGTCCAAGGGGAGCAGGTTATCTATTCGGACAGGATGTAGTACAACAGGTATAATTCATAATTATTTGTATTCATATCCTATTTTGACAGACTGTCTTTAGTTTAATCTTATAAATAATGTCGAGATAATATGCCGAGCTCATCAGCTAGTGATGGAAGGATTCAAATGGCATTTCAGTAATACAGTATTGACGGTATGGTCAGCTCCTAACTACTGCTATAGGTATTTACTATTGATAACTTTTGATGTTTGTTTGTGTGTAGTATACATATACTGTATAATATAGATGTGGTAATGTAGCTGCTATATTCATGCTGGATGAACTCCTAGAACATGAATTTAAGCTATTTGAAGCTGCACCTCAGGTTTGTATTATTATATACAGAAATACAACTATATGTTCATTCAATTCTAACCATGGATGGTTGATTACGTTTATCTGCTTGGATGTTGTTCTAGTTATTTGAGGAAATTTTCGCTTGGTTGGAGGGAGATTTATAGATAACATAAAATGAACGAAATTCGCTATCCATGGTTAAATATCTAATAAGCATATATAGAACCATTTTTGACATAAGACACTTAATGTTATTCTATATCTATATAGGAGGAGAGAGGAGGTCTCCCTGCCAAGAAGCCGATAGCAGAGTACTTTCTTTAACTACCTGTTGTACTAACACGAGGTGTTAAATATGAGTTATGCATGCTTACAGTGTGTCTGTGATCCCTTGTGAATTCTGCACTAGATTAATGTTACCACTCTATAAGTTAATTAATGTATATTTGCTATTCTACTTTAATACAGAATTTATGGAATTTTCCGGGCTTTGAACTGTAATTACACATATTAGGATGTCAGTAGTATTTAGAAGATTTCACGTATTTACAACTAATCTGAGAATATGTAAATGCCATCACTCTGGCTCCGTTCTTGTCCTTGGAGTACACAATCTATTCCAGAAGGATCAAGCATTAACTCCACTCTCTAAGCAAATTAATAAAGAGCTCAATGGACAGATTGTAGCAGGAATTGATAGGATGCGGATTGAGCATGACGTCACTCATGATAAATTCTCTCCTGCAGTAGTTTTGAGAGATATAAAGTTTGAATCTTTTTCTAAGATCCATATAGTCAACTTATTGCCCTACACTCCACCTCCTGATTCTATCTCACTCCCTCATAGTTCTCAGCTGTTGTCACTAAGCTATTGTCTGGAGCAGGGTGATTGGGGAGAATTTGAAAATTTTCGTTACAGTGAATGGGTTAGAAGACAATCTGCTTTAGCAGTACATCACAATAGGAAGTATAACAGTATCCATATGGACCCTATGTGTGATCCTCAGAGTGTAGCGGAAGGTGCTACTCTAGCTTCTTTCAAGGTTAATTTGAAATCCAAAAGTAATGCTAAAGATAACTTGCCGAATATCTCACAATTCAAACAAGGAAATGGTCACGTAGAGCTTTGGAATAAAGGTGTTTTAATCGCGGAAATGCAGAATAACGCCCGTAGACTATCAGAACTCCCATCTAATCTTCTAGACCCCGCAGGATTCGTTAGCAATGCTCGATCACTTCTCTATCCAAACGATACAGGTTGTCTTAACTATGACGTCAAAGACCCCAAATGGATAGAACATAACCTACCAGGAGTACACCATGTGGCCAAAGGGTCCAAAACAGAACCGCGGTTTTTAACAATATCATACGAGGGAGACAAAACTACAGAAGATACATATGTAATAATAGGTAAAGGTGTAGTATTTGATTCTGGTGGAATTAGCTTGAAGCCTCCAGCTAGTATGGAGTTAATGCGAGGAGATATGTCAGGAGCAGCTGTTGCTCTATCAGTATTCAGTGCTTGTGTTAAGCTTAAAGTCCCAATCAATCTCGTATGTTTAATCCCATTAGTTGAGAACATGCCTTCCAGCACTGCTATTAAGCCTGGTGATATGATAACAATGCATAACGGTAATAATGTCATAGTCAATAATACAGATGCAGAAGGGAGATTAATACTAGCTGATACATTGAGTTATGCTAACAAGTATAATCCTAAACTAGTTGTGAATATCGCTACATTAACTGGAGCATCTGATATAGCTCTGGGAGATTCATATTCAGCTCTATTCTCTAATTGTAATGCATTGAGTGATAAGCTATCTGTGTGCGGGGCTGCTACTGGGGAGTTCTTATGGCCAATGCCTATACATTATGATTATCTAGCTGCCTTACGTAAATCCAATGCAGATCTAGATAATATATCAGCTGGCCGATCAGCTGGCTCTGGAGTAGGAGCTGCGTTTCTCTCTGAGTTTGTGAGTTACCCATGGGCGCATATTGATATAGGAGGTTCTATGATGCAGAAGAGTGAGTCTATTCCTTACCTTAGGCCTAAATTAATGAATGGACGTCCTACTCGTGCTCTGATCAACTTCTTCTCTAATCCTAAACTCAGTTCTTGTGAATACGTGCAAACTCCTAAACCTTACTCTCTTACAACAGATAAATACCAGCCTACTTCTGATTAGTTTATTACGGTCCTATTTCTACGATTATTTAGGTTATTTTGTAGTTTGTATCACTTTACGAATATCTGGTGGGATGCCAAATACCGATATTACGGAGTTCCACAACAATCAACTGTAGCCTTCAGTCAAATGCTCCTATTATTATTGTTGTTGTTTGGATAAACAATTTGTTTTCACATAATTAGCAAAGGTGATAATTCAATCCTACTGTACTACATGGCATCCTATTATACAGATATAGATAGGTGATAATATTACTTCATAAACGGAATCTACATACTGGGACTTAACATACTTCTTTTGTTATAGGTATATAGAGACATTGGAGCAATGTAAACTCATCACCATTACAGAAGTAAAAGATTTATGTTCTATGGCAAAGTAGGTTATGTTTGTTTCTTATTATTAATTTTACAGCTGTTTTACAGGAGAATACTCAGTGAGGAATCTAACGTGCTTGAGTTACAGTCTCCTTTAACAGTCAGTTTATTCTTATATTCTCCATGTTAATATTTCAAATATTATTACTTTAGATTTGTGGGAATTTGGAAGGCAATTTTCCAGCACTTCAAGAAATATTCAAGGTAATGTAATCATCTCTTCTCCCCACTCCTATATTATGTATATCTGTATTTCAGTTAGTTGGTCGTATACCAGACACGAACTTTCTATTCCTTGGAGATCTGGTAGATCGTGGTTACTATAGCATTGAAACTATTCTCCTACTGTTTGCTTATAAAGTCAGATATCCTATTAGATTAAACTTAATTCGAGGAAAACACGAGAGTAGAGCTATTACTCAGGTTTCTAATATCACTCCTACTCCGTTATCTCCAATTAAATCATACTTATCGTTACAATAGGTATACGGATTCTATGATGAATGTCTTAATAAATACAGGTCTACCGATGTATGGCGATATTGTACTGATGTATTTGACTACTTTCCTCTTTCTGCTACTATAAATAATCAGGTTATAGTTCTTCGCATAATTTCTCAATATACATTTTGGGCATCTCTTATTATTTGGAGTTTAGACTTTCTGTGTACATGGTGGTTTATCACGTTTGATATATACTCTAGATCAGGTATTCCTCCTTGTAAATATCATTATTATCATTATAAGTGAGTTGTATTAATAGTTAAGATTGATTATACGGGATGTAGAAGTTCCGTGTGAAGGAGCCATGTGTGACCTTATATGGTCAGATCCTCAAGGTTTGGTTGATTTCATTTTCATAGAATTTCTTTTTCTGAGTTATATCCTTCTGCATAGAGCTAGATGGATGGGGAATCAGTCCAAGAGGTGCTGGCTGTCTGTACGGAGGAAATATCGTTAAAAATGTCTGTATTTCTAGCCACTTATCATTTTATCATATTATGCACCAACCTCTCTAGTTTAACCATATAAATGGACTAGACATGATATGTCGTTCAAATCAACTAGAATTACAAGGTTATAGATGGTATTTCAAAGGAAAGCTATTGTCGATATGGTCTACACCAAATCACTGTTATAGGTACAGATTTTGAGTAGCAAATTTGGAAATATGTAATCATAAGTTTTTATACAGAATGGGTAATCCAGCTGCTATACTATCTCTTGATACTGACATGACATATAGCATTGCAGAGTTCTATGAACCTAAAGAGGTGATACTTTACCTTTAGGGTAAATTTCTATTTAATTATTCTTCATCCTTTAGGGTTGGAAAGTATGATGTATTAACCTTTGTATATATATTTTGTTGTTATTTTTGTTTACTATATCTATACAAAGATATTATAAACTAGATATATTGCCCTATGACTACATCTTGTAGTCTCAAAGAAAAGGATTGGTCCCAGCCTTCTGCTAACAGAAGTCGCAAATTAAGTCAGCGCGGACTAGCAACAGAAAGTGTAAAGTTCCTAGAGGAACAGTTGCAAAATGTCCTCTCTGTCACTTGCAAGAGTCTGGAGTGTTCAAATGACGTCAGTATTTATCCTAAACCATTAGAGAAAGCAGCTGAGATTGAAATTGACACTGATTTTGCCTTTAGCTGTGGTAAAGTTAGGTTCCATGGTGCGTACGAGGTAGCCGATTCTGCTAAAATTCCTAAAATAGTTTCCATCACTCCAGATTGTCCAGTTTCCAGTCTCCCAAAGATTATCAAAACACGTAAAACTACAGAAAACTACAGAGAGTATTTTGTTCGTCAATTGAAGCTATGTAAGCCCAATTTGACTCTCGTCCTTCCGTCTACAAGCGAGCATACTCCATTAAATGCAATCAGGACGCTTGATCCTAATTATATGAAGAATTTCCTCTCTGACATGCGTCAAATAATCCATAATACTGATACATGGTTGCTTACGAACGGGTTGAATTGGGGTTTAACTAGAGTCATTGGTGAGAGCATTGCAACGCGGCTTTTATCGCCTTTCACTGCTGAAACTGTTGAATTGATTGGGATACAAAAATTCGAAGATCTCCCTGCATCTGTCAGGAATTGTATCTCCCGTCTCTCTATGAATGCAGAATGTGAAGAGGATACTCTCATCAGAGGTTGTCTTGAAGAGAACCATTCCTTATTCTTAGCTATGAAAGATAACCACGAGCGTACCAGTACACAGACATTCTGGGATACAATCAAAGTGACTCAAATAATTAAGAGAATAGAAGAAATAAAGGCAGCAACTCGTCGTGAATCTATTCAGGAGCCAGGAGATAAGTCAAATGACCATTTACAGACCAAAAAGAGTGAATCACTTGAATTTAGCAACAAAGATAATTCTTCTCCTAAGAAAGAATACATTGAATTGGAAAATATAGAAAAACATAAATTCGTGAGTTTCGACGGAGAGCCGGATCGTGTAACAGAAATTGAACCAGGACCCAGGATTCCATCTGAATATCAAAATCTTTGGTTTAAACCGATAGAATTCAATGACCCAGAAATTAATCCTGCAGTCTGTTTGCTATTAGACAATTCTATTGATGGATTGAGACACGTCTTAGAATCATTACGTCATAATGTTCCTATAATATTAGTAATTGATAGCGGTATTGCTGCTGATGTAGTGCATCTAATCCTTCAGCTATCAAGAGAGCCTCCAACCACTAGTATAGCAAATGAGGTCAGGGAGTTTGTCAAACATAACTATCCTCTACACCTACCTAAACTTGGCCGTGAGCTCCTCAGACTGCTGATCGATACTGTCTCACAAAATGAAAATATGTTTACTGTATACCATCCTTTGAGACATGGTATACACGAGCTGAATAAAGCTATTCTCCTTTCTTTATTAAAGGGCTATGAAGGCAAGAATAAACGATTATACGGACTTATACTAAGTTTCCATTGGAAGAGACCATCACTAGCTTTAGAGCAGATATTCATTGGACGTGAAAAGTGGGTCTCTAAAGATGATGCACGGGCTGTACAGCGTATTTTCTTCTCAGCTCTTGTGAATAATAATAGAGACTTTGTGCATCGCTTGTTAGACTCTAAAATCGTGAACTCATCTTATTTCGGGAATATATACTACATGGCACAGTTGTATAAGAAAACATTTGAACACTTGTCAGATAGCGAGGAGGATATTATTGTTAATAAGATGGTGAGACTACATTTTGGAAATTGCAGGTCGAAGAAAGATCCTCGTTATATCCTTGTTGAGGTAGGTGGGTTGATAGAAGCACTGATGGGAAGTGATTACGTTTGTTTCTATCTGCATTTACCGATTTCTCGTAAAGATAAAAAATTTGAAGAAGCAGATCTGAAGAAGAATGTAGGTAACTGTTATTACCTTTTCAGACATGGAAGAGACGCATTTAAAGATTGTCTAAAAAGGTTTAGAATTCAACGAATAACAACTCAAACTCGTAAAGCAAAGACAATAAGAGCTGAAAAAGCGCAGAGGTTATTCGAACTATTCCCTGATGAACAGCTATTCATTTGGTGTATTTTCTTTCATCGTTGGGAGATGGCTAAACTCATTATGAAATATTGTACTAAGACTTGTCTTACTACTGTGTTAGCTGCCGCGAGACTCGTACGAGGAATGAAACTAAAATACAGCTCACGAACGGACGTGGATGAAGTTGCTAGAAACAAATTAGAAGCAAGAGCTGATGACTTTGAAAACTTAGCAATTAATTTATTAGCAGAATTCAGTTACACTTCAAAAAACGATTTAACACTAAAACTTTTGCTGAAAAACCGACGTGTTGTAGAGAGTCAAGAACAGCTGATCGGGCTAGAAGTCGCTGCATACCAACCGGAAGTACGTCCAATAGATCGAGATGAAATGTTAATGCGAGAACAGGGTGACCCCACTACATACATATGGCCATGGCATGAAAACAATGCTTTTGAGATGGCAATGAACGCCGACTGCAAACACTTCATAGCACATCCGTTAATACAAGATTATGGTAACCAGAAATGGTACGCTAATGTCCGTAGGTTAAATCCTGAATGGAAAGTGTTTATTTGTTTCTTCTTACCATTTCTAATTCCATTCGCTATCCAGATACATTCTAGAAGAAGGAGACTGGAACACCATATAAATCCTGATAAAGATCCTACAGCTCGTGAGATAAAATTCCGTCAGAGAACATATTTCCATTTTATAGTTTTCCTAATCTTCGACTACTATCGCAGCATTTATAATTTCTACAACGCACCTAAGATCAAATACTGGCTCCACTCGGTGTCACATGTCATTTATACGATCTTGTTCACGATAGTAGGGGTCACTCCTTACAGACCAATTCGTAATCGTACTGCACAAGATATAGCTAATGATCCTCTCTTGATTATAGAGATTATCGTATGGATTTGGACGTTTACGATAATAATGGAAGAGATCAGTCAGTTGCTACACGAGAAAGGTTCTGTGAAACTGCGCTTTAAAGGCTATTTCTCTACGACATGGAATATCGGGGATGTTGTGTTCATATTCCTTTTTATCCTTGCTTTCGGTGTGAAACTAGGCTCTGACAATGCAGAATGGGTTCATCGTATCTACGCTCTGATAATAGTTATACTATGCATGCGGATCTTCCAGTATCTGATCATGTCAGCTTACTTCGGAGTTATTGTGCTGACAATATTCGCATTAGCAAATGAAGTTTTATATTTTGTTATAGTACTATTTGTGAGTATGATAGGGTTCGGAGCAGCTGCTCAGGCTGTTGTATCAGCTACTGCCTCATTGGAGACATTTCGTCCTCAAATTTTGCTGTTTACGATATTCTTCAGACCTTACTGGCAAATATTTGGAGAGTTCTTCTTAAGCCAGTTAGGTAGAGACATAACCAGTGCAACAGAAGTCGTAAACAGTGAGTTAATTAACTAATAAATACAGTCCACGGGCACAGGTTAAAATGGCTGCTTACACAATCATGACATTATTCCTTCTATTATCAATAAATAATTATCTTACATTTCTCTCTAGATACTTCTACCTGTACATCCTTATTCCTTGATACTTCTAACAATACTTGTGACAGTCAGAACCTAACTGTCTGTCCTTCTACCAACATAGCTACTGTTGATACTCTAGCAGAATTTGATTACACGGTTCATCTACTGCCATACTTGATACTAGCTGCTTGGCTTATATTCTCTAATGTGTTGTTAATCAACTTGTTGATTGCGAAATTTAACAACATTTATCTATCTGTGGAGGCTAAATCTAGCATTTTATGGAAGTTTAATCGTTACTCAACCATACAAGAGTTCAGACTCAAACCGATGCTACCTCCCCCTTTTATAGTGATATCTCATATAAGAAAATTGGTAAAGTTTGTGTATGGAAAATGTATTTTCCGAATTATCAGGAAAAATCGCTATCGAGAAGATCTTAAGAATTTCCACAGGAAAAATAATGAGCGTTTCAAGTGGACTAAGGATGTCCAGAAAGAAGGGTTACTACGGTGGGAGTCAAAAATGTTAGCTGCACAAGAAGACTCCATCAAGCATTTATTCTGTTCTATTGACAATAAGCTAGAAGATGTGTATAGGAACTGTCATACCCTGTTGGATCATCTGGGATCTGATGAACCTATGTTAGCACATATGACTAATGAATTGAGAGAGGTCAGGAGACAACTGGCGGATTTCGGGGTTAATTAGCTCACTACCATATTAATTTTATGACTATAAAGACATAAAGTATTGCTCGTTCTTTCTTGCTTTTTAATTAACTCTTAAATGAAGTATGGCTGAAGATTTGTGTTAGTCTCTCTTAGAACATGATGTTTATCGTCTTCTAACTTTATTTGTTTATTTTTATTTATTTTCGTGTATACTTGTATAGACTCTTATATATTGTGTAATTATTAAATAGTATAGTGGTATAGATTATGTATATTTGTATTATCGAGTCAGGTGCATATGAGATTTGAATAATAGTCAACGAATATTTTATAAAAAACTAGATTTTGAGGTCTACAAACTTCGTAGACAATTCTCCGTAAACTTTCATAAACTTCCAGTTAGTTGTATATTAACAGCATTATGACTTCTATTGTAAAGCTCACAGCTCTATCAGGTGCTCAGAACGAGTCTCCACTCTGCTACCTGCTTCAGGTTACACACAGTATATTATACACAATACAATACTTGTTATATATTAGATTCTTATAGGTAGATGAGTTTCGATTTCTGCTAGACTGTGGGTGGGACGAGAACTTTGACCGTGAGATTATAACTAACTTACAAAGACATGTTAAACAGATAGACGCTGTATTACTCTCATACCCTGATATCCTACACCTAGGAGCTCTCCCTTACCTCGTGGGTAAGATGGAGTTAAAGTGTCCTATATACGCTACAACCCCTGTGTATAAGATGGGAGAGATGTTCATGTATGACCTCTATCAGTCCAGATTCAATGAAGAAGAATTTAACCTATTCTCACTGGATGATGTAGATCAAGCCTTTGAGCAGGTATTCCCCCAAGGATTGCCCAAAACTGGTCGTCACGCGATATTGTAATTATAGACAATGTGACTGAATAGCGGTAGATAGGAGTAATTATACTTTCCACTTATAAATGCTTATTAATGCTATGACTAAATTTATATGCACAGGTCATACAACTAAAATATTCACAGAATCTAGCCCTGAAAGGTAAAGGCAATGGATTAACAATAACTCCGTATGCAGCCGGGCATATGGTCGGAGGAACTATGTGGAAAATTGTTAAAGATGGAGAGGAGGATATTCTATATGCTGTAGACTATAATCATAAGAAAGAAAGACATCTAGATGGAGCTGTGTTAGAATCTCTAGGTAAATTTGTATTACGATTTAGCCCGAATATTTCTATTAGAATTATATTACAGGTCGCCCTAGTCTATTAATTACTGATGCGTTTAACGCACTTAATGTGCCAGCTAAAAGGAAGAAGAGAGACGAAGCTCTGATTACAGAGATACTACGTACGATGGAGAGAGGAGGTAACATGTTAATAGCAGTAGATACTGCTGCTAGAGTATTAGAGTTATCTCAATTATTGGATCAGTTATGGCCTAATGAAGATCTGAGTAGGTATAATATTATCTTGCTTAACTACCAGAGCTGGAATGTTATTAATTTCGCGAAAAGTCAGGTAAATTTTGATTTTTTCTTATATTCTCATGAACAGGATAAACAAACATTATACGTATTACAGGTTGAATGGATGAGTGAAAAGATCTTAAAACTATTTGAAGATAGACAGGAAGAGAAGCGTACAAATCCATACGAAGATAAACGAGATAATCCATTCAAATTCAGATATATTAGATCTTATCACAGTATAGAAGAACTGGATCGTATTCCTGAACCTAAAGTTGTACTAGCTAGTCCACCTGACCTGGAGTGCGGTCTTGCGAGAGAGCTTTTTATCAGATGGGCAGGAGACCAGAAAAATTCAGTCGTATTCACTACAAGAACAAGTCCAGGCACTTTAGCTAGAATTTTAATAGACAATCCTCGGAAAGAGTCAGTAGTATTGGAGGTTAGGAGTAGAGTTAGATTGGAAGGAGCAGAGCTTGATGCTTATAATGCTGAACAAGCTGAAAAGGAGAAACTCATTAAACAAGAGAAAGAGCAACTAGCAAGCGTGTAAGTAGAATACTGCTATAGTATCTTTTTGTAATTATTGTGTTAATATAGTGATTAATTAATGGGGAATTTTCCGTTGGTGGAGGTTATACTGTAATTCTATTTATAGGAGCGCATCTCGAGGCATAAGTTCTAACCTGAACCTCTCCTTGAGTCTACCAGATCTAGATGAAGACAGTGACAGCGACATGGACACAGATCTGGAACCAACTAGCCCGATGGGACAATCAAAACAGCTGAGAACTCCTAGACACGATCTCATGATCACAGAGGAGACTAGATCAAGATCTTCCTTCTTCAAGCAGACTAAATCATTTCCTATGTTTATATGCCATGAGCATAAGCCTAAATGCGATGATTATGGAGAGATTATACGCCCTGAAGACTATATGAAGGATCCTTATCAAGAAAGGTATGTTAAAATTCTATAGAAATACAGTCAACTCCTGTCATAGCGAAGCTAAAGGGACCGGGATAATTGCTTCGATAAAACTGATTTAAATAGCTTATGTTTACTACTCATATTGTTATAGACTTGAAGACAGTGTGTTTGGTGGTATAGGCTCTAAGATAGGAGATTCACAGAAACGAGACAACACGGTTACACACCCTACTAAGTGTGTAAGCAAGATGCAGTATATTGATATTAAGTGTACGATAACTTTCATTGATTTTGAGGGTCGATCTGATGGAGATTCTATCAAGAGAATTCTGTCACTTGTCAAACCGCGTCAGCTGATTATTGTACACGGTATGCCAGAGCCTACTACCCATCTAGCTGAGTACTGTATCAGGAATATAGGTATTCCTCCTGAGAAGGTATTTACACCTAGAACTAGTGAGTGTGTGGATTGTACCAGTGAGAGACATATATATCAAGTTAGTATTGTAGTAATCTGTTATAAGCATACCAATTGTACCTGTCTGTTGTTAGGTTAAGTTAAAAGATAGTTTGGTGAGTTCATTGAAGTTCTCTCGTGCTCAAGATGCTGATCTAGCTTGGGTAGACGGACTTATCTGCTTCGAGGAGGGTGACCAGGAGGACGGTATGGAGTATCAACAAGAGGAGAATATAATCAGGGGAGGAGCTAGAGTAAGGGATACAGACAAAGTACCTGTTCTAGACCTACCTCCTAGCTCTAGGTATGTTCTTATAACGAACTAGCATATGACACTTTCCCCATTTGTTGAGATTTTCACTGTATTATTTATGAATGTATATATAGCATTACGGGACATGACGAAGTGTTCATTAACGAGCCTAGACTACCAGATTTCAAACAAATTCTCACTCGTAACAACATTAAGGCTGAATTCTCTGGTGGAGTTCTGATCTGTAATTCTCTAGTCGCTGTGAGGAGATCAGAAGCTGGGAAGATTAGTTTAGAAGGAGCTCTCTGTGAAGACTTCTTCACTGTACGCAAGCTCTTATATGAACAATATGCAATTGTTTGATATTAGTATGAAATTTTAATTTTATGAATTATTAGCGAATCTCTAGCATTTTAGCACGTAATACCGTAATACGTCTAACTTCATTAATTTCTGATTTGTACTATTACAGACTAGCTTTTCTATTTATAATGGCTAATCCACCAACTCAAAAATCGACAGGTTTTAGTGAAAACATAAATTTCAAGAATGTTCTTAAAGAGGCTGCTTCTGCTAGAGACGCGGAAGATAAATACCAGAGAGAGAATGATGCGAAATTCCGTGCTGTATACCAGAAGGTTGCTACTTATGAGGAGTTCTGTGATATTGTTCTGGCCTCAAATCTAAAACCACTTGATAAATCTGATTCTATACCATCAGCGGGAGCAGGTCTTACTCCCTGGAATGTAAATGCTACACACACGAACAAACAACAGAAGAGTGACGAAATCCTTGTCCCACAAATTGAATCTGGGAGTAATAATATAGAAACAATCAAGATAACTTCTCAAGCAGAATTCTATAAAACATACACGAAATTGACTACAGATGATAAATACTTGTTACTGATACAAATTGGTGGAGATAAGCTCTTATCCCTGTTCCCAACAGAGATTGAAGTATTCGAAGATATTCTATTTGTTCTCACACTAGAATACAGAGATAATGATATGGATATTATCACTAATATATTGATGTGTATGTCTGCCATGAAGAGGTTCTCTCTAGCTCTACAATTCTTAGAAAAACCTTCCAGAACTGACCTCTCCAATTTATTGAAGTTATTAACAGTATCAGCAAGAGACAAGACTCAAAATGATGAGCTCGTAAAGGTTGTTTCTATTTATAGCTAACATATTATAATTATAATCACTTACACATATCAGTTCATATTAATTTTAACATTATATAGCATGAACTACAGCCCTACTAGCTAGTAACTTTATATAATGTAAGGCATGACCCTGTAGGGAACACGCTTGCTGTACTCTTCCCAATACTTCCCGTATTTTTCCTTGTTCTTCCACTCATCTCTTACCACATGTTGTATAACAACTAAGCATAGTGTAAACAGGTATATCCAAGGGAATATGGTGTTAAATAACGCAGGTAGCGTCCATGCCAATGAGGCAAGTAGTTCTAGAATGCAATGAAACTGTCTAGCCCAGCCCCAGAATCCGCTGACCAGTAAAATATTCACTTTCTCCTCACGATCTCCTACTTTATACTTAGCCAAAATAATTTCAGGTTTCTTTCCAAATACCAAACATTTCCCTTCTGTTTCTCTAACTATTTCTTTCTGCATATCTGCCCAATAAGTTAACCAAGTGAATAATACTCCCAACAAGATGCATGCTGCACAGAACTCCCTAGATATATCAACATTATACATGGCAAGGTAAATAGTTGGTGTGTTGAAACCCACGAAAACAAATGCAATACATCCCCAGCATATGTAAAAACCAGCTCGATCCCATGCTATATCCATACTCTTAGTATACGCCTTCTCCCAAAGGTAGAACTTGAACAGATATTGAGTTTGTATTATAGCTGTAGCCATGTATGCAAATGAAATCTCCCCGTAGGTATTCTGTTGGTATGCTAGCCCTGAGAATATCAACATCTGCCATAGCATTAGTCCGAATCTACAGTTCGTGAACACTTTAACATCCCAGCAGAGTACTCTAGGGTATAATTCTGTACCCCAGAAGAAATCGAATACAACATTCCCTGACAAGTCGCTCTCTACTGTGCTTGGGAAGAATACACCTTTTATGTAAAGGATTCCGCAGAAAATGAATCCAAAGCATACCAGCGTTATTACCAATTCTAGGTACAGATCGATTAGTATGCTAGCAGGGAAGAAATTAAGTCCCCAGGAAGAACAGCCTATGAATAGAATACACGTAGCTAGATATGCACAAAGCCCGTTCTCACGGTATTTCGGTATATGTCCGTTTGGTGCGATCGGTCCATCGTATTCTTTACCTGGTAGAAAGCGCATAAATATCATTTGTGTGAGTGATAGTACGCCGATTATCTTCCAGCATTGAATTGTCCCACATATGTTCATTATCCACTGTTCCTGTATCAGATTCCAGAACCCAGTCTTAGTTATTTGGTAGATCAATGCAACTACAGATCCATCTAGCTTAGCCACACAATAAGCGAGTAGCACAGTACTCACTGGCGTAGTTAGCATCAGTAGAAGCGGCCCGATTGTATAGTGAAATGAAATTCCTATATTCCCCATACCAAAATTCGCAAAGTTTGAATTTCTCAGAACTCTACAATTTCTACAATATTACTGAGTCAAATAATATGCCTAACATGTAGAAACCTGATATTTAAGCGATCTACAACCTCCATTACCTTCTCTTTTTCATGACGAGATTTACCAACCATATAATTTTGATGGTAATGTTTCTTTTGAATTATTTAACGTCTGAAGCCATTTTCTTAATATTACTCCACTTCAATGGATTTCGGTATACTTAAAACCAACTGTGAAATTAACGATGTAGTTAATACTATTAATAGATTTATTACATTAACCACAAATCGAGAAAATCGCTGTAATGTGCTTGTATTAGTTACATTCACCAATAATATCTAGCTTATACACATTCGTATCCTCTTACCAATACATATAACACAACAGAACGGAGCTGCTATGACAGTCAGTATGTATTTGAATATCTTTTCTATCTGCATATCTTCTGTATCCATGTAACATGTACATTCAAATGTCTCAGCTCTCCAGTCTAGTATCCTTGTAGGGAGCTTGCCTTTCTTCTTGAAAGAAGCTTGCTTATCTTGAATATACTTTTTCGCTGCAATAGCTCCTCTACATTTTCCACTACAGTTAAATAAACGTGTGTCTCTTTGTGAACCACTTTCTTTCAGCTGATTTTCAAGTTCACTTTTCAGGCTCTTCTTCCAGCATACAACACGTCCTATAGCCAGCTTAAAGCAACCAGGGATGATAATACATGAGGCGATCATAACCGCTAATCCATCGAACCTGCATGCAGCTACTAATGTCAATAACAGTAATATAACTCTATTCCTCCATTTCTCTGTAGAATCTTCTAATATCAAATCTATTGGCGATTCATAACACTCAGTTTCATTACCTCCTTCACACGTACATCCACAATTCGTAACACAAGCACAAGTAGTATTTGTACTAATAACAAACTCTATAGAATCCACTGTATTAATTGCACTGTCCCATAGCATTGCTATACAATTGTACTGTTTGCCTTCTTTTACGAATGACTGTACACGGAATTCAATTGATCTCCGTTCGCTAGCATCTAGTGTAACTTTTTTGTTTCTAATGTTCGTTAAACCTTCTGGACACATTAATCCTATGTTGAATGCACTTGTCAATGTCCCTGTGTTCTCAATTTCAATTGTTACTCGGCCAAATTCCGTGAGAGCTTCGAACTCACTTGAATTTATCTTTAAAATAACTCCGCTCGCTATGTTCCTTACAAGCGTGACGTCATCTGCTTCAAGTTCTAGTGTTATTCTAGTTGTGTGTGTATTTAAGTCTTCACATTTAATTCGTAAGCGATCTACAGAAGTCGATCTATGTATGCTACAGATTTGTGCTAAGAAATATCCTTTATCTTTCTCACTTATGTGAATTTCATTTTTTATCAATGCATTACGTATCTTCTCGCTCTCCAGATAGAAATCCCATAGTTGATTTCCTAGACACGATCCATTCCTATAATTACATCTGCTTATCTGGTTTTTGAATCCCGTATAGCTTACACCAACTCTATCACAACTCAGACCACTCAAATCGACCTTGTTAACTGGTATAAGTAGCCAGCTTCTAGCTCCCCCTCTATATGCCCTAGAATACTCACGTTTGGTATTCCTCCTCTGACTAGGAGAGGGAACGAATAAGATTCTATCTTCAAAAGTATCTATTGCTGAAATAGGAGCATAATCTCCATGTATTTTAGCTACAAGTCCATTCTTTGAGGCTATAGTATCTGATTTAGGATTTATAGTTATCGTTTCTACTTCCTCCCAATCATAAGGCATTCCATCCATTCTATCAGCTTCCTTTCCCATTTCTACCTTTACATGAATGGCATACTCTACAACAGGAGGTTTTATGCTATAAGCGTCATAATACAATTTCTCCATACGTAGACAGTGTGCAGAATATCTACCAGTGAGTGCTTGTATGGTAGTGCATTTGTGTAATCGTCTTATGTTCTGTCCTGCCACGTGACATCTACAACAGAAACCAGCACTATCTGGTATTCTCCTATTCTGTTTGTCCTTTGCGAAACCACACTGCGTGTTTCGCTGATGATCTTGATCACGACAATCCCCAAGATTTAATCCAAATCTCTTCACTACTTCTTCATAAGGACGTCCATTTACAGATTGTTCATATACTAGGTTATAAGTGAGATGTACCTTTGTTTTTGTTACTTTTATTCTTATTGGTGTTTTCAGGGTAGTTTGTTCCTGGTCGTTACCGTTTGTAGTTCCTATAGAGTGTATATTAGCGTAGAGAGCATCTGTATCTCCCTTGCTATCATGTATTGCTAGAGATACGAGAATTCTTTGTTTGCAAGTTCCACCTGATAATTCCTGGTCCTGTATGGTACATGTCTCAATACTGCTCTTAGATAACAATATACTACAGACTGTTGGTAGTGATACTATACAAATGTAAAGAATATGACGAATATTCATAGCTAGAAACGTTCAATGCTATTTGTTTGCAACTCGAAATTTATCTAATTCAACGAATTTCGAATAGTCATGTATTCAACAGAATTCCATCTGTCCTGTTTGCGATATTTCGTTTAATTCTGCTATCTTCCAATCACGTTACTATCCATTGTATGTCTTGAAGCGATAATGTGGGAACGCATAAAGCATCGTAAATTTATCCCAGAGTCATCAGAAGAGTTGACTAAGCGAATACGTCTCAATCCTTGCATATCTCCTGCTAAGAGAGTCATCTCCAAACCAGCTCTTGATCTCAGTCAAGGTAGTTACTTCATTCCTTACGGGAATGATGAAAGAAACGAGGAAGACGACCTACTCTGCCATACTGAGGTTATGGACCAGGATGAATGTATGCTCGAGAATGAATACTTCCATCACGCGTTAGGACAGATATTGGATGGCTTACCTTTCAAGCTATTTATACTTGTGGTGATCTTGCTCAACTCCTTTGTAATCGGTCTCCAATCCTTTCCACACCTAGAAGAAAGCTATGGCGTATACTTCCATGTTTTAGATCGCTTATTTCTGATCATATTTATAATGGAGATGCTATTCAAACTCTATTATGACTTTTGGATGTTTTGGCTTGAAGGATGGAACATATTCGACTTCGTAATAATCACATTTACAGTATTGGGTAATAATTTTTACAATTTAACCAATGCGAGGATATTTAAAATAATGAAGGTTATCAGAGCATTGAGAAGTTTGAGAAGTATTAGCGCTTTCCAAGGCCTCCAGATCGTGATACACACCATCTGGCATTCTATACCGGATATGGCTAATATAGCTGCCCTCTTGCTAATTGTTATGTTGATTTTCTCAATTATCGGTGTTTCTATCTTTGGTGAGATTTCTCCGAAAGATTTTGGGAATTTATGGCGAGCCTGGTTCACTCTTTACATTTGTCTTACACAAGATGGTTGGGTGGAAGTATTCAAACGTCTCGAGGAAAAGAATTATTATGAAGTAGCCGCGATATATTTCGCGATATTCATAGTAATCGGTGCATTCGTATTAATGAATTTGGTCGTTGCTGTTGTCATCACTGTGTTGGAACGGGCCTTAGAGGAGGAACAGGAGTTGGACGCGCTGGAGAAACTTTCAAAGGCCAAAGCGAATAACTTAGTTGACCTGAAAGCAGTTGATGGGTTTGAGAAATTAAAGAAAATCAATTTTCAACAGAAACCTATCGAAATTCCTGACTTCAATTTTAACGAGAATGACCTTACATTATATTTTGTAACATTGTCTGCACTCGAAGATAATTTTATCGAGTTTAAGAAAATAAAAACAGAACTACAATCCATTCTCCATAACCAAAAGATGATCAATAAACTCGTTCAACAGCCAGTGGAATCGTATAGCCCTGTTTCTGATATACCTAAAAATCCCTCTACGTCTTATGAAAACATACACTCTACAGAGTCCAGTGACGACATAGCAGAGTTGGAAGACATAAGTAAACCAATAAAGCGTAATGCTTCATTTATGCGACGACGTCTTTCAGTCGGTCTTCAAAACTTTAAAAATATCGTTTTACCACCTAGTACTACTCAAGATTCTATACCTAGTGTCTCTCAAAACCTGACAACAGACGTAGTCAGTAATCTAATGCGAATATCCTCAGCTGCTCATATAGATGTTGAAGGAGCGAATGGAATTGGTGATATAATTACTCGTATGAAAGGTTGGAAATTATCTATAGCATGATACTAATCTATTACTTGACGTCAGTATACATACCCCCCTCTATTCCTATCTCTACCAATCATATCATTTTTATTCAAGTCCAACATTCATGCTGATTCGATTATCTTTCAATAATTAAATTCTACCTATCAGAAGGCTATTTAGTCGCATATATTTTAACCGTAGCATTCGTTAATATTATTGTCTCTTTCCGAAAATAAAAGTATTTTCTATATTACAACAGATTCTCAATGAACCCGCATGAACATTCCAAACTTTGCTCGTACCAACCACCATATATTTCCATAATTAATTAAATTGACCTCTCTCCACTCCAGAGCTTTATACCTACATTACCTATTACAGCTTCAATTCCAATGGTCCACCTGTAGCTCTATAGTTCAGAATAGTATATCTGGTTTAATTAATTCAAAATTACATCATGAGATTGTTAAGTACTTCAGAGAACTGATTACACATGATTATTTGATAAGAAGCTTGTATACTTGACACGTACACATACTTTTGCACTATTACAACGAATCAAATACGTTTTTGGTAATAATATATTAGTATTATAAATTAATTCACGTGAAGTTGTCATGAAAAACAACCAGGTCTTCTGAGAATCTATTATGATGCATGAAACAGGTAATAAAATATTTAATAAGAAGTGATTTCTATCATTTATACTTTGTATCAGTAAAATATACTTTTGTAAGCAATCTTTAATGGATACGTTTCTTGCTAAGTGTACTCGTGGCTATTCGATTCTAATTCTACTTTGCAAAATCACTTACTAACAGTCAGAGACGAAATCGTGCTTTTGTTGTTCGTAGAAAAACACATTCAAATTTACTGAAATTCTCATTTTTGGCAATTCTGTCACTATCAATTACCTTTTTGTAAATTCAATACACTTACAGGAATAAAATCCGCTCACAGAATTCGTAAATTTTCCAATACAGTCAATTCAATTAATCAACCCTTTTGTGAATGCTTCTAATTAACTGTGGAATCCCGTTTAAAATATCTTAGCGTTGGAAGACACTTGGTCTCATTTTCCTTTAGTTCTCCGCAACAACAGCTTTTATCTCTATGATTAGGAGAGCGTTTTATAGATATTCCACATCACGATTCTAAGTATCTGTATTATCGGCATTTGTATGATTGTTGAACAATTATATTTATTTGACTATTGGCTTATTTCTTGGGTTATCTCCGCACGTCACGGTTAATCTCTTGTTATCCATAAGAACTCTATAAACCATTATAATATCTGCTTAGAGGTCGCTACATAGCTGTTGTAAACAATTGAGATAATTATGTTAACACAATTGAGAAACCACATTTCGTATTTCTTATATGTCTATTTTACATTTGTCATGAATTAATTAGCTATTAAATCGGCAGAGGTTCCTTCCACATTAACTCTCTGATGGTATTGTTATGCAAATCTCCATTTAATGGGAAGACAAATAAAATCATAATTACAGCTCTTTGCTTCCTACTTTCAATCTCTTTAATTCGTATCTGGTTTTACAATATCCAAATATCAGATTTCAAAGCTAGACTAAGCGATTCCTTCCACACACAAGCTAAATCGTCTCTCCAGTACATTTATACATGTTTCCTTAACAGTAGTCAATCATTTTCCTCATTCGTGCCCTCAGATATTAAGACTGATATTCAGTATGCTATAATAATAGATGCAGGTAGTTCAGGTTCCCGTGCATACATATACTACTGGTCAACTCAAGCTGAGATTACTAACACCGGTGTAACACAAATCTCACAACTTGTTGATATCCATGACCAACCCATAATAATGAAGGTATCTCCTGGGCTAACTGACTATAAATATTCTAAACAAGCTTATGAAGATGGGATTAAACCTCTTCTATCGTATGTATTGCAGCATATTCCTGGTGAACAAATTCCAATCACACCTGTTTATATCCTAGCAACGGCTGGGATGCGTTTGATCCCTACACAACAACAGAACAGGATTCTCGCGGAAATTGAATTAGGAATTAGACGCGATTTCGGTTTTAAGATCAAAAGTGAGAATGTTCGTGTTATCTCTGGTATAGATGAAGGTGTTTACAGCTGGCTTGCAATTAATTACATCTTAAAACGTTTAGATTCTGCACACCACAACGAATCCAAATCAACAAGTACCGTTGGGTCTCTAGATATGGGCGGAGGGTCGCTACAGATCGCTTATGAAATTCCTATCCATAAAACTGATGGGAAATTTATCCAACATCTGAATTTTGGTATAAATCTCCAATACAAGTTGTATGTGAATACGTATCTGAACTTCGGTGCGAATCAAGTGAGAGATGCTCATTTTGCTTACCTTATCAATACCAGCATGTCCTCAATACATAACTATTCTATATATAATCAATCCACAATACAAGTTACGGATCCTTGTCTACATGAAAATCAACACGAATATCGTATGTATGCAGGACGAACTGTCAAAATATTAGGATCAGGGAATTACAATTTGTGCCGTAAGCAACTTATAACTCATCTAAAGCAGGATAATCCATGTCCTCCTTCACCAATCCACTGTAAAATGAACGGGATGTATCAAGCTCCGATTGACTTTACTAACATGCAGTTTTACGGTTTCTCAGAGTTCTGGTATACCATGGATGACGTGTTCAATATTGGAGGTGTTTATTACCGCGAAAAGTATGATCTATCAGCTGTTGAGTACTGCAGCTTGGATTGGAGCACTATCATGGATTGGCGAGGGAAGAATTTGTACCCTCGTGCTGATTTGAATCGACAGGCGACACAATGTTTCAAATCTGCTTGGCTATCTATAGTCCTTCATCGCGGCTTTGGATTCCCAGATGACTACAATCATTTACAGTCAACAGATCGAATTGATGGACGGGAAATTCAATGGACAATGGGTGCACTGATATACAGTCTTATGCAGAACAAGGACACCGGATTAACCTCATTATCACACATCTACAAACTCACAAATCAAAAGTTATCCCATGACCTTATGCTACCTGTTGTATTCGTGTTATTAGCCGTATTAATACTGTTCTTTGTTTGGTATTTCCTTATTTCAAAGAGGTCTAAGAAATCTGGAATGAAATCCTATCTACCTATGTTAGACAGTAGAAACAATCGCGGGCACTCAAGAGCCTCAAGTTTCCCGTTTCCTCATACTCCCTCAAAATCTGATATTCCTAGAGTCACAAGCAACAGCTCATTACGCAGTATCCTCTCTCTGAATGGAGACAGAGAATCCAGCATGTTTTTAAATGTAGAAAAGGTGGAATAGTTACAATGTTACTACACTTGTGTAGTTATGTAATCAATTCTAATACAAGCTTGCCATAATAATGTGTGGGACTACGTAGATTATCTCAACCATTCTTGGTTTTGATGTTGTTATTTATTAGCTCCTAATAATTAGATATATATAACTCATTATGTAATAAACTCATCACAAAGACCACCCACTTTCTGACTTGCCTTTTCAAATTTGCTCTCTCTATACTCACATGTGTGACGAATATTTTGCATTCTTGAATTCTTAAAATTACTAGCTTCATGATGTATTACACGTCATCCTCGATGATGAGCTATTCTAGCATTTACAAACCATTTCTTGCCCTGAATAAATCAATTATTGAAATAATTTCACTTTAATGCAAATTTTCAATACTAAATCAGTGCATTTAGACATAGACCTCCAAGGTCCGAGTGACTATAAAAATCTACACAATTGAACACTTTATTTGTGCGGTCAAATCGTGTAAGTTTGTGTGATCAAAATGAATTTCTGTTTCTCTTGAATAGAATTTAAACACAATTAATTGGTCGTATTTCGCATTTATAGTGTGTTCCAGGTCTCTCTGTTGGATTTCAAGTACGCAATTGCTTCTCCAATAACTTCACAGTTCACAGCATTTTGCCAGCACTCGAATAGCGGTAGAAGCACATAGTTTATAAAACCGACTTGTGATTGAGGGATTTTCTCTTGCTCACGGTTGCAAAGCGGTGAGATTGGAAGTTCCATTTCTTTCTCAATATCCCCTTGTATAAAAAACTCCCCCATAATATTCTCAGCCCATGATTTACAAACTATCCAGGGTCTACAACCATTACTGATATCTGCACATTTTATAGCTATGCAAAGTGTAAGGATTTTGGTTTTTTTGTCTTTCATATTCAGTCCTGTAGCAACACATACGTTGAATTTCTCCATATATGTTCGATGCTGTTCCATATCTGTAGCGAGAATTAGATGGTTGATTATTGTGTAAATCTCTTTCTGCACATCGTCATCTAGATGTTTGATTAGACCTGATGACTTGAGTAGGGTGTGGGCTCGAGCAGCGTGGAAGTTTTCTAGGGGAGATGCTTGATAAGTAGACACGATAATGTGATCTGTATTCCTTAGGAATTTCTGGTTTACTCCTGGATGATTTAGGTCGTGACATAAAGCAGCTAGAATGCAGGCGAAGTAGTCTACTTTTGTTACATTTTCGCTTAGAAATGGACATCGTGTCAGTAGAATATTCATTGACTGGGCAACATCTGCAGCATGTGTTGCATTATGATATAAATTAATGCTCCAATAATTCCGTTGTACCTCGTAGAGAAACATGGAAAGGCAGGTTGTATTCAAACCGAATTCTTCAATTAGTCCATGCGATTTGAGAAGGTACATACCAACACAGCAGATTGGATGATCTTCGGATAGATCCGAAATTTCGAAGATATTCATGTCCCAACAGTCAATTTTAGAAACTAAATCAACTTTGTGTTCTAACTCTTGAATTTTCTGTTCGATATATTCCTTTGGTTGGGAAGTCTTTTCGAAATCTTCTGTGCTCTCTTTAATAAAACTTGACAGATCTGACAGCATTGGAACACCCCCGCGACGTCTGTTTAAAATTTTTTCCGAAATGGGAATGTCGAGGGGAAGTTTTTTTAGGTTTGTACGGAAATCAATTTCAACATCATGACTAGTGCAGGTTCCCATCTGTGCAAGAAAATTTATATGATTTTGATACGATAAATACATATATTATAACAAATCTTTTGTGCGGTATATATTATCTGGAGATATATTCTAGTCCCTATTTTGCAGGCTGTTTATTTCTGATTCGTACCCTATATATACTTGAGTCTGACTGCATAGGTAGCTTGCTTCATTGAATCGCCTGTAATAATGCCTATACGGTAAATGTACATATTATTTATCTCTACAAAGTGAATTTATTTTAATTGCAAATAATTACAGGTAATCCAATTGGCTGATGGAACATTTTGAAGAGACTATTAGCCAATTTATCTGCCAATTGAATTAAAACTACGTCAATTCACTAACCCTTTGTTTCAAAATTACGTAGCTATAGTATCGGTTTCGTCATTGATTCCAAATAGACGTCATAATCCCCGTCATGAATTTTTGAATGGACCTTTTCAGTGGCCTACATGAATAGAATTGTTTTCTGTTATTTCACTCTTAGCTCTCCATATCATTAATACAATTAGAATATTTGATTATGAATTTCACATTTCATCATTGAATAGAACAATAACCATTCTTCACTTGCTTGCATTTGGCGGAAAATGGAAGATTTATGCCTTGGTAATACGTATATATTTTTCTGTAAAATTTGCATACAAAATATAAATATATTGTGAATATAAGAAACAGATTTAATTTTTGAAGTATTCGCGTCAAATTTTCTTGTATCTTCCTTTGCTAATGGGTTAATTCTAATAATCTCTCTTCTACATACACTAATAGTATATAATTTCTGATAATTAATTTTTTGATTACAAATCCGTTAAATGGCACAAGAATATCCTACTTCTTCCAATCCTTGGAGCGAGTATCTTTCCCCAAGGGCCAAACTCAACAGTTCGTCTTTCAACAGAGTACTTTCTTCACCAATAGCTCTCACTTTATTGACTGACAATTTCAATCAACAGGTTGATACAGCATACAAACAATCTCATACGTGCAGATTTGTTTGTTTATGTGAGAGGATAGATGATCTTTTAACAGAATTATTCAATCTGAAGCAAACCTACCAACATTTGGAAGCTATGAAAGAAATCTATAAATTTATTTCAAAAGATAGATTAAACGAGTATTTAAACGCATTAGATGAACTCACTAAGTTATTCTCAAACCTATCAGAACAAAAAGATCTTATAAACTCTATAATAGCGATGGAAACGAAAAATTCCGATTTTTACCTTCACCCCAGTATCCATGAGCCTCTACAAGAACTCTTGAGTGATATACAAAAGTATATTACAGCTGTAAACTGCCTAAAAATCGATTTAACACAAATTCAGGCTTTATCAAAGGAAAAGAATATATTACTCAATTTACAAGAAATAACTTGTTACATTGACGATTGCGTGGATAATTATAATTCTACTTACACTAAGATCACTAATCTCACTCACTTAGTTTAATCATTATCTCTTAATTTATCTATTATACTCTCATTTAAACTACGTGGTTGTTGTGTGGAAACTGCTCCCAGCTGGGAAATTGGTAAAACAGCTTAATTCGATCACGAAAATATTGTTTACTACCCCCAAGTATGCCATAAACAGCCAAAACTTATTACCCAATAATTAACACGTTCTCGAAGTGTCTATTTTCCTTAAAATACGTAATTTCCAGTAGCGTGTATATGCCCTTTACTTGTATCTCCACACAATAATCAATACATTCGTCATACTTATCAATGGAGTTGTATTGTTCCATATGCTATACTTGCGCGAGAAGATAATATTTATAAATGAAGCACCTGCTCTATTATAGAGGCCATGTTTAGACTCAATGAATAGCAAAAATGCTGGCCTCATACGTGTACGTAGCATGATGAAATTAAATTACTAAAAAACTTGCCAATTCCTTTTGGATTCTTTTGCTACGTAACTGGTAACTGACTGCTCATGCAATAATATTTAGTTTCCCAAAATTTTAAACTGAAGCCATGTACTAAATGTGTAGGTATTTTTTGCATCTATAGATTGTTTGAATACAAATAATGTTTGCGTAATGTTATATTAGCATGAGTGGTAGACCTGTACGTAGCTTTGCAAACCAATCAGAAGCTTCTCTAGAGCTAAGGACACACCATGAGGATTTGGCTAAACTATATCAATTTCTAGGAATAAGAGTTGATGAAGGATTGCTACTTGAAATATTTATGCTATTGCATTGTAGAGTTCCTGTAGATGTACTGCTTGAGACTCTAAAGGAGATTGAAGATAGAGATATTGAGTATCAAGATCTTAAGAATGCAAACAAGATACGCTCACAAACTAGCTAATGAGTATACGTACTTTGTGATGTTTTGCATATTTTGTGCTGGCATTAATATTGTTTGATTTCTGAGAAATTTGCATGAATTTTCTTCAAACATTTTGTTACTCTTATTTTATATGTAGTTAGAGTCATCATGGACCTTAGTTTAGCCTTGAAACTCTACGTCACAATGATGATAGAAGACTCCAAGGATGGCATGAAGGTATTCTTAATGGATAAACAAACAACCAGTATTATTAGTATGATATTTACACAGACTGAAATGCTACAGAAAGAAGTATTTCTATTCGAGCATATTGACACCTTACATCGAGAACCTATGAAGCATTTGAAAGCAGTTTGCTTCGTACAACCTACACCAGACAATATAGTTCATTTAGAAAACGAATTGCGATCACCCAAGTACGAATCTTATTATATTTATTTTTCTAATTCAGTCAGTGATAGTTCTGTACAGTTACTTGCTCAAGCAGATGAGAGTGAGCTAGTTCGTGAGATAAAAGAATTCTACATGGAGTATTTAGCTCTAACTCCACACCTATACTCAGTCAATTGTCCATTTTCCTCTATTCCTAGTCGTATATGGGAGCCTGATAGCTTTATAAACAGTCGTGCTGGACTCATTTCTGTATTGCTAAGTTTAAAGAAATCTCCTGTAGTTCGTTTCCAGAATGGTTCCGAGCAGTGCGAGAGGTTGGCTCGAGAAGTAGCAAATGCTGTGAAGAGGGATGAATCCTTTCACTTTCGACAGGTTAGTTTGATTAATTGTTTTACAGAAACATGTGTCGAGTCGTAGTCTGTAGAAGCTTTGTTCTGTTATAATAATCAATGTTAATTAATTCAAATGGAGCCTTCAATCGTTCTCATAAATTATAGCTAAGATAGTACATTGTTGATAAATCTCAACTCAAAAGTATTACCTTTTTAGAATGTCTTAATATTATACTCAGAAAGATTACTGCGAATGTTATCCAAATACTGATATTTGATTTAATTGGCTCTGATTGCTTCTCCATTCTGTGAAATATCATATCTCCCTCGCTTATCTCACTATTTTGAGTCTGTCTTAGCATTTGCTAGTTTTCCACTTCTAATTGGAAACGATGTCTTAATATACAACTATGATAGCAAATTAATTATTCCCTGAACCGACAGATTCGCCAATACAGATACCAGTCAGGTTTCTCCTCCTTGCTCACTCAATTTAAACCATCTTACCCATCATATAAGATATTACTCTGAGTGTTGAACACTTATTTTGCTCTATGCCACGACTGCATATAATAATCTATCTATGTCAACTAGTTTGCTTTAGATTCCTTCAATTCAGTGCTACTTGTGGAAATAATTAAGTATTCAAAATTATTGGACATCTTTCATTGCGTTTGATTTCCATCAGCTACACTTATAGTGTTTCTATTAATTCTGAAATTCATATTTTTCTAACAGAAAGAAGCTCTTCCACTTTTGCTTATTCTGGATCGAAGAGATGACCCAATCACTCCCCTACTCAACCAATGGACATATCAAGCAATGGTTCATGAGCTCTTGGGCATAACTAAGAACCGAGTAGATCTCTCTAAATTCCCTGATGTTCCAAAGGATCTTCATGAGATAGTGATGTCATCTGATCAAGATGAATTCTATAGGGAGAATATGTATTGTAATTACGGGGAAATTGGTTTGAATATTAAACAACTTGTGGATCAATATCAGGTATATTTGTGTAGGTTTTTATGGTTCACAGCTGTTTAATATTCCGCGGTTTTTAGACAAAGTTTAAAAGTCAAGCTAAAGTAGAAACAATCGCCGAAATGAAGGCTTTTGTAGAAAGCTATCCACAATTTCGTAAGCTAAGCGGTACTGTGTCAAAACATGTAGCAGTTATGGGGGAACTGTCTAAGATTGTTAAGCAGTGTAACTTGATGGAAATATCAGAATTAGAGCAGGAAATTTGTGCGAAATCAGAACATTCAAAGCATTTACTTGCTGTTAAACAGATACTAGCTCGTAGTAGTACAAGTGAGATTGATGGATTGAGATTAGCTATGTTATATGCACTGAAGTACGAGAAGAATAGCTCAAAGGACCTACAGGTATCTATATTATTTGACAAATTATATACACTACCTTTGATAATATTATCAAAAATACTTCAAGTTAGTATCCTAGCGTATTTTCTCAAGTGAATGCTACTTATTCAACTCTTATTTGAAGTTACAAGATAGAGTATCCATCTGTATTGGTTTCACGGTATACCCTTATATGGTTATTATCATACACGACCTGTATTATACATGAGCCATACACTTATTTTCTGATATGTAATCGCGTTTTATCGCTAATTACTCTTTATAAGTAAACGACGGTTATTTATTTTCAATTGATAGTTCGCTAAATTTTGATATTTCTAGAGTGTCTAACGATATCTATATGTATACCGTTTAGCTACGTATTGTTATTTATTCGATAATTATGTCATTAGTTAAGACATAAATTTGTAATTAATTTACTTATCTATCACCTCATATACGTATGTTTGTTATTATTCTCTACCTGATTATTAAGTTACACAATGATCTAGTTTATACGACATAATTATCTTGCTACTATCTCTAGCCAATCGTTGAGCTTCTCACACATAACAGTGCTACTCCAGACAAAGCTAGAAGGCTCGTTTCAGCTATAACAGAGTATGGAGGATTTGAGCGTCGAACTAGTGATCTGTTCGGTACAGCTTCTCCTCTCTCTTTTACTAAAAAACTCTTGAAAGGTTTGAGAGATGTAGAGAATATTTATACTCAACACACGCCCCTATTAACCACAACACTAGAAACTGCATTGAAAGGGAAACTCAAAGAATCTCAATTTCCTGTAGCTACTTCACAAAGCGTAGAGCGTCCTCAAGACATCATAGTGTTCATGGTAGGTGGAGTTACCTACGAGGAAGCTCTTGCTGTTGCTAATTTAAACAAATCGAATCAAGGTGCTGTTAGAATTATACTAGGTGGTACATATGTGCATAATTGTAGGAGTTACCTGAAAGAGGTTTTACAAAGCACTTACGCTGGCGGTGGAGCTAAAAAGGGAGCTATGAAGAAAGATATCCCTTAAGCTGTTCAAAGGCAATCTATTATTTGTACATCAAGGATTGATAATATTTGTTCTTCATTTGTTTGAAATATTATTCAAAATTGCTGATTCTATAATATTAAATTAATTACTTAAACATTCGGGTTTAATAATAACAATAAGATGCCTTCTAAAAAAATCACGGCTTGATGAAGTCATTGCATTAAAATCACATTTCTAAAAACATAGGATTCTAACTATGAACTTGTAGCTTAGCAATGGATACGTCATACGACCCCAGTTTTGCTTCTCTCATTAACTCAACCTCGAGACCAGAAGAAAGAATTAAAGACTTAGAAAGGGAATTGTTGGTAACTCGTGAGAAATTAAATGAAGAGATCGGCCGCTTAACTCGAGAGCAATGCTCGATCCGTTCTGAATTAGAACGTTCTGAAGCTGCAAGACAGAAAGTTGAGTTAGAACTGACAAAATCGAAAAGGAGAGAAGACGAAATGACCGAACAAAACAATGAATTAGAGACTGTTTCAAGAGAGACTCGTATAAACCTAGAATCAAAAGTTACTCAGCTAAGCAAACAGTGTAGGGAATGGAAAATAACGCTAGACGCAGTCCATAGAGCAAGAGTACAAGAAAAACAAGAACAAGAGGTATACATTAATTTAGCTATTCATTTTATCTTTCTTTCAGTTAATGAGGTATTGCAATTGTTACAGATATCTAACTGAATTATACATGTAGGAATTCTCTTATCTTCTTGAGAAAACTTATGTTAGTTTTTAGCCATTCAATTATTTAAATTAACTATCAACCATTACGTGTAATACACTTTAAACTAACCTTGTAAAATGCTATAGTGGCATAGACCTTATCTATTAAATGTATTGCCAATTTTGAATAGAGCGATATTTTTATGATAAGATTTTAAGATGTTTGGAGTGTTAATTAATGTCATTATTAAATATAACTGACAAGAAGGTTATTATAAGACTTTAATTTTCTGCTAATACGCAAATATGACGCACTTGTTATTAATTGTATTATGCTGTTGACGTCATTAGGTCTTATTAAAGCAGAAAGAAGAGAAAAATACTCATCGAACTTTTGAGTTAGATAAGTTACAACATGAACAACGTGCTAGGGAAACTGACATATTACAATTACAGCATAATTATGAATGTCTTGAGAAAGAACTACACTCTACTAAAGATACTAACCGGAAGCTGTCTCAACAGAATGAGTTCTTCTCTATCGCTGTTGACACAGGAAAGGAGGAAGCTATTGCATTGAGAGACGAGTTGAAGGCATTTCAACATAGTTTAGAGAATGAACGTACTACTGCTATGGAGATTAAATGTGGTAATGAGGTTTTGACTGTCAAGGTATTTGTTAATTATAAGGGTGATGAAAATAGTAGCTATTGTGTGACTATTTGATGTGTATATAGGTTCATGATTTGGAGAGGTTATTAGAGTCTGAGCGTGAAATTTCGCGAGATTGCAGAACTAACATGGAACATTTGCAGGAGTCTCGTAGAGGGCTTGAAAAGAAGCGAGACGAAGATATTAAGATGTGCCAAGAATTAAATGAGAAGTTAATCCGCACTGAATCGGAATTTCGTGGCCTTCAAGATCAGCTGTTCACGAAAGAGCGTCTAATCCTAGAACTTTCTGAACAAGTTAAGCTCCACCAAGATAATTTTTCAAAGCTCAGAGATGAATTAGAGAATACTGTAATACAACAATCTGAATTACATGACGGATATTCACGTGAAATGTCTCAGATAGAGACTGTCCTACAGTCTTTTCAAAGAGGTACTATGCTGACCAACAAAAGTTCTGTATGTTGATATTTTAATTTCTATCATTAGTAACCTTGTCTATTACTAATTATCATATTAGGAACTCTCACAACAAATCAAATCCATATTAACAAAATTCCATACAGATTCAGTAGAGAGTAAAACTGAGTTCAACCAGTTGAAAGATAGTTTTGATACCCTAAACGGTGAGTACAAATCTTATAGGGATTTGATTCAGGCAAATAATGGGACTATGAGACAGGCAGAAGAGAAACTTAGCATTCAAGATGAAGTTATTACAAAGCTGAAACGTGAAGTAGAGACTGGTGAAAAGTTGAGTCAATCTCTAAAACAAGATTTGGAAAAGATTACTCGTAAGAGAAATCATGCGAAAGAAGAGCTTGAAAAAGCGCAGAAAAACAAGCAATCAGATTATGAATCACACTCAAGGTAACTATGTATATATTACTGCTTTTAATATTTAATTACTTTTAATATATGTAACTCTAGATATCTGCATTATCTGTATCAATTATTGGTACATGGACATAGTTCAGCACGTGTACCGACTTATAGTGAGATCTCACCACCAGGGGAAGAGACAGCCCCATTATCCTGGAAGCAGCTAGCTACAATGGTAGCAGAACAAACTCAAGCTAAACTGAATATAATATCAGAGTATGAAGGTAAACTGGCACAATTCGACCAGAATTCTATTGAGCATGCAGCTAAGTTCAGTCAGGTATCTTTCATTTGAATTTTATCCAATTTCTCTGTAAACTTTCATGTACGTGCTAACACAGTGTAGTTTAATTTAATATTAGCTACAGAAATATATCAGTTATGGGAATTATTTCATTCAGGTTAAAGGGTTGTACCAACAAGGCTTGGGTAAATGTGCAGAATTAGAGAAACATCTAGAATTAATAGGACGAGAGAAGCTTAATTTAGAACAGCAGTTAGTGCACACGAAGGAGCAATCAGCTGTATCTATAAGGGAGAGAGAGGGAATGGAAGAAGAGAATAAGAATAGGTTAAACGAACTAGAACAACGAACTATTTCTCAGGAACAAGAATTAGATAGAGCTTTTGAAGCCCTCGCAAAACGAGAACAAGAATTGACCATGTTCTTAGGTGCTCTTGCCCTCCTTACATCCACTCTAATCCCTTCTTTAAGAGCCTGTTCTGAATTAGCTATACAGAAAAAGTTCTTACACAGCGAATTCTCCAGACTACATATCCTCAAACAACAGGTAACTTATATATTGGATTCTACATATCCTAGTTTTGATATTTTGAATCTTACATTCCATTGGATAATCGTGATTAGAGAGCATTATGGTAAAAACAATAGAGTACGAGTGTATGATAAATACTCCACAAATCCTTAATGAGTGCGTATTTTTTTGAGTATTGTATGGCTGTTTCATAAGTCTATATTTTCTATTGTAACTGTCTGGACTAAAGATCGGGTTAACTACTATCAATGCAACCTAGACGATTACAATTATTTCTTTTAGTTATAAGTCTACTTGATAATTATGTTATAGTAGATGAGTTCTATCAATTCCAAGCGAGTTAATTTGGTCAATTTATGATGCTTATCAATTTTGATGGGTTCCTTATATTGTTCATTAACATAATGTCCTCTAAGTTTTTGTGCTATTTTACAACTTCTCTTACTCTGCAATTACTGATTTAACCAAAGGCCTGTGGGAAGCCATCACTTTTGCTATACTCTCATTTTCGATAAGACCGCAATGCCGACTATAACACAATTGGCAATAATTATAATCAAATCAATTCTATACAAAGGAACATTGCTTCATGAAGAAATCTGACTCATTTTACAATAAGCTATCTACCATACAATAGCTTTACTCAGTAGTTTATTTGTTTCTAATTATGTTAAACTGATTTTAGAGGGATATACAGCTGTCTTAAGGATTTATGTACGGCCATGAATGATCAACAACAACAACAATTTGTGAATATCATATTGCATATAACTTGATTTCTCTAGGTTTCAGAGCTAGTATCTTCCTTACAAGAAGAAGCTATTATATCTGGGATAATACCTTCCCCACACAATGCATTGGATAACCCAAATCCAAAGGCTAATTTATCTAAATCTACTCCTAAGCGAGTACGTAAAGGCTGCATAGCTCAATCTGTATTTAGTGTACAGGACGAATTCCTTAACTCACCGGCTATGAAACTACGTAGGGGCATTATAGTTGTAATGGCAACTAAAAGGCTATTTTATATTTATAAAGAGAAGCGGAATACAATAAAACTTTGTGTGAAAGCAGGTCCTAGTGAGTTAGGAGCTATAACTACATCCATGTCTATATCTTCTGGAGCTACAGCTGTTACTAATAAGAAATCAGATCCATTCTATGATTGGATGGTAAGGCTATATGACTAAAGTGAACTCTTGTATAACGTCCGTACACTCCTTTATAATGAGAGTTTATGTATTATTTGTCTTATATTTTCGCTATATAGACTAGTCCAGATCTTCACGAGTTGGTAGTTAGAAGTATGCTAGAAGCATACGCGTATATTCGCAGCAACCAGGAGAAAGAACATGCTACTAGATTAGGGCCAGACCGAGCCTTCGACATATCTATTGCTCCTGCGTATCAGGCATCAAGAGGACCACACCCTGCTGAAAACTCCCTAAAATCTCTCCTAACAAATCTACAAACATTCTTTCCATTCCATCTCTCCGTACATTCACCAAATGAGAGATGGGATCATCAAGGGTGGGCTCCTGTGGGTACACGTGTATCTAATGGACCTAGTGCTCCTGATGCGAGCTTACTCTCCTTGTTAGGAGATGGACTTAATGCTCAAATCAGGAAAAATAAAAAATTTATACCTGTAGATGATATAGGCATGATGCTAGAAGCAGGTTAGTGGCTTAATAGGAATTATGCTATGTGAATTCTCAGTATTAGTGAGTAGCTATTGATTTTTAGGATTATTGGGATTAATTTCAAGACTTAAGGAGTCTGAACTTGCAAAAGACAGACTTCACCAGAAACTGCTTAGATCCGAGGAACAAGGAAATGAACTCAAGATTGCTTGTCAACAAGCTCTTAGAATGGAGAATCAAGTAGACCAGCTTAGTCTACAACTCCAGACTCATGTCCCGAAGGAAAGTTACGAAAGTATGTCATCAGAACTGCAAGAGGTTTGTTGATGCGATAATATCATTAATCCGCCTACAGCTCATTCCACATCATTGTCTCGTATTAATAATATGAGTATAACTATCTACAAAATTATGTATCACAAATTGCATAATAGAATTGAAAAGAATACATCAAACAATACACAAATACTTGGTGATCTGTTCATAGGCTAGGCTAGTCATGCTTTCTCAAAAAATATTTTTCCAGGCAATTGATCGTGAGCATCAAACTCAAACAGTGCTGACAACTCAATCAGAGAAGATTGAACAGTTGAAAGGCAGGCTACAGAAAAACACTTTGGAGTTACAACGGAGAGAGAATACCCTACAAGAATCCCTACAAGAATTGACCAATGTTAAACAGGATTCAGCTCGTGCGAATCAACAATCCCGTCTCTCAGATCGACAACTAACTCAGCTTCAGGACACTTGTCAGCATACTCAACTACAATTGAGAGATGCTCAGCTCGCTCTACGGACGACTGCACGAGAGAGAGAAATTCTTGTGAAATATCTACGTAGAGCAAATCATATTTTTATAGAAGCGAAATCAAAGCTACATCTATCTGCCCACACAAATGCACCATTAGAGCTTGAACGTATGATGTCACCTAGTACTGAACTACTCAACAGTATGGAAGAGCATAACAACTTTCCACAATTAGATTCGTGTATGGTAACGGTGAGTGTTAGCATGTAGACTTTAGGAATTAATTAATTAATTAATAGAACGCAAATAGCATACGTAACATCAGAGATATCTTCCATTGTATAAGACATTACCACAAAATATTGGCTTGAACACTGTATAATAATCCTTGTAGGTTAAGACTTTTCTGGAGTTCTACCAATATTCACTAGGCCGTATCAGCTTCCTACACTCACAACTAATTCAGACTCAATCACATGCTACTGCTCTCAAACATGAAGTAGACGCTGCAACACGTAGACAGCTGACTGAAGCTGCTATTAGCATTGATAACCCAAGTAGACACTCAAGGCAATATTCTCCACTACCAGAAATCGCAATTACTCGCACTTCCCCGATGAAATCAAGCCCAAAGTTAGACCATGGCGGTCATTCTAGGCTATATTTAGACACATTAAATAACGAGCTACGTCCAGACTCTCAGTTTACAGACACCCTATCTTTTGCACCTCTCCAAGGTACTCCTATTAACGTATCTTACAGGAGTGACACTCATCTGTCATCTGACACATATTTTCGCCCCATCCCCCTTTCTCCAACTCCCTCTGAACAAGGTCAGCAATTAGGCCAGCGTATTGCTCAGAGCCTCGAGGGGTATAATCTATCCACCTGAACACTTTCTTCCTCAACAAATTTTAATCCATTTTGCTTTGTATTTGCTCACTAATACTCTTGTATTCTCACTGTTTCAAACCTCTTACCTTTTAGGTTCGTTATACTATGCTCTTTCTATATATATATATGTATTTAGTTCTATCTAAACATGGAAAAGTCAAAACAAATTTGCACGAATTACTTTATCTCATAAACTAATAATCATGCTATGATTTTCCTATCCCATAATGATAAAGTGTTCACTCCATCCCCACTGATGTTAATAATGATGTACACAGTATTATGGTGACATAGATTGATACTTAAGGAGAACAAGGTAGGATTGCAATGTCATCAACTACTAGAAATATGATTCTAACCAATTATATATGAATTAATGTAATTCTAACAAATAGACATCATTTGCATTTCCCCCAAAATTGGATTACATTCTGTTAATACGTATCTACCTATGACAAGTGGTTTCCTAATCATATGAAATTAGAAATACACAAATACTTGGTTGTTATCTTCTACGTGTCCATTTCAAATGTGGTTGTGATAATGTCTAGCTCTTTCTTCCTCGAGTTTCAGTACTTTGATGTTAGATTACTTTATATTCCCAAACATAGAGTTTACATTAATTGTTAAAACCCAATTAGCCAATTAATTTTGATGTCAAAAAGTCGCAACTTAAGATCCTACTTCACAGAATGGGACAGGGGTCTTGTTAAGACCCGAGGTGAAATTCTATCAAATTTTATACATGAATCTAAAGGCATGACAGCTCCAGAGTTAGAACAAAAGTTTAAATTAGGAGCTAGTCTCTTTCTAGCAAGAATTACATCTTGGCTGAGGCTGTCTTATCTATCAGATAGATCTCACTTATCACTTCAACTCAAATCAATTGCTATATTTGTAAGCACTGCTAATGGCACTAGGTTAGTATATCATTTTATCCTTATTTTGCATTGATTCCTCTATGTTTACAAGATGTATAATTATGTTAGTGATAAATGTATTGAAAGGTCACTTTCTTACACAATTCTATTTCGCATAATCGTTCTATTTGTAATCCAATGATCTTCTCCTTAACGAATCCCATCCATTTTCTTGTTAACAATTCTTCCAATTTGTGTTTGCTTAGTACATCAGTATTCTATAAATTATTACAGAGTTTTGATGGCTAATTTTACGTAGATTATTTCTGTTTTATTCTAGTTAAGATAACTATTAACAAATTGCTTGTATTTTGACGGAATTCTTCTATCTCTTAACTAATTTATAATTTTAATATCCTTTCTTAATGTCTACTTAACTTTGTTAGAGTGATCCGCAATTTTACAATATTTATTTCTTTAATTCTACCTCTAAATTAGCTTGGCCTTATGGCAAGTTCTGCTGAGTCAGATATTACTAAAATTGATCTAAATCAGGATAACCAAATTCCTGTCTTCCAAAGGTCCACTTCTAACAATCCGATGTCATTCTATGAAGCATTAGTTGACAGATATTTAAACGCACATGAGTATCAAGTACCATCTTTTGTGCATTTTCAAATTCCACCCATTGATTACGAGAGTGACGGTTGCAAACTTGGAAAACTTAGAACTTTGGTACTTGACAAGAAGAATATCTACAAAGCTGGTATTCCAGATGGAGGCTTATCCAAACTCTGTCCGAACATAACTCTGATACATCTATCAAGGAATCCCTTAAAGAGTTGGTCTGTGATTGAATCGATTTTACGGGAATTTCCTCTTCTAGAAGAGTGTAATCTACATAGGACATGCTTCACTATTAGCCCAGAAGACCTCTCAGCTATCTCACCTACTATAATATGTCCAAAATTACATACTTTAAACCTAGCTCATACCAATATAGGCTGGTCGGAGATCCAACACATTGCTCTACAATGCCCAAACTTAAGAGATCTAGAATTGGTTGGTAACAGCCTCGAGAGCATTTCTACAAAAGCTCTTGACTGCTTACCTAATATAGAGTGTTTAAATCTATCTCTTAACAAAATACACTCTTGGGAAGAGGTCACTAAATTGGGTAAATTACCAAAACTAGAAATCTTACATCTGTCTAACAATCCGATCAGTTTCCAAAACTACTGTACACATCCATCTATTGCTTGTAATACAACCTCAGTTGAGACGATACCCACAGAAATTGAATTTCAACAACAAGACAGTACAAATAATGAAACTGTAGAACCCCCACAAATACCTCTATTCCCTTCTCTTTTAACTTTATCACTAGCTGAGGTAAATCTATGTAAATGGCAAGAATTGGATATTCTAGCTGCACTACCTGTTTTGAAGAATATTAGATTAAAAGACCTTCCTCTTGCCAGTGATATCTCCCAGGAAGATAGACGTAAAATTTTCCTATCTTGGTTCCCAAATATTGTTAAACTAAACGGGAGCACTTCCGATGTGAATGAACGAATAAAATCTGAACGATTCACTCTTCGATATTTCTACTCTCTAGAGTACAAACCATTATTTCTACCACGTCTTATTAAAAAGTATGGTGACTTAAAGCCCCTTATAGATATAGACTTATCATTTGGATATAAGGAGATTATTGAGGTGGAGTTTATGTATAAATCAAAGTTATGGCGTCGCGAAAAGATCACTGTAAAACAGACAGTTAAAGATTTAATATTTTGGCTGAAGAAAGAACTCAATGTTCCTAAGAACTCATTCACTGTATATCATCTCCCCGAGTCAGCTGATAGAAATAGCTTCACTGACATGGTGGAGCTCTACATGTCGTCACTACCTTTGAGTAGATTTGACATACACGAAGGAGATCAGATAATAATTACATAAGCATGTTATGATGCTAACTATTAACTCTATCTTAAGTTTAGGCTTGACTTATGAGTTTTGTTATGTTAATTATTATTTTCAATTTTATTTTTGTTGATTTTCTATACATTTTTGATAGATTTGTTAGCTGTAAGGATGGCACAGTACTATTTTTCAATGGGACTAGTAGATGATAATTTCACTACTGCGTTTATTAATCTTAATAGACTTGAAGTTGACAGCTTTTCAGAATTCTTAGAGTTAATCTTAGTTTTCCTTTCAAGCCCGAAAGAAGCTCAACAATTTATTTCCAAACTAGAGAAATACGCGGGCAGTCTTAACATTCCGTTTTCAGCTATACAGTTGATAGCCAAAGCGGTACTGTTATTTTTCCGTGGCTGTCTGCAGAAATCTCTCTCAATCACACAAATAGCTGAAGATCTCTCCAACTTAGGTCTGAATGAAGATAAAACACGTCGCTTAACACAAAACTGGAGTCATTCTTTCGGAATTATTTCTAATGTCAACCAACAGCGAGTATTGACAATCCACCAATTGACTGACTTAGAATGGAGATTTGGTGTAACAACAGGGAATTCACTTGCTAGCAGAGTTGGAAAGATCTTCCTACAAATGAAATTTAAAATATTCACAGGCGAGATTATTAGCATTGAAATGAGTATAGAGCAGTTCTACTCATTTCTCCACGAAATGGAGAAAGCGAGAGCTAGTATTGAATATCTAATCTAGCATATACGTATTATCTATGTATTTGATTGATATAATGTATAAAGTGTTGTTAAATTCTAATAAGATTATTTATCCAGTAATATTGTTATATAGAAAAATACATAAATAAATATATTAGTGATAGTTTAAATAATGCAAATTTCTGACGAATTCGCAGCTGAATCCGGTCTGGGCTATACCTGGGAAGCAGAGTATGAGAAGAGTTGGGAAGCTCTTAAGGAAGATGAGATCGGAGATCTACAGTCGAGTATTGATAAAATAGTAGCTGACAAGGCATTAGCAAAGAGAAAATTGTTATTACGTCAGCGTCTCCCAAAGAATATTCGTCTGGGTATGACCAGATGTTTGTGCTTAGTAATCGACCAATCTAGATGGATGATAGAACGTGACATGAGACCTACACGTCTTGGATGTTGTTGTAAACTAATCCCAGAATTCATTAAACAGTTTTTCTCACAAAACCCTGTTTCTCAACTCTCCATTATAGTTAGTAAAGACGGTCGTGCTAGCCTAGCTTCTCCAATGCTAGCTCAGGTCCAAAAACATATTAAATCTGTTACCGCGTTAAAACCAATAGAATGTTCAGGTGATATTTCCCTACAGAACTCATTAGAAATGTCTATGAGACTTCTTAAACATGTTCCCTCGCATATGAACAAGGAAATCCTTGTCATAACAGGCTCTCTCAACACATGCGACCCTGATAACATCAATAATTCAGTACAAAAAGCCATTGATGAAGGTATAAGATGTTCAATTATATCTCTAGCAGCTGAAGTATTCATTTTCAAACACGTAGCAAAAAGTACACAAGGTTCTTATGACGTGTGTATTGATGAAAACCATTTCAGAGATCTTTTACTTTATCATACAAATCCACCTCCTTCAAAACCTGGCCATGAAGCTTCGCTTATTAAAATGGGTTTCCCAATTTACACTGTAGAGTCACAACCTGCATTATGCTTGTGTCATATTAGTCAAAATTTATCAGATATAGAATTGCTATCCAAACCTACGTATTCATGTCCACAATGTGCTAGTAAATACTGTGAAGTACCGATAGAATGTAAAGGATGTGGACTTCCGCTCGTATCAGCCTCGCATCTAGCTCGTTCATACCAACATTTATTCCCCGTGCCTCCATTCGAGGAGAGAGAATTCGACACAAATTGGATTCAAGCTGTGAATTGCGCAGCTTGTGGAGTCCCGTTTAGTAATAAACAAAAATTGTTTACTTGTACTCAATGCAGTAATAGCTATTGTATAGATTGTGATATCTATATACACGAGACATTGCATTCATGTCCTGATTGTGTCAATTTACATTAATTCTAATTCTATTATTTATGTTTATCTTGAATATTTCATATGTTATCATTCTTAATTTAGGTTTTTAATCGAGTTTATGGAGGCAGGAGGGCCTCTTACTGTTATGGAGATTGTAAAGTCCCGAGAAGGAAAGGAATCGGATAAAACAGAAGCCTTACGTCTGCTGTTACAAATAATTAACTCTGGTAGACAGTATAAGGAGTTTCTATGTGAAAATGGTGCTATAAGAGGTATAGCTGAATGTCTGGGAAATAGCGCTAATATTCAAACACAAGAAGCTTGCAAACAGGTCAATAATCCTTTATGATTTATTTGGTAAATTGTATTTATTGTGTTTAATAGGTTCTGTATAAACTAGCCATAGGCAACCCGCGTCACAGCTTGAAGGTGTACACAGCCTTGGTAGCACTGCTACAAGCTAGGAGTCCTTCTGCACAAAAGCTAGCTGCTTCTACTCTAAGGAAAATACACCCAACTTTAGATCCTATAGGTAAGTAAATACTACTTACTAATATGCGAACTACACTTGTATACAATTCTCCTCTGCTTCTAGAGGTTGGTATTCGTGTGGTAGAACCAGCTAGCCTTCTATTAAGAAGCACAGATGTTGAAACTCAGTTGGAAGGTCAACTTCTCCTACAAGAGATTGCTAAAGATATTGATACCAGACAAGCAGTGTTAATCGCACTTCTAACTCTGCTTAACCCTATTGCAACAGAAGGCCAGCCTCTACCGTTACCACTATCCATACAGCAAGCTTCTTCTGCAAAGTACGTTTATGTCTACATTTGAATTACGATATGTCTGTAGCATCTTTTACAAACGTAATTATTCGTTCGCTCCTAAGTTGATTTCACCCAAAATTATACAAAGTAGACTGGATTTGTCTACCAAAACACAGACAAAGTTTGCTGATACTATCTTTCACGTATATAGCATGTGCAGACGAAGTATATGATCAGTGTTTTGCACAATATTCTGCTAATTTGTGTTTAATAATGATTAATATTTTGGATTTTATTTGGACTAATTTCTTAGATTATTAAAACATTTGATTGAGACTTATCCTGATGTAAGTGGTAGTTTAATACGTTTGAATGGCTTGGAGTGTTTATTGACGTCAATGGGTAATATATACTACGCAGACAGCCAGAAACAAGCTAGCATATGTCTGAATCTACTCATTGAATCAAGCAGTGATAATTTTTTATCTGAAAAAGTTAAATCTGTAATTGGAAGTGATTTCTATAACGAGTTCAGGCGAGATCCGGAACGCTTATACACCAAAATGACATCAATACAAGCTCAACTACTACGTAGCGTCCAGACTTTTAATTAACGGATTCCCGTTACTTTGACTCACAAATTAGTTACACACTGCATTCAGCAGAGATCAGTTACTACGTATACTGTAAGGTCAAGCTATAGCACTAACATATTTATGTACAGTAAACTCTGGTTATAACGAAGTGCTCTGGTCCTAAGATTGATTTCTTTGTAAGCGAAGTAAATCAATTAATTTCAAGCTATAGGGGGTAGAGGATCATTTGGTCATAATGGGAGTTTACTGTACTTATTCTATTATAATTTAGACTCCTTTAAATGCCTCGAATCTCTGAGAAATATTTAAGAAAATATATGAGTTTTTTATAACTGGGATTTACTGATTGTAAAAGTGTTTTCTGATTTCATATTTTCGCGTAATTAGGCTCTAGCAAAATCGCCTTTAAAGAAATTTCTGAAGTTCATTTCACATTCTATCACCCGAATTATCAAACTTGTTGATTTCATAGACGTCGCTATTTGTAACACAACTTATTATAACTAGCAATTAAATTCATATACTCACATTAATTACTTACATTTGTCAAAGTATCTTGAGTTTTATGGCTCCAGACTCGATAAGAACTTACTCAATGTTAAGTAGTCGAGTTGTTATGTCCTAATAGCTTCGAAATCATTAGAGACGATATTCAAAGGATTTATTAAAGTTCATGTCCGGGATAAGTAGATTCTTAATAATGAATGTTATAGAATTACCCAACAACTATTTCCATTCTGACAGCTCGAATTAGCTGACATAATTCCTGACAATTAGCCATTCTTACACATCTTTCCAAGGCTACCCTATTTGGCTCCAACTTATTTGCTTACCACATGCTGTAAACCATCATTAACCTGATTCATTTCCAATTAGAATTTCATTTGACATAATATGTAGTAAATGCATAGGTTTCTGCTGTGTCAAATGTCATTATCTTTCAGTACTCATTTTAGATATTACATACAAATGTAATGAGTTACGATGAACTTAATTCGATAGCAAAAATTAACTATCACTCCAGCATTTTATTTCATTCCCTGCTAATCGATTGCACAGGTAATTATTAGATATTAATGGCTCAGTCTAGTCCCTCTGCTGGGGATAATATTAAGGATAAATCAATTTATAGCGGTGTGGCAGTTATAATAGTAAACAGCTATATTAATCCCGTATCGAATCAAGCTACTAAACCAGTGAAGAAATTGCCATCAAATTCTGAAGCGGAAATAAAGTTCACTAGATGGTGTTGCCTGTTCGAGAACTTAGGATTTGCTGTTCTTGGTGATTACTGTATGAAATATTCCGGTATGCAGCAAGTAATACGAAATCTACAGGATGTTGATTCGCAAAAATTCGCGAGCCTTGTGTTCGTGTTGATAGGTTATTCAAGGAAAGGAAAATTCGTTTGTGAAGATGGATTAAGATTTGATCTAAACACATTTTATTCCGCTTTTTCTTCAAATCCTTTATCACCCTGGACCAACAAGCCGAAATGTTATTTTGTTGACACCTTTGATATTCCGAGGTCTTGGTTTTCGCGACTATTCAGCGAGGCAAAAATTTTACCCCTACCACCGCGACAAACAACGAGAGATAAATCCATAAAACGATCAACTTTCTACTTAGTTATAACGCGGAATGTGCCTTACCGTCAACCTATCGCATCTGATCTCCTGCGAAATGACAAACTAACAGGTATTATTTTTCGCGAAGCTTCCCAGCTTGGTTGTAAGATATTTGAAAGACTGCATCACTTAGCAGTTGACATTGACATTGAACGTTCAGCATTCACTCCTTCTGACAAACCCCCATCGAGTCCATTGCCGGGCAGCGGCAGCCTAACAGGTGATGATATCACTATACGAGACTACTGCGATGGGAAATTCTTTGCTAATATCACTAAGTCCGTAAAAGGCGTTAATAGTAAACCTAAACTCAATCTAGCCCTCGAGGAAGAGGCACAACCTTGGTTCCATGGTTATCTCACTGTGAGACGAGCTGAGGAGAGATTGGTAAAGGATGGAGATTGGTTGGTACGATTTAGTCCGTCTTTTGACACATACGGGCTCCCTTTCTTATCAGTCCTACATAAGAATTTTTTCTTCCATCTCCCCATAAGGGCTTCTCATGGGTTTTACAAGTTAGGTAACGAAACAAAGAGCAAAATATCTCAATTAGTAAATCATTTTTATGAGAAAAATACTCCATTACGCTCTCACGGTCATGAAATAATTCTCCGTGCATTTAGAGTAAGAACTCTAGATGAATGTAATGATAATGCTTCTGTAGACTTTGATACAGAAATGGATTATAAGGTTTTAGACAATTTAATCAATCCTGAGATAGAAGTTTTAAAACAGCCTTGGTTCTATGGATGGGTGGGGTCCGAGCAGATTGGGGAGTTGTTGAGAGAGGAGGGCACCTTTCTAGTCCGACAAACTCCTTCTGATTCATCTCACTGGGGGAACTTCGTCATCAGCTCATTAAGCTGTGGACAAATACAACAAACTCATATACGTTTAACAATTAACGGACAAGTCTATGTAGTTAAAGGAGAAAACTTTCCAACAGTGAGTCATCTTGTAGCCTACCACTTCAATACACAGAAACCTATTCCTACTACACAACCTGAAATAAATGTGCTACTACAGCGATACCTTATTAACCCATACTTCCCAGATCCTATGTCACTTCCTTATAAGGAGTTTAGGTATCCAAGACTGAGTTAATGCATCCTGATCACCTACAGATTAATCTCTTATATTTTATTTTAAGATCTATTCACCATAATTAATATCTATTTAATCTGGGTCCTTAATTGCTATCTTATTTATCCACAAAATGGCACTCATTAAAGCAATACTTTTATCGGTTACAGAGCACAATTAGGCTATATACGTATTTAATCAGTTTCAAGAAACATGCCATCACTCCAAAAGGTTAAAGACCTAATACAGCAGATAAGGGCTTGCAAAACTGCTGCCTTAGAGCGTGATCTTGTAAACAAAGAATGTGCCAAAATTCGAGACACACTTTCCTTAGAACACAATGACATCCGTCACATCAACGTAGCCAAGCTCTTGTATATATTCATGTTAGGTTATCCAGCACATTTTGGCCAGGTAATTCAATGTTTAGCCAATTACTATACATAATATAATTATGACATATTGTCTAGATGGAGTGTCTCAAGTTAATTTCATCTAACAGCTTCACTGATAAGAAAATTGGTTATTTAGGATCTTCCTTACTGTTAGACGAGAGACAAGATGTCCATCTTCTACTTACTAATTCAATAAAAAAGTACGTACGTTTATATACTATTGTAACCCTATGAATATCATTTTAATAGAATTATTCTCTCAAAGTTTATAATACCAATTACAACTTTTTGACTTCTCATAATATGAGCGAATCCTTAACCAATGGATACCACATTACCGCCTGTCCTGTGAATTTCGTATAATTGCGCAAATTTGCACATAATATGATTTGTATTTTATGATTCTGAGGACATTAGTGTGTAAGATTCTCTTTCACATTTTTCTGAATCTTGCAATTCTTGCACAAAGTGCGCTTCTAGCACATGAAAGTTGGAATAATCTTCTCTCAGTGCTTCCTCTTTTTTGCGAAATTTATCCATTTTTTCTTCATATGTTTCAATTGATTTTTGCATATTTTCGATTGCAGTTTTTTTAGTTTCAAACTCTGCTTCAAGCAAGCTAACTTCTCTAGCTAAGTCACTGCGACCTTTTTCCTTAAATTCACTGATTAATACAGATTTTGTATTACGAAACTTAGCTAGTATTTCATCCAAGAGTTTGTAGTATATGGCCATTGTTTGTTTGTGTTCTAATTCTTTTGTATTTTCTTCTACCGTCAACGCGTCTATTTCATCTCGATATCCGTAATGTTCTGCCATTAGCTCATCATGCTGCTTGTCTAGCACGCCGCATTTATTTTTCAAAGTTGCTAATTCTTTGATCGTTTCGAGGTGTTTCTTCTCAACTTCTTTCCGTTTTTGGAAATTCGTTTGCAATTCAAATTCACGATTAACTCGACGACTGTTTTCTGTGTGAAGTAATCTCTCGTTTCGACCCTTTTCGGCTTGAATCTCGTTCAAACTCTTGGAAATTAAATCTATATTGAATCCATCACTCGTTTCCATTTTGATATCGTATTCATAAAATTATTAACTTCTAATTTAGTGTTTCTTTAAATGATTGTAATTTTACAATTTCTTCTCGAATGAATGTCAGAGATGCGCGCTTGAACGATCAGATAATTAATCAATCTTAAAACTAGCTATCTTCATCAGACATTACATAAAACTGCTTATATCGTCATAAAACCCAGATTAATACAATTCATACACTCGGCTTCATTTATTATGTAAAATATGTGGCAGTTTGATTAGTTGTATATCACCAATCTTGGAAGCCAGCGCGGCGTTTACTAATGTGACTTTATCTTAGTCTCTTGCGTCAGTTCAATTTTGGGTGAGCGAAAATATTGCAATGAATTGTGATGATGTCCACGTATCACCTGATTAAAATATATTAGATCCATTTATTCAAATTTATGGAAGAATACAGTAGGTATTCTACTGATAGACAAAATCTAGAGAAATTTAATTGTCTAAGAATTTATGTAACAATCTATCCTTTTAGGGAATTTAACCATAGCTCACAGTATGTAGTAGGACTGGCGCTTTCAACTCTTGGCTGGTAAGGTTCATATATACTACTGCTTGCTATCCTCTGACGTATTTAACATTTGTACTTTATAGTATTTTGTCAGCAGAGATGGGGCGGGATTTATCCACAGAAGTTGAGAAACTTTTCAGTCACAAGCACTCCTACGTTAGAAAAAAGGTAATCTGTTCGTTTAATTATCAGAAATAATTTGATACTATATATGTTATCTAGGCTGCTCTATGTGCTGTAAGGATTGTATCCAAAGATGGAGATTTGGCTGAGAACTTTAAATCATCAGTTAAAAAGTTGCTATCAGATCGGAATCATGGTAATGTTCAGTTTGTAGGTCGACAGCGAATATGGTCCTTTTAAGCTCTAATTTTCTGCTTATTCTATTTAAAATTACTATAACGATTACCTTAATTGTTCTCCCATAAGTTACACCATATGTTTCTATTAATATTTTACCATTCTATGGAATTGGTAGGATCATTATTGTTTGCATTGAGAATGTGTAATAATTGCATTGATGGGATTCAAATGTATGGTAACGAGAGTTTAACAAACTTACATACAGAAACAATTGTCAGAATCCACTCATGACTGTGTAACCTTACGAATTAGGATTAGCTAATTTCAAGTTTTTTTGCAAATTGTTTAACGATATTAATGTGTATAGGTGTTGTTCTTGGTGGTGTTGCACTAGGCACTGTGATTTGTCAGAAACGTCCTGAATTTCTTGAGGATCTTCGACATAATGTATCCCATCTCGTGAAGCTGATGCGTACACTTCTACAGACAACACATGCACCTGATCACGATGTACAAGGTGTTACTGACCCATTCTTACAGGTACTTTTATACTCCTAAATCTGGGTTACGTCATTATATGTATTTCCCATTTGTAGGTTAATATTCTCACTTTTTTACGAACGCTTGGAAAAGGAGATGAAACGAGTACGGAGTCGATGAATGATATTCTCGCACAAGTAAGTTTATATATGAAATTTAATTGAATTTTCCTGTTGCTATTTCCCCAATAATTAGGTAGCTACAAATACAGATTCTGGTAGAAATGTTGGCAATGCAGTGCTTTACGAAACTGTAAAAACTATAATGGAGATACAAGCTGAGAAGGGCCTTAGGGTAAATTCATAAATATGTATTCTCTTATTATCTCTTTTCATTGGCCAATTCTTAATTGAATCACTTAATTTCTGTACCTGTATGTGAATAATAATTTAATTATTTTGTGTCTTTTCATAAATTAGAGATTCAGTTTTCTTCCATTATGAATTCCATATTTTACCTCTTCCACGAAATATGACCTAAAACTCGTATCCAAGCGATACAGTCATGTAATATGATTACGAACGATACATAGAATCCTGATACTTTGCCCTGAATCCAATTACGTCTTTGAATTTAAATCCACATTTTACTTGCTTCTTCCCTGAAAGAAATTCTCATCTAGGTTTTAGCGATAAATATTCTCGGACGATTTCTTCTCAACTCAGATAAGAATATCAGGTAATTAATTCTGAATAATTATACTTGTGTTACGATATTTCAATGGTAAATATACATGACTGAATTCATTATCACTTCTTGAAAAATGTTAACACAAAATCTATTTTTAATATTTTTTGATTTTTTAAGATACGTTGCACTCAATACACTACTCAAGTCTGTACATACAGCAGATGGACCTGCTATACAGCGACACAGAACTACCGTATTAGATTGCCTTAAGGACCCTGATATATCTATTAGAAGGTTTGTATAATTACTTCAGAAATTGGTCTAGATTATTATTATTGTATATTTCTTAAGGCGAGCTGTAGAGCTATGTTTTGCACTGATTACTAAAGATAATATAGAGACACTACTTACTGAGATTTTAGCCTTGCTAGAGACTGCCCCTGAAGAGCTTCAGATGTACGTCATCTCTAATATATTTATTCCAATTGAGAGGTAGTTATTCAATAGAAACTGAATTTATTGCATCGATAATGTATATATTTGTATAGATATGCTCCCAGTCAAGAATGGCATGTAAACACTGTACTAGATCTTATACGCACGGTAAGATATGCACAAATGCGAAAATAGATTTTTTATTTATTAAATAATGTTTCAAAGGCTGGTGGTTTTATCAGAGATGATCAGGTGTCTAGCATTATAGCTCTGTTTGCTTCACAAACAGAATATCATCCTGTTATTTCAGCTAAACTATATAAAGCTGTACGGGAAGATGCTTCCTTGGTGAGTTGATATTCGTATTAATATATATGACTTTGGAGCACAATGTGAAGTCTGAGCAAACTACCATTTTCTGGCATAATCTGAAAATCTTTGTAAATATAAATATATACATAATTAAGTTGTCGTTGGAATATGACATTTATCTTATACTCCCTCTATAGCAACCAGTAGTACAGGTCTCCGTCTGGTGTTTAGGAGAATTCGGAGAGACACTGACTACACAAGAACCTAAGGTATAGAGCTAATACAATTACCATGGATAATAGTATTCAAATACCCTCCTATCCTAGATTGAAGAAACTGAGATTATTTCTACACTAAATGAACTGATGCATAGCACTCTACTAAACTCTATGTCTAAAGTATTCACATTCAATTCTCTAATGAAGCTCAGTGTTAGACTGAAGCAACAATCTAATATAGATTTAATAAAGTGTATTCTAGCTAATTACACTAATAATATGGATGCTGAATTACAGCAGAGAGCTGTAGAGTATAGCACACTATTCAAACAGTATGATTACTTGAGGTATGTTCTGGTTATGGTGTGTTTTATTATAAAGTGTTATATTATATGATTTAATAGAGCAAACTTGTTAGAAGAAATTCCCCTGAAAGTAACTGAAAATGAGGACGGAACTGGAGAAGAGACTTCACGTAATTTATCTCTAGAAATTCCAGTTAAATATCTATGTTAGCTTATATTTAATCTTTTCTATAGTTGATGTTAAAAATCCAAAGAACGTAGCACCAGCAAAGAAACCTCAGGAAATGGTAATACGTATATCTCATATTCAATTCTATAACGAATAAATGTGTTTAGCTTTGTTATTAGGATACTCTATTGGGAATTCTTGGTCCTTCAGACCCAGTCCCACAGCCTACAGCTATGAATGGTGTAGATACGAATAACATACTACTGGATATATTAGGTACTGGTCCTGTTTTGCCAACTACTCAAGAAACTCCAGGTAGTTGTATGTTGTAATCATGGTAGATTTGAGTGGAATTAATTCACGAAATATTATAGTGAATGGAAATGATCTGGATTCACTTCTCGGGATGACTACATTAGTTGCAGGTAGGTCAATATATTTATATATTAACTCATCTCAATTTTATGTATTTCTGGATTAGATACTTCTACACACATCCCTTCTATCACAGCTTATGAAAAGAATGACATTTGCATAACTTTTAGTTTTGAAAAGAATCCATCTAATCCTGGGTCGTTCAAAATCAAAATGCAAGCTAAAAACACAACAGCTTTTGTTGAAATCACAGAATTTCTCTTCCAAGCAGCGGTACCTAAGGTATATACAACTGTACTACATTGGATTTCACCTATAACTGATTATGTATAGGGATTCGAAATAAAGATGGATCAACCTGACAGCAATATTATACCAGCTCAAGCACAAATAGAACAGCTGATGACGATCATGAACCCAAGCAAAGTAATTTACAAATTCTTATAAAATTTTCATACTATCGCTTATACACGACATCTTGTAGGCCCCTGTGAAGATGCTCATCAGGTTTAGCTACGTCATGAATGGCACAAAGACTGAAGATCAAGCTCAAGTATCAAACTTCCCAGAAGAACTGACGAACTGACCGAACATAAGACATACACAGTAGAAATCAATTGATGTGCTTCTTCTATGTCCATCGTCCTTTTTTTGAGATTCTAAATATAGGTCTTGTTACGTTATACTGTATTCATGTAGCTAGCTAAGTGTATTTATGTCCTGTTAGGAATTGAGCTGTATTTGATGGTAGTTTGCCTTCTGTAAATATTCTCTCATACAAAACAGCTTCTATTAAATATGATAAAGAGTGAATTTGTATTTTAAGCAGTTAACTGCCTGATTTTCCGGTGTCTCGATCAAGCACGTTCCGACCTTATTTTCCTGGAACAATTCAACAACCTTCTGAATTAATAACCAAAGTACACATATCTAACAAACATTATTTAATAGATTTACATTGAGGTAGCAGCTTCTGGGTCTGAATCTGGTAAATTTTCATCAAACATTTGATTCATAATTACATCCTTTGCATTCGGAGATGGAATTGTTTGCATCATCTCCAGTCCAATTGGTTGATCATGTTTTCCTACTATTCGTTTTCTCTTTTTCCCCCAAACTATTACGAGTAAAACCCAGCTTATTAGTAATAATGCAATCAGTAATAATATAGTCAAAATCCAAATCGTTACGGCTATATCCAATTGGGAATTATTGTTACTGTTTGGTATGGAAGAGGTCGAGAAGTGGTGGCTACTGAAAATACTAGATACTGGAATAGTTGTAGAAATAGATATAGGAGACAGCGTAATAATGCTAGAAGCAGAGCTAGTTGGAATCGTGTTATGTGAGCTATTAGTACTAGACACAGTGGTAGAGTGTATGCTAGTTTGTACAGTCGTAATAGATGTAATGGTTGATAGTATTGTGGTGGTTTGAATTGAATTTTGTGAACTACTAGTACTAGTAGATCCTGTAGACGTAGAGTATATGCTAGTTGATGTAGTGGAGATCTCTGTGGTAGCAGATGAAACTGGAGGAAGTATTGTACTACTCGTTACGGTTGCTGGGGTACATTCGTATGTCCCGTTTCCAATTGGATCGAATCCCGAGTTACAAACACATTTAGGAAATTCATTATCTTTCATACAATGACTATTCTCCGTACAAATAACTTCTAAGCACAATCCTAGACAGAAACTAGACAAATCTAAGACTAGAGATATTTCAATTCCTGTCACATTACTCGGAAATTCACAGTCTATTAGTGCTGAAAAATTGCTAGGTTTTTCTATGACTATTTGCTGCAGCCATTCTATATAACAATCACAGATAAGACTATTCCTTCCTATGTCTATTTCGGTTAGTAGTGTACTGTTAAAACTCTGCAAATTATCCCTGTGAATACGTTTAATCAGATTATTGTCTAACTTAAGTTTCTGTAACTTGATTAAATCAGTGAATGAATTAGCTGGAACGAATTCTATGCAATTCTCGGATAGGATCAGATCCTCTAATGACGTCATGTTCAAGAACCATCTCGGATTTATCATGTTTAGTTTGCTGTTTGTGAAATCAACAACTTGTAAGCTTGAAGCTACCTCGTTAAACGCTCCATCTTCAATCACACTCAATTGAGAGTTTCGTATAATTATCCGTACCAAACTTGGAAAATTTATGAAATTATCAGTTTTCAATACTGTTATGTTCGTATTCAAGAAAAGAATTTGACTCACAAATCGGGAATTATAATTAGGGAAACTTATCGGTATCTCTGTACCCGTAACAGAATCACAATACATCATATCAAAGAGACAATTGCAAATATCACAATTAAAACTTACACATATTACTCTAGGGAGAAGAATACAAAATACTATCAATACGCTTAACAGCCTCATAATAATTACATTAATTAACTAATAACATAGTCTTAACTAATTTTATACTCGAGGTTCAAACAGAGGAGAATTTAGCTTGCATAGCGTGACATTGATACCATTAACATTAATTACAGGTTGTCATAAACAACGAGGTAGGTGTTCTATCTGCATGCTAACATCTCATAAATTCTAATGCTGAGTGAATTTGATAACCAACTCACCACCCTTCTATATTTCCCGAGAGCTTTAAGGCTATCTTCGCCTGGGTAGCCCTGATATTGTTTGCTGGAATTGATACTATTGTGCTGGTTAGAACTGTGATATTATTACTAGTAGCTCACGACTGCCTATCACAGGCTTAAAGTTATTAGATTCAAGCTTATTAACGAATTTTCCTAGTATAAAAATGTATTCAATGATTATACATACATATAGAAAGTCGTGTGTACAAAGTTCATATATATATATATATATTACAATCCCTATGTTCTAAATGAGTTCAAAAGTGGTGGGTAAATCCAATCCTCTTTGAAATCGTTTCTCAAAGGTACGTAGTTCGGATTGTGGTAGTATTTCCATTGGAGATACAGCATTGGGAGAGTACATAGTATTATGACTAATACAATGAGCCCACATAACCCCATGCTACAATATATCACTATGTCGGTCATGTGGAGTGCGTAGAATGCAGTGTTTTTCAATTCAGCTACATCTGTCTTTGAAGCATCTCCAGTTTCAGAAGCCCAGAAAATAGGGAAGAGTACTTCTCTCAGGTTTTTCATTTGTTTTTGCGTATCAGAGCGATTGAGTTGAATATTGAACTGAAGTTGTTTAGCTGCGCCCAATACGAACCCTGTCAATGGCTCCACGTTCACATACGAGTCATGCTTTGTACGGTTTGGCTTTAGACCAATTATGTTGCGAAACACAATAGCGTCTGCATCCAGAAAATGAGGCTTTGAAATGAATATTGGTAAATTAAATGGAGCATAAACGGTAAAGTTAAAGAGACCTGATGGTCCAAACGAGTAAAAGCCTTTGTTTTGTGGATTTATGGTGGAATTAGCCATCTCTTCGTACGGGATGCCATATTGGTAGCAGTTTAAGCCATGGACATCAATATCTCTCTCATAACTGAAATAACCAGACCTATATATTTGGTCGATGAATGCTGTGATATTTTCCTCACGTGAAATATTCGGGTGAAACAGGTGACCATCTGTTCCGTAGAGAAGTCGTGCTTTCCGAGAGCCCCACTTATCAAGAGAGGTTTGATTTTCCCACATTATATACTGATTTAAGTTATTGAGGTTGCCTACGCCAGTTGATATTATCGTAGGCAGCAGCTGATCAGTTCCATTCGATTGCAACTGTACAATATCAGTGGGTATATTAACAAAATTACTGATAAAGCTGTTCTTCAATTTATTAAGTAACGAGTCCTGGTATCCCCAGAGGATTTCTCTAACTGATTTCGTTATTAATATCTCCTCTTTCCCGATTAAATTAAGCAAAGAAGTAATGATAGATTCAGCTAGTTTTGATTTAAGTTTGTTCAACATCATTTCCATGCCAACCATTACCAAATTGACAGTCGTTACATTTGTCGTGACGTCACTGCCATATGATTTATCCGGTTCGAATATATACGTGGTGTTGTCGTAATAAGTCATCATGGATAGATCTTTACTCCAACTTACATTTAGCTTCAAGTCAACTTCCCTGTATATGAATGGGCCAATTTCTTTTATCTCTAATTCCGCACCGTTTATGAACTCTTCCCGGTTTTGAATAGTGAACAGGTAGAACTCAAGGAAAGTTGCATTAGCTGAACGGGACCAAGCTTCGTAGACCATAGTTCCATTAGTTAGAGTCTCTTTCTGCATGATTAGCTCTTTAACTTTGTTTTTAATTATATCGCGTTCAATAAAGATCCCAACCATACAAATAAGCGAGATGATTAGTATTAGTATTAGCACGGACTGACAAATGAATAGACATTTCAATTTCCCCATTTCTAATCGCTCTACTGAGATGTATGAATGGAAGGGGAGTAATATATACGAATCTTCAGGATGCCCCTATATGCAGGCAATCTGACCAGCTTTAACTTTAGTAAGTTTTCCTTTTATGTTTGAGCTCTTTGGAAGTGTAGATAGAAGTGATTAATCAAAGTATTTACATATGCAAACCCGATTTAAATAACTAACTGTTTTAGATTTGAGTTTCATAAAGCTTGGCTTATAAACAAGCTGTGCATATCCTTCAAATTTTACTCCCTTTTTCTACGAATATGATTGTAGTTAGAAATACGAGATATTGAAACTGATTTAATATTGTTACGGTTACAAAATCTTGTAATGTAATGTCTCTGCCTCTCTGGTATTGTATTAACTGATTATGTTTATAACTGAATATCTACAGTTAATAATATTAAATAGGGTGTTGGTGCATTTGCCCTATAATTTAATAATTTGTTATGTCTGAACAACAACTGTTTTAAATGCAAATTATTATACAATGAATCCTTTGAGAATTAATATTTCTAAAGGAATTTACTATACGCTGAAAATCCTACAAATACAGATGGAAAAGTTACATATGTTATGGATAATATAAACAGATGCTATATTTTTGGCCAATTTGAATAAAAACACAAATAATGAGAAACCTTGGCTTGGTAGGGGAAGAAGAAAAAGTCTAAGAAACTGTCGCATTTCTCATTTCTATGAGCCTCTTAGAACCTGATAATTGGCCTTACAACTATATACTATGAGAATAATGCGAACCCCCATTCAATTAAAAGAGATCATATACATATATTCCCAATGCCAAGCTGTTAAGTGCGGGTATATTCTAAGGATTAATACTCAATTTAGTAACAGGAGCTACAATAAGGTAGATATACCATCGAACCAACCCCTATCATTCAGTAAAGAGACTTTAAAATTTGATGGGAATTGAATTATACAAGAGAATAAAATGAAATAATCTTATTTTGGTACATGATCTTTAAGGTTCTTAGTAGCATATTGGATGTAGTTGAAAAATAAGAGACCGAAAATGAAAACCGCAACTAAGAATAAATGAATAATAAAATAGAAGAAAGACTGTGCAGAACGAATTGTGAGGAATTTGTTCCCGTATGGCTTTTCAATAGGAGCGATTCGTGGAAGAGATTCAACCAATTCGCAATGCTCTAATTTAGGCTTAATGAGCTGAGTGGGCTCGACTATGGGGTCAATATCATTAGCTGCAGGAATTGATGGAGTAGGCTCTATTGGTATAATTTCTGGTTGTATTGTGACAGGTTTGATAGGTTCTATCACTTCCTTATGTGTCAGATTATAGAATTCAGTTTTGAGTGATAAGATCGTAGCACGGAATGTATTCAACTTATCACGCCACTCCTGACAGCTGTCATCCTCACAAGTTTCGCATATAATCAGCTGATACATTTTAGGGCTAAATTCATTGTAACCATCAATTATTTCTTGAAGATAGTCAGCACTGGTCTCAACAGCATTCTCAAACTCTGCTTTATCAGGCCAGTCATCAGTTTTATATCCCTCTAAATCAGTCTGCAATGAATCAATGTACCCGTTAGCATTATTGTATTTCTGAACAAGTTCCATCCATTCGTCCCTCCTAATCTCTATCTTTCTCTTAAGAGTATCGCGAATTGCCTGTAGACTATCTAACCATTCATGAACACGGTCCTTACCAGTGAAATTACGAATTGTATTTTGTATTGAAATTACTTCAGTATGACATTCAGTGCATCTGTTCTGTACTTCAGTAATAAGTGCTTCACTAGAATTTTCTATGTGTGGCCCGGCAGATGAAAACTGCTTATAAAAGTCAATCGTGTCTGAAATAAGAGAGATACATTTTATGAGTGGTGAGTCTGTATTTTCAAAATCGGGGGAGAGGTTCAGAGGAGGTATGTCATCTCGGTTTAAGAGAGGAGGAAGTATTTGATCGTCATCTTGTTCAAATAAGAATTCAACCTTGCTAGGAACAGTAGTAGCCAAAGATGTATTATGTCCATGGTCCATGCCACTATTTTCATTAATAACAGCTTGTAAATTGGCAAAAGATTCCTTCACTTCGAGTTGTATTCTCGATTCATGATGAGAAGGAGCATAACGAGTCTGCATAGTAGTATAGGTATATTCTAAAGATGAATATTCTCGCTTGAGACTATCATAATCTGGAGCTATTCTATCCACAGAAGATTGATCAGTTATTGTATTAATTAACCCAAGAGTTCTCTCATAAACATTCTGTAAACTATTAAATATTTGATTTGCTTTCTCTTGCTTAGTTGTAAGCGAGTTAATATGCTCAGTGAGAACTTTGTATAGTTCTTTGTATTTGGTCTCAATTGTCTGTATTTGTTCTCTACAAGGAATGGAAGGCAATAGAAGAGAAGTTTGACTGTTGGAAAAGATTGAAGATGATTGTTTCTCATCTGTATCTGATTCGGAATGGCTCTCAGTAGAAGTGTCTGGCGAAAATTCTATGTTTGGGGATTTGATATCATAATCAGGTGTAAGTTCAATGTAATACTTGCGAATTTTATCAATACAGTCTCTTTCGCAGTCTCTCAATTCATTTCTAAGATCTGTCATCTTTTGAATTTGATCTTCTAGCATGAATTGTCTATTTTGAACAGTTTCAGTGTTGGATTGTATTGAAATCAAGCGTTGTTCACACAAAGAGATTAACAAATGAAATTCGAATAGTGATGCTACTCTGTTTGAAACTTCTTCACAGCGTTTCGACATTGAAATCTCAAAATGTGTGAAAAGATGTTCTAATTCTTTGTAAAGATTCATGTGTTTGTTATAGAAATTTTTGGGCGATTCTCTATCAGCTAAGAGAATTTGGAAATAGTGTTGTTTCTTCACAAACTCTAATTTGGTGATATCAATTTCTTTCTTCTGTAGCTGTGCTTCACTCAACTTGATAGAAATTTCTGACGTCATTATGTGTGCTCTCTCCTTTTGTTTCATCCAACGTTTCCATTTTGTTAATTTGTCCTGGACTTTCCTACAATCTTCAGCCATTGATTCATCTATAGGGGTGTTGTAAGCTCCACTGTCGTGATCCGTTACATGAGAAATAATTTCGAATGAATGAAGATCATTATAACCACTTTCGTTACTGAGTTGAGGTTCGAATTCTAAACGAGTCAAAGATCCAGATCCTGATAATGAATTTTGATTACACTCTTGGAAGAGTCCGTCTATTTTGTTCTGCCATTCAGGAAGTTTTTCTTCCAATATTTTCAATCGCTTTTCCTCTATGATCGAATACTCAACAAATTGGTGTGCACCAGCCTGCAGTTCTGGTAATCCAATTCTCAAAGTACGTACAGAGTTAGTAATAGCCTGTAATTCATGGAGAAACTCGTCACATCTCTGTTCATTCTTCTCCGTTCCATTGCCATTAATACTAACTGATGGGAATCGCATTTCGGTGTAAAAATGTGAGATATTATCCGTCATGGCAGTCAGTCGATCTTCATTAGCTCTGAGGTCTGCTTGATATTTATGGAAAATAATGAGACAAGTTTTCAACTGATCTAAATGCTCCTTTGCTTTTGGAAAAATATTTTTTACCCAAACGACTTTTGGAGAAGGGGATAAGTTTTCATAAATATTGTCAGCACATTCATAAGCATGATCATATTGTGTCAGGGAATTCTGACCCTCTGTAAGCAAGAGCTCCCATATCTTAACCTGTGTTTCAAGTACGGAGCTGTCCCGAATAGGAGAACTTTCTTTTTGAGTGAAGGCTGCTTCTAGTTTCTCAGCAAACACGAGTATATTCTGTGAATCCTTTCTGAATTGTGTAATGGACTTGTCAACATCTTCAAAGGAATTGTTAAAATCAGTAAATGAAACCTTAAGTTCTTCTAAACGCTCTCTCATTCTTGATTCAAGTCTACTTACAATTTCTAAAGATAGAGGCAGTACTGGTGGTTGATTTTGGTCACTCAAATATTCAGTGTATCTGCTGCGAAGTTGTCTGTAATAAGTCTGACAAATTTTGAAATCCTCACCAAACAATTCTTCGATTTGACTGCCCACAAATCCCAACTTATCAGCCATGTATGATCTATCACTAGATGTTTGAATAAAAGATTCTCTTAATTTCAAAACTTCGTGTAGTTCACGATAAGTTATCGCAAAATGCATGAGAATTTTAGTGGATCGAACTGTGATTTCTAGTTTACTGAGAGAATCCTCCAAATTGCCAAGCTCAACTTTTACAACTTCTTCTGATAGCTCTTTGGAGCACTCAATTAAATTATCGATAGAATGTTGAATTTCATTGACGTACTCATCATTGAAGAAATTTTCCAAATCGTGTAGCCGTTTCGTGACGTCACAATTGTTCTCAGAAAAATCATCATTAGCTAGACTCTCGAAAAATGTCTCGTATGAATCGAGATTAGATTCTCCAAACATGATTTGCCTCCGTGTTTTATCGAGACTAGATAGAATAACATTTTCTAGTTTTTCTGATAAAAACTCGAGGATTTTTGTCTGTTTCTTTTCTGCTTCATTGTATCTTTGTTGTAAGAGAGTCAAATCGAGTGATTCAATATTTAAAAAGGGTTCTAGCTGTTCGCAGCCTGTGCTTAATTTGACTGTTCGTTTTTTCAATGAAGACATTCTTGACCTCAAATAATCCATGAATATTTCTGTTTTAGCTTTCGTATGCTCTTCCAATTTATTGTCAATACTCTCCTGAGTGTCTACGAGTATATCTTCAATCTTTTTAATGTCCTCCTCCAATTCTGTGATTTTTCGCACGAGAGGGTCTAACTCACGGTGTACTTCAATTGCTTTCATTCTCATCTCTTCAATCTGTTCAGCTATTTGCTCGAGTTTATTCTGTATAAACTCTTGACATCCTCCATCACATAAGTTACACAGATCATCGCCAGATAGTTGTAAACTCGCATGAGCCTCTGCGAATTTTTCTAACTCAGCGCTTTCGCTTCGGAGTTTCCTGACTGAATCTGGGAACTTGGAAGAATCTTGGAATTTAATGAAACCATTAGTCAGAAGATAACTTTTCTTCGAGAGATTATCATCGAAATTTCTCACGTCTCTTAGAAACTCCTTCCACTGTTCAATTCCTTCTTCATAGTATTCAACAACTGTTGTCTGTAGATCTGTGAAATCGTTGAAATCATTTTCAATTATTCGTAGAAGTTGAATGGCAATTTTCCTGGTTATAATATCATCCTCTTCATCATCAGATAAACTATCATCGTCTTCCGAATAGCTGACTGTATTCAACTTTTTGATGTAAGCAAAGAGTTTGCTTTTTTCCTGCTGGCGTGAGTCGATCCAGTGACTGGAATATATGAAATTATGAATATCCTTTCTGTGTTCACTCATAATCTCGAATTCTTGGTATTTACTGCATTCGTATTGTGAGAGAAATTCTCTTGCCTTGTTTAGTTCGAATTGAAACTTGTCACATATAAATAGGAATTCGAGTTGATTCACATAATCCAGCAGTCTTGCTTCTATATCCAAATCCCACAATTCTTGGATATTAGACAATGATTCTTCGAAATTATTCAAGTCGAAATCTTCCTCAGAACGAATCAGGAAAATTTCATCATAATGATCTCTGAGTTTTCTATAACGACACACAACCAAATATCTTTCAATATCATCTGATAATGAAGCATATTGAGTCTGGAATTGTTTTGCTCTCTTTTTCAGTACATCTATGCCTAATTCATCAGGTTTGTAGCTGGGTACAGAATCCTGGAGGATGTTACAAATAGGTTTTTTCGCGACCAGTTCTTTGATGGCATCGAAATTCTTCAATATAGCAGGACATTTAACAAGGATAGAATTTAACGCTGGGATAACGCGTGGAGCAAAGCAGGTATGAAAATCTTTACACTTTAGCAGGAGTCTACCAGCTAGAGAATGTAGTTTGACAGCAATAAATAGAAGAGAGTCAAATGGTGTATTTTCATCGAAATAGAACTCATCTTCATCAAGTTTATCAATTAGGATATCAATCCATTTATCACTCCAGTTGACAAGAGTATCTTTAGAAATGCTTGTAATGACCAAGGATGATGTAGAAGTACAACTATCTGCTAGTTCTAGATCGTAAGATGTATAATACTTATCCCAAACCTCATCAATTTCGCTGATAGACATCATATAAGCGCGAGGGCAATACAATATAATAATAGATCGTAGTTCTTGTTGGACTGCCACGAGTTTTCTCCCTGCCAACCAAACGGAGCTGACAACATTTATAAGAACAGAAGGATTTTCCATATTCGATTCGCTCCATTCTGCTTTGAAGCTTAACTCAATACTTGATAGGTAAGTAGAGCGATCACGTAGATAATCGATTTTAGAATTAATTTGGCCAGGTAAGACAGAATCTGAGATAATTCTAGTAAGACTCTTGAGATCTTCATCACAACCATCCCCCATTTCCCTGAGTGTTTGGTACAACTCTCTGAATTGTTCCTTCTCCAATTTCTTACATTCGCTCAGTGGAGCAAGATGATTTAGGTAGTCTCTTATATTCATGGTACACATTTCAAATGATGCTAAGTTTGCTCAAAAAACTAAATTTTGGTATCAAATAAATTGAATAAAACATAGCCAGCCTTTACAATACTACTTATAGAAATAGAAAAGAGTTGTGGTTGGGTAAATAGGAATTCAGTGATAATCGTGATATCATATAATAACTAACCAATATGATAAATTCCAAAACTTCCAACACGTTACTAGGATAAATCGTACGACAAACACAATAGATAACAATACAATTTAGATGGTACAGTATTGTCTTATACGCTGTAACCTGAGACTATTCAACATGAAAAGTTGTGAACCTTTTCATGTTGAATATCTTAATTGCATAACTATCCTATTATGCAATTAAGATTAGGTCAGATTAATTAGGAGACGACAAAATTGATTGTATACTAAAACATTTGCATTTGGAGGTTATGAGTTCACGTACAATTAACACATAGTAACTATATTATCACTTCTGACTCTATAAGGGAAATTATGTAATAAGCCATTGGGCAAGAAGTACAATGAAATCAATTATTGTGTCACAATATTTTGAATCAAGATAGTAAGCCTAATCATGACCTAACTGTTAATATGGCCTTTTGATAAATATCAAGACGAAATATACCAGATGGTATGTTCATGAATGGCATTTAGTATCGTCTGAATACGTCAATTAATTTGGGATAACCATTTTACAATTTCAGAATACAATTATACAGAATTAGCTTAATAAGTTATGATTGAGGGAATATACGTATATTTGATACATAAAATTCGCCCATAATAATTAGGATGTTTGATTGACATCCTCAGTACTGGTGGCTCGACTATGTATAGAACTTTCAGTGTTATTCTCTGAGTCAGAAATAAGCACAGGATCGGAAGCACACTTGTGAAAACATCCCGATTCTATATCCACTGCCACATCAGGACTTGACCAATACCCCATGATATCACAGGTGGGAGTTGGGTTAGCTAGTATGTTAGTAACTGAAGTGAGGGAAGCTAGGTTGGAAAGAGATCTGAGCCTTGAAAAACCTTCGTCTTTCTGTTTAGGAAATGGAATTGAGTAGAATTTGGTTCCATGTTGTGGTCTCTCAGACTGGTGAGTTGATATAGAGAACATTTTCCGCATCATCTTTGGGTTCTTTTTCCAGCTTTCAGCTATTGATTTCATTTTATCATGCCCGATATCCACAAGCTCATTGTGCGAAGAAAACTGTAGTAGTCCGAATCTCCCTAAAGACGGTCGTATATACTCACAATCTGATGCTTTCACTTCGTCTAATTGCTGTACTGAAGCAACGAACGTCAGGCCCCGTTGAATATCACCCATAGATGGTATGTTAATTTTTCCTGTAAACGGGACCCATTTCTTCCATAGAATCCACCAACCACTCAAACTATAGCCATAATTTGTAAAATTATTCACAACTTCAGACGATACATCAACAGCTATAACTGTTTTAGCGCCTAATATCTTGATGACGTCAGCAGGAAGATTATTCAGATAGCCCCCGTCGACTAGCAGATTACCCTCGTGCGGCTCACAAATAGGCGGGAAATAACCAGTTAATGTCATGCTAGCACGAACATACGGCCATAACGGTCCGTTCTGATGCACACGCATTCTATTCTCAGAAATATCTGTGGTAATACAGAAGAATGGAATCCAAAGATCTTCGATCATATGATCACCCAATGCGGTTCGAATTATGTTGTTGAAATGTGAACCTGTCAGTACTGAAGTGAATGGAATTGTGACGTCAGTAATTTGGCGCCAATGTTTAGACAATGACTTGAATAGATCACTAGACATTTCTTCAACTTGCCTATAGTCACGTGCCTGGCATAACATGGCTCCAATGCATGCACCCATACTGGTGCCACCCACGATATCAATTGGTATGTCTGATTCCATTAGAGCTTTTATAACCCCCACATGTGCTCCTCCCCTAGCACCACCTCCACCCAACACCAGGCCAACGGAGCTGCCAGTCAGCCAGCGTGCTAACCGGCAGATATCACTTCGTGGCGAAATCCTCTTAAACATATTTTCATCATCATCAGTCTCCGATTCAGGGTTCTGATCGATTTCTTGGAAAAGATAGTCTGGACAACGGATATGAAATCTTCCACTACAATACCCAACTTCCTTCAACCACGAAGCTGTACCTTTAGGAATAACAGTAGATTCTCTATGCAGTAATACTAAAGCTCTTTGCACTAGGTTTTGAGTTGTATTTAGTTGCTTTACGATAGGACCTATCGTAGGACCATTTTCTGCTGTATCCACTATAAGAATACAATCTGCTTGTCTTAAACATCTTTTGGTCCAACTAGTTAATCTAGCATCAGCTTGATATAACAACAATTCACTATCTTCTTCCTGTCTTTCTAGCCATGTGATAAAGTGGTAATCATGCGCGATTTTAAACAAGTTCTGACTGAAAGATTTTTGCACAGAGTAACTTGATAAAAGCCGCGAACTCCCGAATTTGTTAGTTGCTAACAAGAGCCATTCAGAAAATCGGGATATAGGCACATTTGAGTTTGCTGCGATTATCGCGACTGTTGACACATTCTTATTACCAAGAAAGTATTGTAAATCACTACTAGGCAGCTTATTAGCAACTGGTACTTTCTTATAAGAACCAAGTACTTTTTCTCCCAACAACTGTATTAATCTGTACACAACTTGTGGAGCTTTTACTTTAATCCAATTCAACAGACCAGTTGGTAAAGACACTAAATGAGTGTCACGAATAGCATACACGGTTGTAGCGTACGGAGATTTGGTCATAACTTCAACCATTCCGACTATATCTCCTCTCCCGAACTCTTCAATCAGTTCTTTGTTACCCTTCTCGTTTGCTATGAAAGATCTTAAACGGCCGCTTAACACAATATAAGCAGAATCAGAGGAATCATCTTGCTTATATAAAACTACACCAGCATCTAACGGCACCCAATTCAAAGCAAAATCAATCTGTCGCATGAAGGGAGATAGTCTGTTAATAATACTACTAGCCATTGGTATTAGTACATGAGGTTCTTCCTTGAAAATGCTAAATAGCATAGGTTTTGACAGTAAAATCAATTGTACGTCTGTTAATGTAGTTAGTGTAGCAATGCTGGGCTCACCAGTTAGCATAGATAGTACAGCTTCAAACTCCCCAGCATGTACACAGTATAATTTTATAGGGATATCATCTGGGTTCCTGCTAGTGCATACCAGCTTACCACTGTACACGTAGTATACGAAGTCTTTTAACTCTCCCTCGGAGTATACTATAGTTCCTTTGGGCATGGTTATTAATTGGGTCATTCTATTAATGGCTGTTGCATCTTGTAATTGAAATATCTGAGCGAGAGCTTGCCTTCCTTTTTCCAGAGCTTTTGATTCTTCTTTATCAATTTCATTCGTATTTTCCTCTTGAGAATTATAATATTCTTCCTCAGTGATTAATAGCAGATCGGATATTGATGTAGGATTTAGTCTAGCTTGATGCAGAAAAGTATCAAAATCTGTTGATTGCTGTTCCTCCAGTGAAAAGCGTACGGAAGAATTCTTTTTTCGCGGAGAGACTAAATCTTTTTTGGGGGTGAGAGGCGAGTTATCATTGGTATAAGGAGCTTTATAATCTTGCAATAGCACAGCTTGTAAATCCAAATACTTATGCAAAGCAAGGAAATTTATTCGCATCAAATTAAGCGCTAATACTTGTAGAATGCGGAGGAATGTATCAGGATTTTTAGATAAAAATCCTTTAAAATATTCAACTTTCAGCTTTATCACTGTAGAATCTACCATTGCCTGTGCAGCTACTGTTTTGTATATTTGTGTATAACCTACTAGTTCTGCACTCAAACTAAGTAAACTATACACAGGATGTCCTTCTTCTACTTCGCTTATCACCAAATCTTGCTGATGCTCCAGGATATGAATACCAATTTTACCTTTGAATACTACATAAATGCTATCTTCCTTATTACCAGGACGGAATAGCCAAGCTCCTGCAGGTACAAACTGTGTCTCTACAGATTTGCAAAGTTCCATAAACATAGGTTTTTCATAATGTCCGAAAATTTGGAGATTTTTGAGGAGCAGGGAAACTTCTCTGGGAAGTGGAGTTGGTAGCGCGTCTATGTTCATATCTTCAAGAGGGTCAAAGTACTCTTGTGGTGGTCCTGAAGGGATTGAGGCTGGCTGTACGTCAGAAACACTCAATATGCGTTTCATAACACCAATGAATTGATCACGTTTTCTAACATTACGTTTACGCTTATTAAAGCCATTCTGGTTTGGCGAATTTTTGTCAGTGTTTTCTGCTTGGGAACCAATCTTGTAATGTTTTAAACTAAAAGGTGAGAATCTTCTCCGATTTGGACGTCTTGAAATCGTGACTGTGTGGTGTGAAGTATTATCTGCATTTCGAATCAAGAACCAGTAAATGAGGAAGAAGAAGAGTGATAGAATTATTATATTTTTCGTTTCAAGGTAGTAGAGTAACCCAGTAGTATAACTAGATCCATTAGTCATTAAATCATTAGGCATGTCGACGATTTTCCCTAACTTTTCAAATTCGTCTTTTTATACATGTAAAACGTGGTATTACGCTATAGTCAGTGCATTATTCATAATTACACCACCATAACATCTAACAATCTAAATATTAATACAGAATATATTGAATAAGGATACGTAGATGGATGTAATTGAATTGGTCTACCCTGTGAATTACTCTGCATTGCTAACGAAATTGGCGAATAGACGTACGTACGTGTGTTAAGTTGTATGCCTATTTCATAATATGCTGACCTGCGTAATTAACGTATTCTTAGTAATTTATTCAATTATTAATAATTACAGTCGAGTTCGTTTGCAAACTATCAACTTGTATTTCTCACGAATTTCAGTTGCTAATACCCGAAGTTGCAAAAAGGGGAATACAAAATCTTCACTTGGGAGCTGAAAATAGGTTGCTAATATGCGAAAATTGTTAATAAGTGAACTCTATTGTAATACCTAAACGTAAAATCATGTGTCCTGATTTTTGGGAGCAAACATACAATAATCTGTTTGATGATATAGCTATAGTTCAAGGAATTAGCAAAGATTTAGACTTTTCCTGTGATGCGTAGAAATATAATGAATCTGGATGAGCTATTAGCTATTGATAATCAGAATAACAGCTGTAAAACTAATATTATCCAATAAATGTAATTACAGTCTATACCTATGTAGAGTTTATACTTCTCAATGCAAACTGACTGTATAGGTCACCATTTCTTATTCCCTGATTTACTCAATAACTGTTCACCAATCATCCTGCTGGATGGTTCTTCCTCGAAGTATTCAGGCGCTAATTAAGTGTGATAAAATACAGAAAATGTTTGAAAAAAATTAACCTTACGATGTAAATAGTCCTCAAAGCCTATCGTCGTATCTTTTCCAAGTAGTACATCTAAGCTGATAGAGTTACTTTGTAGCGGTGGAAGCCGTTGATTCTATGTAAAATAGGAATACTTGTATGAAACTAAAATAAACGCGATTAGCCGTATATTAATTATATACCTTGGATGCTATGTGTCTCTCAAATTCCAAAATCATTGGAAAACTGATTCCGTAAGTGGTTCTTAGAAGATCGAGTTTGAGATCTTCTTGTTTGAGATCATACTAATAAATGTATACATAACTATTAATACGAATTTCCAAATAAGAAGAACAAATATTTACACAAAATAAGGTCAGTTCGATACGTATTCAATTGCCATTCCACCGGTTAATACTCCAGATAAAGCAAACAAGTTTTGGTGTTCATATTAACGAGCTTCCACCGTAATTATAAGTACCACAAGAACTCACATTTTTCTCTCCAACTTCCAAAGGATGTGCAACTGCCAACTCATTCTTTACTTTCTGATATCTATTATTGTATAAAACTGATACAATACAAATTTTATATTGATAAAGCTGACAACCTACATAATAGAACTGTAAGACTAATCATTTACTGATAAAAAGTGAAATGAAAGTAGAATATAATCATAAACCACATGCCATGAGTGTAATGCACACATGATATCCGTCTGAATAATATTAACTAACCCTTGAGAGATGGGATGAAGCGTTTCAGGAGGTTGAGGGACTTGACTGACTACAGTTTTCGTTACAGAAGTTGTTGACTAATGAGAAATAACGTAAAATATGACATTTATAAGATATTAATTCAATATTCTCACCATTTTATAGCGTGTGGGAGATTAACAAATTGATAAGAGTGCTACTAATCAATAAATTAGTAGGAAAATTCAGCTATTTATTCTGGAATTATTTAGTGAAAAAAATGGAGCATATTTTAAAATTCGAAAAAGTGCAAAAAGCCAATTTTATCGCCATACTGATGGTATAATATCCACAATATGAAAATAAAATTCTAGTAATAATGATCATTGGTAGCTAATGGTTACTAAAATTCAAAATCGGCAATTACGTAATCTCATACTTTCCTAATGAAGTGAAATGCTATAGAGTTTGGCTAATACAGAAAGATCAGCAGAAGAATCCTTGATATTCTGAAAAAGCTGCTGACAGCGAGCTTTATCCTCTTTCGACAGAAACATAGTCGCTACATTGAATCTAGGAACCTGAGCAATATACGTTAATTCCTCCAGATAAGTTAATTCGTTATGTATGTAGAAATCAGTGAATAATCGTAGGAGATGTGTTAGACCATCATTTTCAAGAAATTGTACTAATAGCTTAGGATATTGATTGGGTGGAATTGAGTGGAAGTATTTGAAAAATAATTCTGGCTCTTTTTTCAATGTTTTCCAATTATTCATGAATTGAGATGAGTTAGTAGTGGGTGCAGTTGGTACTGTAATGGGTCTTGGAGGGGAGCTAGGTAGAGCTACTTTACGCACGATTTTCTGTACATTTTCAGGCTCATGGTGTGGTGTATCTTCTTTAGAAGTTTCGAATATTTCCGACATTATTTCAGTGCTACTTTTCGGGATTCTCTCTCCATCATCCGATTCAGTTCCACTCCCACTCCCAACTTCTTCGATTTGAACTTTGATCATCGGTTTTTTAGACATTAAATGTTGAGGCTTTTCAACTGCTTTAAACTGTCCTTCTAACTCAGGATTAAGATTCACATGTATTTTATGGATATAATCTTTAGCCGGTTGATTATTGGGTTCTAATTCTAAACAATTATTGAAATCAGATCTAGCTGCTTCGTAATGTTCTAAATTGTACCTTGCTAGTCCTCTACGATAGAGAGCCTTCACATTCTTTGGGTTGCTATGGAGTACATCCGTACAGTCCTGCTCAGCTGCTGCGTATTTATCAATCTTTATGAGAGCTAGTGCTCTGTTCGTGAGAGTAGATTCTGAGTGAGGATTCATCTGGATTGATCTACTGTAGTGCTCAATTGCTTCTCTGTATTTCATGGCTTTGAAATGTTCATTACCTTGAAATTATAAATTTTCAACTATATATCGTAATGATATTAGAAAGGTTAGGAATAGTGTGGCCAGATTATATAGTGCATGCCACAAACTTGAATTCTGATGCTAAGTTTATGCCATAAGTCTAATGCCAAAAAGCCAAAATCTATGAACTCTGTTCATGACCTGTCAACACTGGCTTGTTTTCACAATTTATATTTACTCTCACCTATCTTTCTTTCTGCTTCAGCTCTCTCCTCCTGAATCTCCTCATCGTCTCTCCCAGAATTATCAGAATTATCCTCTACTTCAGATTCAGAACTACTATCCATCTCTTGTAATGCACCATCTACATCTAACTTATCCCAAGCTGAGTAATCATATGCATTGATTTTATCTTTCCGTTTTCCTTTCTTATTTATATCTTTCTTACTTTCATTCTTTTGTCTTTGTTTTTGTTTTAGAGATATGTTTGATGCGTTTCTAACTGGAGGTATCGTTGGTTTCAGAATAGATTTTGAATCAGAGATCGATCGGTCCTTCTGTTTACTGTCACTTTCCCAGTTATCTAACTCTCGCAAATAATCTTGTAATTCACTCGCGTTTATTCTAACTTGATTTTGTAAATTGAAAGCTTTTGATTCCGCAGACATTTCTTTCGAATCTGAAATAAATACTAATTGGTTAGATAAACTTTCATCAAAGCAAATTGAAAGATATATCACATTTTCACTGTAACTTAACTATGGATAAGCCAGAACTAGAAATAAATCAATCTATTAGATGCTAAGAATTTGATTTTTTCCATTTTCTTATATTAATTTCTTCCTCTAGCAATTTTCATGAAACCCTTAGTAGCAATCGTAACAGGTGGAGCCTCTGGGCTAGGTAGAGGCACTGTAGCACGGCTAGTACGTAACGGAGCTAAAGGGGTGGTTATAGCCGACCTACCCACAGTGGATGGAGATAAAGTTGCTAAAGAAATTGGAGGAAATTGCTTGTTTGCACCCTGTGATGTCACTACAGAAAATGGAGTCCAATCAGCTATTGAGTTAGCTAAAGGTAAATTCGGGAATTTGACAGTAGTAGTCAATTGTGCTGGAGTTGCAATTGCAAAGAAAACACTATCATCCAAAGGACCACATCCCCTAGACGAATTTAATAAAGTTATACAGGTTTGTATATTGTTTTTGCAGTATAGTCAACTCCTGTTCCCTTGAGCTTCGATATAACAGGAGTTGATTGTACTACTACTGGTAAAAATTTAATACCGACATATTTAGGTGAATGTAATCGGTACATTCAACACCGTCCGTCTAGCTGCTTTAGCAATGTCAAAGAACGACGCTTATACCCCAGATGGAGAGAGAGGAGTTATAGTTAACACGGCAAGCGTTGCTGCTTTTGAAGGACAAAAGGGTCAAGCAGCTTATTCAGCAAGCAAGGGAGCTATAGCGGGTATGACACTGCCTTTGAGCAGAGATCTAGCTAAGCATGGAATTAGAGTTTGTACAATTGCTCCTGGCTTGTTTATGACACCAATGCTAGCAGGGTTACCTCAGAAAGAGAGAGATAGATTATCCTCAGTGATACCATTCCCAGCTAGACTAGGAGATGTAGATGAATATGCAAAATTGGTAGAGTCTATAATAGACAATAATATGTTGAATGGGGAAGTAATTCGGCTTGATGGTGCTGTACGTCTACCTTACTAAATTATATGATACGCCTCGTACTTATTAGTCTATTATCTTCAAATAATCATTTTTATTCGGAAAAATAAACTTCGATTTTGATTTGTTTGGGGTGGAAAATTATTTTAGTGATAAATAATTAAGCCCCAGTATATGTAATTATGATGTCGAGAATTGTCCTGAGACACAATTTTCGTGAAGATGGCACTCTGACATACATTTTTGCAATTTTGAGCATATAAAACGGAGTTATAGTTTTCGAGATATGGCTATGCAAAGTTGTTGATCCACAAGCAATTGTGACATAACTGAATTATACAATTTTCAGATTAGCATATAATGAAAGTAACATCCCTTATATTGTATACGCTATTACTCGTTTATTTGGCTACATGTGAAGGTGAACAACCAAAAAAGGTACAGATAGGAATAAAGAAGAGAGTTGAGAATTGTGTTAGGAAATCAAAGAGAGGTGACTCACTATCTATGCACTATGCAGGTACACTAGAGGATGGAAAAGAATTTGATAGTTCGTATTCTAGAAATAAGCCGTTTACATTTACCCTTGGTGCGGGACAAGTTATAAAGGGGTGGGACCAAGGACTGTTGAACATGTGTGAAGGTGAAAAGAGGAAGTTGGTTATCCCACCTGAACTGGGGTACGGCGACAGGGGAGCTCCACCCTCTATTCCAGGGGGAGCAACTCTGATATTCGAGGTAGAGCTGATCTCAATCGAAACGAAGAGTTCCAAAGAACTCTAAATTTGATTGACAATATTGTTTTAGAAATTTCAGATTTATAATAGACATCTTACTATAGCTCTAGGGAAATATAAATAGGTATTGTGTATATCTTATTCAACCAATGCAGGACTTCAACTTTTATAACTAAAATCAATTATACCGTAGCATACCATTGACAGGGATATCTACTGGTTGGCCACGTAGCTCTATCCAGTGCAAGGAGCTTAGGTTTTCCTATGAGGTATAGTCCTGCACTCTGTCCTACATACAGTTTGCCACTCCTTCTGTACAAGGAGACGGTAATGCACTGCATATTCCTTGTACTTCTAAGAGTATTACGCTCTTAGGGGATAAACCATGCAAGGCACATTGATATGTTCCTACATGAATGATACTATTATGTTTGTATTACTAATGCAAGCATTCTCCATAAATATGTTCGTAGCCACCGTTGATATTTGACAATCATTATTTCTTTTAATTTTTATACAAATTACCACGCAATCTAACCTACGTATTATGATGCGAATAATTTAGTATATGTATCCAGCATAATTCTCTGTAATTGTAAACGTATTACTTATGATCTACGTGGAGTTCTGACCCTATAAAATTACATTGTTTATTATATTCGTTAGAATATAATTGTTCTTATTATGTCTGAAAAATACGATTTTCTTGTCAAATTCCTTGTGATTGGCTGTGCTGGTGTGGGTAAATCCTCAATTCTGCATCATTTCATCGAAGGCAAGTTCAAACAAGAGACTAATCATACGATCGGTGTAGAGTTCGGTTCAAAGGTCATACAAGCTGGTGGAAAGTCCGCTAAGCTCCAGATTTGGGACACAGCGGGACAGGAACGTTTCCGATCCGTTACCAGGAGCTATTACAGAGGAGCTGCTGGTGCTCTACTCGTCTATGATATTTCTAGCAGGGAGACATACACTAATCTAATGAGTTGGCTATCTGATGCGCGTACTCTTGCTAACCCCAATATCGTTATTATCATGGTAGGCAACAAGAAAGATCTAGAGAAGGACCGTGAAGTAACCTTCCTGGAAGCTAGTCAGTTTGCACAAGAACATGATTTGATGTTCTTAGAAACCAGTGCTATGTCCGGAGAAAATGTAGAAGATGCGTTCTTGACATGTTCACGAAGTATCCTCGGGAAAATCGAGTCAGGAGAACTGAATCCTGATGCGGTCGGCTCTGGCATACAATACGGCGAGGCGAGCATGCGACGACTAGAACACCGAGATCAGAAACGTACGGGAGGAGGATGTCGATGTGTGTAACTCCCTCGCACTCTAACTACCCTCATCTCCTGTTTGTTAGCTTCCCACTAATTTCCTATTTACTATAATTGCTGTACATATCCTCGTTTGTAGGAGAGAGATAACTATTGTGTTGTGTATTTGAATGTGTTCTCTTTGACTGATTGTCTATTCTTATTCTTATTACATGTTATACACTATTAGATATTATAGTACTCTGTTAGGTAATAATTTTCTACCCATAATAGAAATACGGTCAAATCCCGTTATATTGAAGCTCAAGGGACCGCGGTACCTACTTAGATATTTCCGGTGTAGTAACGTTACTTTGACGGTAACGGAGTTGACTGTACAAAAGTGTATCTTTTGGAAATAGGAAATTATATAACATGAGAATTACGAATCTTCTTATCCATGGTTAGCTTATATATTTCAGCTTATGAATGGTAGAAGCATACTTAGCGACACTGATAGAGATGAGTTCAGTTTTGATGACGTAGCACCCAAACCCTCTACAACCCTATCACCTATTGACAATAATCCCAAGCATGATATTACATCACAACCTCCTGCTATATACGTACTGACTGGTCCGAACAATAGTAGTAAGCGTTCTCTTGCTCTGAAACTACAGGCGGAATTCCCAGCCACTTTTGAGAGGGTTATGTCACACACTACGAGACAACCACGTCCTCTGGAGACCCCTGGTGTTGATTATAATTATGTTACGAGACAGGAATTCATACAACTTATTCAAGATGATAAATTCCTACAGTACATATACGTTGGTAAGGATAAACAATACACACCCAATGTTTTTGTATAACCAAAATTTATCTTTCTTTTAGGTAAATCGGATGTTAAAATGACTCCTGATATCAATCAGTTACCGGAACATGGAGATTTATTCGGTATAACCAAGACTAGATTTCATCAAGCTTCCCATAGCAACACACTTGCTCTAATATTAACTCTCCACCCAGCTGCTGTTGACCATATAAGGTCACTTGGCTTAAAAACGGAATACATTTATTTATCATCAGATAATGAAATACCAGTTGATAGGAATTTGTTACAATACCCAGGTATTAAGTTGATATCCAGTACAAACACTGCGTTAGCTTACAGCGAAGTTAAAAAGGTTATTTTGCCTGATTTTAAGGTTAAACATACTGGAATTGATGTACAGAAATTTGAATCTTACCTAGCAACGCAAGTTGAATGGGAGAATGTTGGGAATATACAGGCTATACGTGAATGTAATGCTTTAGAAAACTCGAATATTTCACAGAATTCTGCGAAAATTGTCAACTCTACACACGCATTAGAGTATTTCCGTAACAAAAGAATGCTAGAGTATATCAATAGGATAAGATTACCTCCTCAACCGACTGGTATAAGGAAATTGATCAAAATAATATTCGGGCCTCCTGCCCTACACGAATCACTCATAAATGAGCGTAATCTAGTGTTAGCAATGGCATTACATACATTTGACAACTCAGATAACTTCCATACTGCAATCCTAGATTCAATATACCGGCTGTTAACACGATCTAAAATCAGCTGTCCACGCTTTGGCAGTCACTGGGAAGAGATAGGTTTTCAGGGAAATGATCCTGCAACCGATTTAAGAGGAGCTGGTATGCTGGGGTTGGTGAACTTGTTCGATTTCGTAACTTCACCAATTGCCTATCAAATTGCATTAGACATCTTGAAACTATCCCGTGACGTCACTCAAACATTTCCTATGTGTGCTTTATCTATGAGTTTGACAGTAATGGTTATAACCTTCCTTAGAGATGGGAGGCTGTCTAAAATATGCAATTCCAGGGGAATGGTGTTCTCTGTTGTTAATGACGTGTACAAAGCTCTATTCTACAAGCTCTATAATATATGGAAATATCAGCATAAAACTATTTGGGATTCTAGCTCAGTACTAACGGAATTAGAATTGGATGCTAAGCGTAATATACAGAAATTATTGAATGAGTTCTACAATGCATTAACGAGGATTAAATCTGGTGAAAACAGGACTGTTAATGCTAGGAACGAGGAAGTTGTGTTTCAGGGAATTGATGAAATTGAATTGGAATTATCGCTTACTACGGAATAGTAAAATCACAATTATTACCTCCAGTAAAATTGCAGTACATTTATCTAGTGAATTATAAATACGTTAATTCAATAAAGTATTAATCTTTATCCAGGTCTAAACTGATAGGTTCCTTGTCCATATGTTTGAAGCAATATTTATATTTTGAATCTTTATAAATTTTCTGATGAATAACGCTTTCAGATGAGGTTCGACATTTCGCGAGGCATAGTTCAAATGGGTTCTTTATTTTCTTCACGATTAGTTGCATAAATTTGACAGGGCTCTTCAAAATAATTTTGAGATTATTTACATTTTTTGGGTGTAAACAGCATGATACACAGTGCTCATACTCAACACAACATCCATTTGTATTGCAGGTATTACAATAATATCTTTCCAAGCCAAATCTGTTATCACAACAGCCATTTCTATCAATTTGATTTACTTTGCATATATTTCCAAGATCATCTACTGATAAATATTGTTGACCTTGATGGTAATGTTCGCAATGCAGCGACGAATTATCTTCCATATCTCTCCATTCAAATTTCATCTCTTGCAAATTCTCGTAGATTTTTTCTTGATCTGATTGCAAAGATACATAGAAAATACACATAAATATCATTATTATTGTAACTATAAGAATACTAAAACAGGCTAAACTACGTTTTTTGATGAATAATAGAACTCTGTTTCTTCTTGGCATAGATATTCTACTGACTTTCCTTTTCATTTTCATGTTCTCGTTCTCAACTTAATCATGCTCACACTGTATAATGCATTTTCTATGCGTTTACTAATATGGTACAATACTAATACCACATATACTATTCATAGTGTCTCTCTCAATTTCCTGAACCACTATCAAACACATTATCACTGTTAGAATTATGGCTACAAATCAAGCTGCTGAAACAGCGTTATTGAAAGCTGCAGAAATAATAGAAGAACAACTTGATGGCGAAATTGACCGACTGGATAAAATGGGTACTGACGATATAGAAAAGCTCCGCGAGCAACGCTTAAAAGCCATGAAAGATAAAGCTAAAAAGCAGCAAGAGCTCGTCGTGAAAGGTCACGGAACTTATAGGGAGATGCCGAGTGAGAAGGACTTTTTCCAGGAAGTCAAAGACACCGAATTCGTTCTGATACACTTTTTTCGTCCCTCTACAATGAGATGTGATATCGTTGATAAACATTTAGCAATACTAGCAGCAAAACATATAGAAACTAAATTTTTAAAAGTAAATGTGGAAAAATTCCCGTTCCTAGTAGAGAGACTAAAAATCCGTGTTCTACCAACTATAGTGCCTTTCGTCAAAGGATCTGTTGGGGAATATTTGATAGGATTTGAGCTATTAGGTAATCGTGATGACTTCAGTACTGATGTGATGGAGTGGAGGCTGGGAGTATTGGGAGTAATCGAGTACAGTGGTAATCTTCTGGAGCCCCCGACTGATAAAAAGCCAGCATCTAGAATACAAATTAAACCCAAAACTATTCGTAACAGAGACCCGAACTCTTCTGATTCTGACGAATACAACTGAGTCCTTGCGTTTAATTTACATACACATATACAGACATTACTTGGTAATTACAACAGTTGGATACTGATTATTTAATGTAGTTAATTATTGTTAATTGTAGGTTTCATGTAACACATTAGCCTGCCTATCAATTGAAATTATGTCTGTTTCACATGAATTAAGTATAATTGTACTGTTTCTTTGCTTCCTTATATAATCTCACATAAATGTATAAGAACAAAGATTTGAGGATAATGTATTTTATTTTCTTGATTACAAACTGTTATCAGTCATTATATATCATTCGTAATTGTAATCACAGCGTCGCAATATTTCCCATATAAATACAGGGAAGTAATCAGTGTCCTCATTATGTTAGATTACAAGCATCTATTATTGATATAGTTGGAGATGTATAAGAAGGAGCCCCCTTACCTTCAATAATTACTTAAACTGACTATTTGTCAGTTGTCTTACACAGAAACAATCCATTGTATTAGCCATATTATCGTATATGTGTGTTTCTAATTAATTTAAATACGCAATTAGGAGTGTAATAATTATACGGTAACTATTCTGTGCATAATTTCAATGGATATGATTTTCCATTTTTTAACGTAGTACTATGCTTATTTCTACATTTGTATCTTTTTATTCATTCAGTTTTGATTAATATTATACTAATATCACTATAACTGTAGCAATATGTCTCGTGTAACGCAAGATGAATTTTCCATACCAAATGTAAAGCGTAGACAGCACCACAATGCTAGTAGAAGGAAGAGTGAAACTGAGTTGACAAAATCCAAACTCATAATACCACCTCATCATCTTGAGCACAAGAGTACTCTCAGTATACGTCAGAGTGACGTCAAAGCTGGCGCACTGCTGGTCGCGAAAAATGTCAGCTTTTTCCGTCGCCCTAAAGAATTTTGGTTTGTCTTAAACTGTGATCATTCATTCTTCTCTTACTACAAATCCCGTCAGGATTATATGATGGGAAATAATGCTTGTGGTGTTATAAACATTAGTAAGTGCTCTGTTGTGATTGATCCAGAGAACAGAGGACAGTTTATTATCACAGAGACTAGATTCAAATCTTTCAAGTGAGTCGATTAGCTTAATTCTAACACAATGGTTATATCTATCAGTTAACATTTATATTATTGTTTTGTATTTCAGATTGATTGCAGCCAATGATAACGAGCGTAACAGTTGGGTACAAGCATTGCAATTACAGAGAGCTTACTGGAATAAATCGAAGAGATCAAAAGAAAAGATGTTGTTACAACAACAGTTAACATTATCAGATACTCACACACCTATTACGAATCAGAGACAAAGATTCAGTGAGAAAAGTCCTCTCTCTCTCAGGCAATCTTTTTTCAGACAGAACTCATCTTCTATAGAAGAACCCCATTATGAGAGGAGCTCTAGTCTAAGTCGATCATCAAGCTTAAAACCATTCACTATCTCGTTTAAATTATCTCCTGTCCCCAGAAGAACATTTTTCACCCGTAAGAAATCTGGTTCAGTTGAAAACATGCAATTTGTTAAGCCCTGTGATTCAGCTAACCCTAATATACCATCAAATGATTCTCCATTCGCATCTCCCATTAATATCCTACAGAAGGATCTGACTCGATCTATCTCATTTGATACTGTAAGGAAACCTTCTCCATTACAAATTGGATCTCCATTGATAGGATCAATGAACACAAATGATGATGAATTAGTGCAGGACTCAAGGGGAGAGGTGTTTATTAAGTATTCAGGCGGGCATTTCTTAGATGAAGATTTGTCTGATGAAGAAGATATTGTGTGTGAGTATGGGAATCAACCCTCTACACTAATTGGTGCACAGGTATTATTTATGACATCACTATTTATACGTAACGCCCGTTATATCGAAGCTCATGAGACAGCGATAATTTCTTCGATATAAGTGGAGTTGACATAGCCGATGGAATATGTGTTACTTTGAAGGTTTGTGACCATATTCGTACAATTTCATACCTCGATATAAGCGGGTATTTTGATATATCTGTGATCGGTAGTACGGGAGTTGAATGTAATTCTCATCTATTTTGTAGTTAATTATTCGAAATTGTCAGAGAGATCTGCGTGAAGCTAAGCGAGAAATAGAAAGGTTAAAGTCGAGAGAACAAGGCTACAAGGATCTACTTAATCATAGAGACCAACAGCTACTGGAGTTAGAGGAACAAATAGAGGAGGGAGTCATTGGTAACCTCTACCATGCTCGTCCTTATAGAAGAGATAATAGCACAGCTTCTTCTAGGATGTCACGGAGAATTGAAGAGCTGAATCATCAGCTAACTCAGCAGAAAAGAGTAGAAGAAATTATGTACACAGAAGTGAGTTAATACTGACATTCTATAAATGAGATTCTTATTATAATACAGTGAAACCTCCATAAACGGAGAATTTCTAGAAACGAGAAAACGGGGTACCATTTGGCGTCCCTGACACTCAGTTTATGTAGATTATCGTTTAGGTACAAAATCTTGAAAAGTTACTATTCCGAAAAGATGCAGAATTACAATTAGCTAGTGATAAATACGAAGAAACTAGCAAAGCCCTGCGGCAACAGAGGGAAAGACATCTGAATTTAATAGGTTACGGTATAACTCATATCCTTGGTAACAGGAATATGATTATATCAGAGCATATGAGAGATGGAGGACAAACTGATATAAAACAGTACTCATTAGAGGAACGATTACATCATGACGTCACTTGGTTATGGAGATATTGTAGGAGTGAGGATAAGGAATTGCCAGACTTGAATGTGGAGGGTGGTACTGTTGAAGATAAGTATGGAGACACTTTAGGTAATTATTTTGCTTTGGACATTGTTAGTGGGATACTTTCAGCTCCACTACACATATCAAGTTTACCTACCGCATGAATTTTGTCATTATATCACTATCAATAATGATAATGAAATGCCGCCCGCCCGCATACTTAGATTGTTAACAAATTCCAATTTTTATGGAATCCTTATGTTATCTAATACTGTTAGAACCTTCTCAAGAAGACTCAGGCTCACTACTGGATTCAGTTCGCTTCTTGACAGAGCATCTGACTGAGCAATCTGCTCAACTCAACACATTCCATCATATACCATTCAAAGAAAAGAAAGAAATGAAAAGATTAGTCCGTAAGGGATTACCGGATTTATATAGGAAATCAGTATGGTTGTATGCTATTCGCTTACAAATTAATATTATAAGGAAAGGTCAGCCGAAGAACATCTACGAACAATTAGTCAGTGAATCAAATAGAATTAAAACTTCTGTCGCTAAAGATATTGATCTAGATTTATACAGGACATTTCCTGCGAATACATTATTTCGAGATAATGAGAAATCAATGGTGCCTACTCTCAGGAGAATTCTATTAGCGTATTCAGTGTTTGATCCAAAGATTGGTTATTGTCAGGTAAGGAATACATTTTATAATTACAATCAACTCCCGTGTTATCGAAGCTCATTGGACCGCGATAATTATATTATCGGAGTTCGCTATAACCGATTCTATTTAGGACTATGTTTGTACAAGTTCAGACTCGATACAAGCGAGTATTTTGATATTTCCGTGTTCTATATAATGGGAGTTGAATATTCCATCAAATAAACCTTTTTAAACTACCACAAATTCCTCATAAAAATACATCTTTCCCATTGCTATAATCTCTAATACAATTTACTGTAATTTGATCGTAATTATACGTACAATGCACTAGTACTAAGATTACTGTAACAACATATCCTCTGCAATATGTATATATTCACATAATAATGTTATCATAATAGTTCAATGTCTGGGAATTTAAACAGAGAAGATTTGGAGTTCTTTACGAAAGAACTAAATTATGAGAAATTTGATAAAACAATACTAATCACAGGCGAGCATAATGCCGCACAAGATGTACTAACCTCTTTCCTCGATACTAACGCGAAATTTCACGAAAATGAGTTAGTTTCATTACATGAACTGAATATGGATAAGCAAAATATTGGAATAGAAAAGATATTACGTGAAGAGAGAATTGAGTATGAAAATCCCATACCCAATGCTCAGGATGTACCCAATATACGAGATTGTATTGAGAAATTAATAATAGATTGGGATTTTGATGATAAGAAAGATCTAGATGATAAATTATTGAAATATATGCTCGATAATGAACTAGGTAGTCAGCTGTTTAAGAACAGTATACAAATAGAAGATTATCCAATTGAATCTCATCACTATTTAGAAGAAGCTTTGTTTTATTGTCAAAAAGCGCGAGAATATATTAGCCGAGTTGACAAGGCTCAGTCTCAGGTTAACTACTACCATGGTAAGATCGAAGAATGGAAAAATAAATACTCACAAATCGCTGATAGATACAAAACAGTAGCTGACAGCTTTTTGAAAATATTAACAGACTATGGAGATATTGTACAGTATTGCCTTGATGAAGCTTGCCATTGGAAACGTCTTGCAGAAATCCAGAAACGAAACTCTATGGATAAAATACGTATTGGTGATCCGTCTAAAATGAACTGGTGCTCTACCCATATTGATAACCAAGCCGTTAAATACGTGTATATGCCTGCAGATAAGAGAGTCATTGACGAAGCAACTATTGACGTAGAACTGGTCAAGTGTGGGATAATGCAGCGAGATGGAATTGACGCTTCTATGTTAGCTGTTAAGAGTATTGAAAGTTTTAAAGATGAAGAAATGAAAAGTATTTTCGATCGATTGAACACGTATGGTGGTGATTTTAAAGACCGTGGGATGTTAATGATTACAGATGAGGAAGTGGATTTTGATCCTGTTAAGGATCGAGAAAAGATTGAGGATATTTTGACTGATAAAGATTGCCCCGAATTCTTCCGTGAAGTAGCCAAGGATTTGGGAGAGCGTATAATTCCCGTTCATAAAGTTGTAGTTGAAAATGTTTTCCCTGCGATTAATCTAAATAAGTCTGTGAAAAGAGTCAATTTTGGTAGGCAAAATGCGATTCAAAACCAGAAAAAATTGATAGATGGCATAAAGCGTATTGATGAGGTAACTGAAGGAAAGAAGCATATAAGTGAGATAGCTGAGATTGGTTCTAAGACTTTCATAAAGTTACAAGAACTGAAGGTTGACGGAATTGATGAGTTAGAAGGCTTGAAAAGGATCGAGGAAGCAATTATACATGAAGTTTTTGAGACTAGAGATGTTATGATGCAGGAGAGAGTTGATAAGGAAAGAATTATTGAAGAGAAACGAGTTGAAGAACGTATTTTTGAAAAGGAAAGGGAAGATCGATTAAAAATCGATGTTGAGAGAGAAAAGGAGGAAGATAGATTGCAACGTCTTTTGGAAGAGATGAAACTTGCTCGGCAAATTCGGAAACAGGAAAAACACAAAGAACAGCTAAGGAGAAGGGAGAAACAACGAAGAGAAGAAGATGCTAAAATCGAAGAGAGACTAGAATGGAAAATAATTGAAATTAGATTTCAAATCGATGAGAAAATCGACGCAAACGACACAATTGATCAAATAACAATAGAATGGCTTAACTCTAACAAAATGCATGAGGATTACAAACAAGTTGAAGAAATGTATGCCGAATTGACTGACGACAAAGAATTCCTCAAAAAACTTTACGATCAAGTTGAATTAGCTTATAGTGACAGAGTAGAGTTGAAATTGAAGGAAGTTAGAACACGATGGGATATCCTCTTACTCAAATACGGAGATATGGGGAAATTAATGTTAATGGGATTCTTCTTTACTTAAAATATTAATCTTAAGCTATAACAAACGAGACAGTAATTATACACGTTTTTATGCTCACATGAATTAATAATTTGATTTCTACATTGTAATATGTACATGTAATGTATTGCCATGGTAGTGATGGTGTTACGTTTATTCAATAGATTAGTACAGTGGGTTCCGGTCAACTCTCGCAATCTCTTCGTTAGTCTCACGATTTCGGGTCTACAAAACTGTATAATGCCTGGTCTTTTCATATATAACTAATTATAAATTGCACATGTTACGATAGAATCGTGAAATGAATCACACCATCCTCTGGAAACACTTTTCTCATATATTCTTCTATATTTTATTCCGATTATAAGAATATATATTGTTATTCCCAAGGGAGTTCTTATAACCGGTATCCATTATATTTTAAATGAAGTTACTCCTTCTAGGGCATGAACATGTTGGCTGGGATTGCATTACATGTATTGCCAGAAGAAGAAGCATTTTGGTGCTTAGTAACTATCTTACAGAAATTAATGGTAGAGAATTATTACTCAGGATCTCTATTGGGTGCTATTGCAGATCAAATGGTACTGAATGATCTTATTAAAGATTATTTACCTAAACTGAGCCATCATATGGAGAAATACGGCATAGAACCACATCTTATTTGTTTGAATTGGTTTATTACCGTGTTCGCTGATGTCATGCCTACCCATCAAATATTGAAGATATGGGACACATTCTTATTGGATGGCAGAAAGACTATTTTCAGGTAAAATCTACCAAATTCATTATTTGCAATTGGACGAATTGTTGGTAAATATACTTATGTGTCTGGTATATAACCTACTCGACAGACATTTAACATAATTATTTATTTACAATATTCCACGTTCACAATCAACAACTATCCACTATCCACCAAATGCAATATGCAAAAAATACAAATATAGTTTGAATTAGCAGTATTTAAGATTAATCTACATTTTAACCACTAGGTACGCCCTGGCTATACTCCACCTGCATGAGGATAACCTAATGCAGAAAGATGATCCTATCTTGCTACACAATTATATACGTCTAGTTTGTGCCCACTGGATTGATTTCGACCTATTACGTCATATCGCTTTCACGAAATTTAAATCTATTCCAAAGACATCTCGACTGGATGAGTTACATAGAGTACATTTGTTGCCGTTAACTGTTGAGCATGAAAAGAGGGAATCGAAGAAACGCAAGAAAAAAATTAATGTCCCGTTATCTCATTCAGCATTCTTAATGCCACAAAGTGCTAGTTATTCACCAATTGTACAGCGGCCTAGCAATGAGTCTTCGAAGTTACGCGAAGAGCGGAAATGGGAGTGTGGGGCTAATCTACTCCTTGTGGAACACGGTTTCCTCCTCTGTGCTGGAGAATGTATGAACTCTTCACTTTATATGTGTAAACCCATTGACAACACTGATGAATACTCGTATAATCCACTTGACCTTGAAATAGGTAGCACCGTGTATTGCATGATAGAAATAGGTCCATTCTGGATATTAGGTACATCTAATGGATGGCTTTATGGTATAGATAAAGTAACACAACAAATGCTATGGAAATCTGAATTGAAAGAAACTCCGCTATGTTTCTATGCTCCGAATTCTGAGGCCAGTGAAAATAATAGGCTATATCTAGGTTTAGCTAATGGGAAACTGCATTCCTTTACGCTACAAGGGTTGCCAATAACGCTTCAGGACGGTTTAATGCTTCCAGAACTGTTCCCAGCTGATACAGTAGTTGTAGGATTGGGTAATGAACCTATTTCTTGTCTAGAATCTCCTGGAGATAAAATGTTATGTTGTGGGGTAGGAGGACGTATATGTGTGCTTGAAACTGAATCCACCCAGCAACTTTATGATATGATAGTTTCATCTGAGAAGAGACGTTCTATCCGTGAAATGCGGAGATCACGATTTGGTTTATGGGTCTCCTTGAAGGGAAGTTGTATCCTTCTACTCTACAAAATCCAATCTGACTCCCATACACTAATGCACAAATTAGATTACAATCCTTATATACTACCTTCATTGGATTTCACGAAGTTACCACCAAACAATTCAACTCTCCCTCTAGCAGGGAAAGACAACAGACCGACTACAATGTTAGTACGAGGCGATGAGTTATGGATAGGCACTCACAAGGGTAGTATTCTGGTATTTAACATTGGTAAAGAGAAGAGAGATATTCTAACAGATACACAATTATTGGAAATTCAAAGAAGCGTTAGCCTAGAGAAGGAATCTTCCATTTTCGGCCTATCAAATGAAATTCCATTAATTGTTATACCAGATTCAGATGAAAGGCAAGAAGTAACTACAGTCAAATTGTTGACAATTCAAAATATATGTGAACATCCTGTACGAGTATTGCTAGACTGTGATCCTACCGATAATTTGGGCGTTCTAACCGCAGCCGGGGCTATAGGTTGTGATGGATCTGTCCGAATCTGGAAAAGAGAGATGAAATCTGTTACCTATAACTCATGTTTCGTAAAATTCACGCCATCAGTATTACCCCCTCATTCTCTAGCTGATCCTAATTTTCACACACCCCAAGTCGACAATATTATCGGATTTGGCTGTGAAAATAGTTTAAGTTTTTCTCAAAATAGTTACGCTCCAAATGGTGAAGTAGAAATCGCTCCGCTATCTCCGATTCATGAAGCTCAAGTAGATGAATTTAGGGATATCAGCTAGGTAAGTTTTATTGTTACTTAATCTGTATATAATTTGTTGTAAAAATAACGCAAGCTTTTAACATAGTAACCCCTAATATTGGAATTGAGTGAAAATATACTTTGATTTGTAATTATAATGATATATGTAATTAATTTTTGTGCTTAATACAGGTTGAATTATGTTCTTATATGAAATGAAAATATTTAATCTTTCAACTATTTCTGACTTGCTTGTATTTTTTGTAATGCATTAATTAACAGTACAACACTATCATCCTTTAACATTTGCACCAATAAATTAGCGAGTGCTACTTTGCTCGACAAGTCATTAGTTCTACTATATTCATTATTTCTACAACTTGCATGTAGATTTGTAAGCCAAAAATGGCAAAGATCTTTCCTCCTTTCATCATTGCAGATAATTCATTTCATATATTATTCAATGTATAATATTCTATACGTTTCAAGACAAAACTTATAATTTCGCCATTGACACTTTCGATAACCTTAATTCTGCTTAACATACACTTACAAAATATTAATATTGCTTTATTCATCTCCAACCCCTTTCAACCACAGTTTCAATTGAACATTTTATCCTATTATTTCTCAACAAATTTAGATAATTAAATAATGAATAAGAATGACATATGAAACCATTTAATCGTGTAACATATCCCGATTGATTGCATGGGTTAATATTCAAAACCATTTTAACCACCAAGATAATTCTTCCTACAATTCATATGAATAATATCCTCTATTCTTTGTATGTCTGGTATATATGTAGAGATATGCACTAGTGGCTGAACATCAATGTCATTTTATTATAAAAGCAAGCGAGAATAATATTTTTATTAATTTTACTATCTCAACAAGTTTATAGAAATATGACTCATTTTCGAAGAGGTACAAAACGTTTCGGTGAAAAGAGAACGGCTTCTGAGATTGTCCCGCATCCAAAAGCTAGTGCTCAACAAGGATCGAAGAATTATTTTGATTTTATGATTACTTGTAAGCATGGGTTTCCCTACAAGCCATCTGCTATCTGTTTTGATGAAGAATCTGGTCTTGTTGCCTTGGGTACAGAGAATGGAGAATTGAGGATATATGGAAGACCTGGTGTGGAATTTCGCGCTGCTTATGAATCTAAAATTGCTATAAAGCTCATTTTCCCTCTAGAAGGTCTATACCAGTTCCTCACGATCTGCGCAGATAACTCATTGTTCTTATGGACATTAGGACAAAATGGAGAAAAGTTGCATTTTCAAAAAATATTAATCGTAATGGATGAAGTTGAGAAGGACTTTACGGTATGCTCGCTTAACTCTACGAGTAGCTTATTCTATATGGGCAGTGAGAATGGTAACGTATATCTACTGGATCTAAAAACCCTTCAGCTATCTAGTGACGTCATATATTGGAACAATGCAACAGCTCTAATACATTCTTATGCACGTGTTCATCCAGGTCAAGTTGTTGCTATAGAGATTAATCCACAAGATTCCACTAAGGTTTTGATAGGATTTGAGAAAGGAGCCATTACTCTATGGAACCAAATGCGAAACTCACCGATAAAATCTTTCCCGGGCAAAATCGAAGAAATGAAACCTCTAACTTCTTTGTCTTGGCATCCAGATGGGTACAAGTTCACCAGCGCACATCGAGATGGTACTTATATAATCTGGTCTGTGAGTTTGAATCAGCCAGAGGAGCCCCCATTTCGTCCTTACGGAGGTGACGAGGAGTGTATGGGGATAAACAAAATCATTTGGCTGAATCCTGAATCACAATCGTTGAGGATATTTTCTGGTGGTCTCCCAGCCTCTTTCGCTGACAAACATACTCTATCTGTCATGAGAGGAGTTGAAAATTCGTGTTTGGAGTTCTCATCAAGAGTAGTCGACTTCATTCCCATCTTAGATCCCAGCGATAAGACAGGTGAAATGCTCATGGTCCTACTCGAAGAAGAATTAGTCTGTCTTGACCTGAAGGCTGAGAACCTTAACATAATCCCTAAGCCATATCTACATTCTATCCACGCATCTCCTCTCTCAAAAATAGCCATATACGAAGGCTGTAGCCCCCTACTAGTTGAGAGGCTGAGAGCTGCTCAAAAGGTCAGTAAATACGCCTTAGAAATATCTGATATTTCTTGGCCAGCTAATGGAGGTTGTGTCAGAGAAGAGGTACCTCTTACTCGTACCATTCTCATATCCGGACACGAAGATGGGAGTGTTAAATTCTGGGATTGTAGCACACAGGGTATGGATCACATATACACACTGCATACGAAGGATTATTTCTGTAATTTAGATGAAGAAAGCACGAGCGAAGAGAAAGATACATTTTGGCCTCCGTTTAAGAGAGTAGGAGAGTTTGATCCACATACATCTGATCATCGTCTTATAATCCGTAGTATTCAATTCGACCCACAGTCCAGTACTCTTGTGGTTGGTGGAGAAGCAGGACAAGTTGTAATCTTAGAATTAGTAGATCAAGAACGTTTGTACGAGATTTCTAATGCTTTATGTGTTGTGGGACAAAGTCCTAACACTGGGACTGGTAGAAGATTACAAGGTGATCAGAAATTAGAGATTCCTACTAGCTCACTACAGTTCAGTCCTGGCTTACAACCAATAATGGTTCTTCTATGTCATCCAGCTAAACCAGTCACAAATATTGCCTTTAAAGACGAATGGGGAATAGTTGCAGCTGGATTGATGGTAGGCTTTGCTGTAGTGAACTATCGTACCAATACAATTGTAATGACACGTTCACTCAATACAAATCAAGAGGCTAGACAGGGGAAGTTCCAGACAGTACGTCGATCCATGCGGAGCTCATGGAGACGTGTTTCAGGTCGCGGACCTCAAATACAAGTTAACATAGACGTTAAACATGATAGAAATCAGAACACTACGATAAATGAACTAGTCCTAGCCGAGACTCTATTGCAAAGTAACCAACCACAGCCTAGTTTATGGGTGTGCACAAGCTCTGCTATGATTATCCGTTATTCTATTGATGTACCAGCTCCTCAACAGATGTTTAGCATGCCGACCATGTTAAACGCTACTCAGAAACAAATCTCACTCTTGCATAACGCACCTGTAGTCGGTGTCATTCTACTTGACAGGACATACAATCCACTCGCACAGACACACGAAATTGGCAATCTACATTTCCCAGAGCCGAATCTCAATTCTCCAACATATGCTGTAATTATCACTGAAGAACAAATCAAATTGATTTCTCTACCGAATCTCAAAAACAGGAATAAGTATAAATTCACAGAAGAAGCAGTCGGACAGCGCATCTCTAAGTTCTCCTATATTCGCGTCAAAGTACAAGAATCAGCTAAATCTCGTATTCAATGGTCCTCAGGTCTACTAGTGCTAACCCAACGTGGCAATTTATACGCATTCACTCTTCCCGACCTACGTCTAAGGCGACACGCTACCCTCTTAGCTGCCAATGACATCAGAGGAATTGAATCATCTACATTCACTAAGACAGGTGAAATATTCCATCTAGCATCTTCCTCAGAGCTACAGCGCTGCAGAACATGTCTACACAACCAGCAGTATTACCTCAGGCAAGATCCATCTCTCACTCCATACGATGGGTCTACCGGCCTAGACTATATAAAGAGACGTATGCGACGTATGAATTTGGAAATACCATTTGAGGATTCGATGAAGATGGAAGATGACGTGGATCAAGTGTATGATCTACCCAATAGCAGGCCTGTTGTACCTGAACCAGTTAAGATAAATGATAGTGAGAAACATGTGAGCAGTTCTGATAGCTCTGGGTCAAGTGATGACGATTCTGGTGATGATGACGCCGAACCTGTCATGCTTAGTAACCCTATGGCACACTCAAAGTTGTCTGATATGATTGAAGAATCCAGAAAGCAAACTGATCATGCTAAAGCTTTCTATAAAGACATCCAGAACAAAACCAATCAATCAATATCTAGTTAATTCAAGCCCCTCTTAAAGTTAAGCAATTAGTACTATTGGTTGAGTGCTGGTTATACTACTACTACTACTACTGCTATGTTTTTAGTTCGTAAATAATATATTTTATCTGTCAATCTAATTTTACTACCAATCTACCTCCGCTAGGGATTATACGTATCTCATTAGTGAACTTTTAAATTGTTATGCTCTTGTAATTTCATATATACATTTACTGATCTATTGAACACCAGTTATTATAATTCACACACACATTGATTTGTTTTAGACAATTTGGTTAGTTGGATCATGCTACCGAGAAAAATGTTACTCCGTTTCCCTGTTGCTGCCAATTGAGGTACATGATCAACTATATTCCTCTTAATAACATATTGCCACGTATATACAACTAAATAATCAATTTACACAAACACTTAGACATACACGTAAACAATATCTTTCATCTTTGCTTCGATCTTTAATTAACAGTAAAGTATTGGATCGAATCTTTGGTCACTTTTGGAATGATGCCCTTAAACGGTCCGTAAATTGAACTTGTAATTAAAACCGCTAAAATTAAAACGCAAACACAAATAGTATTCATTATAATTGTTTCACCTTGCAATGGATACCCTTGTATCTCACTTGTCGTTCCAAACAAGTTAACTCCAAGTAAGATAGTTATCAATGGCAAGATGACTAGAAGGATGCCGCCATATTTGTGAATGAACATTATTATATTTTTCCATCCTTCACTTATTGGAATGAAAAATCCAATAAATGCTAATACAAATTGTCCAATGAAAATAAGAAAGGTTATAATACCGCACCATGAATGTATTGACCATAAATGATACTGCTTTCCGTAATCCAAGGAGACTTCTACTATAACTATCCCGGTTAATGAAAGCAGTAGACCGACAAACATAAAGCTTGCATGCATTATTTTCTGTGTCAATTTGGACTTTGGAACGAAGCGATATACTATCATACCATGTAGAGGCATCAGGAATAATCCAAAGGTCATGAAGATGGGATGGTAGTTGAATAGACCGGATTCGATATCAAGAGCTATTCCTCCTTTGTACAGCATCATCCAAACAATTAGTAGAACGAATGTTGCGATAGCGAAACAAGCGAAAGCACCGTACATCCAATAACGAGCATATTTTGAAACATTGCTTGTCACTGGGAATACATTATGTACAATCGTCCCGTACTTGTTGGAATTTTCATATTGGATAATACCACTCATCACCGTAAGGTTAAAATATTAATTAATTATCTAATAAGATATGGTATTTATACCCGTACGCATAATGGTGATGTTATTTTTAGGTAGAGCACGTGTAGAGCAATTCAATATCTCCTTTTGCTAGTGTTATGACGCGTGATGCGTTATACGCGTTACACGCTACTGCCCTCATGGCTGAACTGGACCATATGCATTACATACTAATTATCTGCAATTTTTAACAATTATATGATTAAAATTTTCGTATTACCATATTTATTAATAGTAGAAGGTAGCTTATAAATGTCAGGACAACAGATATACTTTGAAGATTTTACTGACACACATTTTGACCCCACTACATCTCGTATTTCTCTCTACCCAGCTGATAACAGTGTAATACCGGATGTAGTCGAGCCCATGAGGGAGCAGAGAGATGTGACACCAACTGATAACCCAATACGACGTCTAGAACGTCTTGTAGAGCAAGAAGAAGGGAGGGAAGAGCAAAAACGGAAGCAAAAGAAAGAAAATGAACGTGCAAAGGATTATCATAAAGATAGCTCCAGAGATCGTGATAAAAACCGTAAAAAAGATAGGAGAAGCCCAGAAGATAATATTAGAAAAAAATCGCGGAAAGTTTCACATCGCGATAGAGATCGTAGTGAGCACGAAAGTAGCAGTAGAAGACCCTCAAAGAGCAGTGAAGATAAGCATCATTACCGTGATAAGACACCGGAAATGAAAGGATATAACTATGAGAAATCTAGTAGAAGTGATAGGAGACATGACAGTAGTCGTAGTTATGACAGACATAAGAGTAGAAGTGAGTATAACTCACAATCGAATAATAACGATAATTTCGAGTACATTAATGACGATAATCCGCAACAAATTGACGATAATTACAATTCTTTCAAGGAATTTGGGGAAAATAAAGTTTGGGGAAGACATAAGAAAGCCGATTTCTGGGAACCAGGCATGCCGACAACGGAGGAGGTTGAGACTAAATCTGTCCGTGATCAATACCGTGAGGTTTATAACTACCGAGCAGATAATTCTATAGTTTACGGTGAGCATGATAATTTCTTTGAAACGCATGGCACTCAGTTCAACAACAATATTCAGAACAAAGATCAGGATAGATCAAAACGTACACCAACACCCTTGCTACGTCTAGAGAAGCCAACACGAAGACGTCCATCAATGTTCTGGGATGTACCACCTAAAGGCTACGAGCATATAACTCCGCTGCAGTACAAAGCAATGCAAGCTGCTGGACAAATACCAACACTAGGAGGCGTAGTGCCCACCAATACTCCAACACCCAATCCACCAGTTATAACTTTAGCTGATCTACCTCCTACAATGGGTATGAATGAATTCACAAGCAATTTTAATCACAATTTCGTACCTCAACAGGGTGCATCCAGCTTGCCGCCTCCTACTACACCAGGTATAGGTACTAGCACGTTGTTAACCTCACAGCTTGCTAGACAGGTAAGTTAACAATACGTTATAACACTTTACATGGCCACATCTAGAAAACTATAAGTTCGTTGTATATGCTCCAAAATTATAGCGAGTGTCCTCTTCCCCGAAGAATTGTGCCTCAGGAAAATTCACAATACTATAATTACACTGTGCTGGATCTGGATCTTGATATTGCATTACATTAAAAATAGATTTTTTTGCCTGCAAAATGCACGAGAAAATAGGCAAAAAAATGGCGATCTCTACTGTAATACTTTGATTTTTTAGGCTCGTCGTCTTTATGTTGGTAACATACCTTTTGGGATAACTGAAGATCTTTTACTACAATTCTTCAACGAGAAAATGCATCAATCTGGTCTGGTGTCAGGCCCTGGAAATGCTATCACCTCCTCACAAGTCAACCACGATAAGAACTTTGCTTTCTTAGAATTCCGTTGTGTAGATGAATGTACTAATGCTCTTGTGTTTGATGGCACTATGCTACAAGGACAGAATCTCAGAATACGTAGGCCTAACGGATATGCTAGTCTACTGACTGTAGTGGAGAATAATAAGCTGAATCCTCCCCCTCCTTCTATTCCCGGTAGTATTGGATTTGTTCATAAGGATAATCCTCATAAGCTGTTTATAGGAGGAATTCCTTGTTACCTCAATGATGGACAGGTAAGATATACGTTTACTCACTTATGTATGTGCATTGTGTTCGCCTAATAGAAAGTTTTTTGAGGGACTTGAGTCCCTTTTGTAGTGGAAATAATAATATTTCGCTAATTAGAAAGGTAAATTCGTGCAAAATAAGAGTTGCTAATAGGCGAACTACAAATGAATCCAAATTTTCGTTAGGGAAGACATTGATTTGCATACCTATATCACAAATTGGCCAGAAATGGCCAAAGAAATCAGTTAGCAGCCGCTATTTGAACCATCAGGAAATCGAAATTTGTTAGATGTCAACTGGAGGGGAAATGAAATTCGTTCGAAATATCGAATTCCACTTATTCAAATATAAATTAGAGATTTATACCTCAACACTGATTTACACTTTCCCTCTTTTTTGGCTTTTTATTTTAGCAACTTAGGTGATTAGATTATTCTCTGCTTCAGACCTGTTTCAGCGTCCACTGATGCTAAAACGAGAATTACAAGCTAGAGGCAATTGGTTTTAGCTAGAATCAAAGACTTATCTTTCCTTAAGACTAAAAGGAATATTTCCTCTTCTTTGATATGTGATATTTTGCAGTTTTTAACTAGTTTTTTGGAATATTTCTTGCGCAAAATTTGATAAATAGTAGTACTATATTAAGGTATACGTATGAACTAACACTTTCTAACCAATTTACTGATTACCAATAATAGGATTGATTTAGCTTGTATCCGTGTCAACAGGTACAAGAGCTCCTACTTGCTTTCGGACCGCTACAGGCCTTCAATCTTGTGAAAGATACCGTAACAGGTGTAAGTAAGGGCTATGCGTTCTGTGAATACATGGATCACTCTGTAACGGACATTGCTATACAAGGGCTAAATGGAATGCAGTTGGGAGAGAAAAAGATTGTGGTACAGCGTGCTAGCGTAGGAGCTAAGAATTCTGTATACGCTCCTGCTAGTGATCTCTCACAGCAATTAGGGATACCTAGTTTAGCTCCTGGAGTGCTAGTGCTCGAAGCTAGGACAAAAATACTGTGTATGCTGAATATGGTGATAGCTAGTGAACTTATAAATGATCAGGAGTATGAAGATATCCTGGATGATGTACGTGAAGAGTGTTCACGATATGGACAAGTTGTTAGCTTGGAGATTCCCAGACCAATACAAGGGGTTGAGGTGAGATTCAATAAGAAATATAGTCTAACAGTTAAATCTACACATACATTACATATAATTAATTGATTTTATCTTTGATATCTTTGATATCTTTCTCATACAGTGCCCAGTATATCTCTGCATAAGTTCCTTGTTTCAACACTTTACCATGAGATAGTAGTACAATCTTATCTGCATTTTTTACGATACTCTCCCGATGAGATATGACTAATACTGTTCTCTTCTTTACGAGCTTGTTGAGGGCATCTTGTACAAGTTTTTCTGAAACAGGATCCAGGGCACTCGTGGCTTCGTCTAGTATCAGAATTTTAGGGTCCCTCAAAAAAGCGCGGGCAATCGCAATTCGTTGTTTTTGCCCAGCTGATATGAGCAGCCCCCTTTCACCCAATTCTGTATCATACCCATCTGGAAAATTGGCGATAAAATCGTGAGCATTCGCTATTTTGGCCGCCTCTACAATTTCCTCATCAGTTGCATTAGTTTTCCCATATTTTATATTCTCTTTCACAGAAGTAGCAAATAATATAGGTTCTTGGCTAATAACACCAAGAACATTTCCTCTAAGCCATGTGGCATCTAGATATTTGTAATTTACACCGTCTAGATAAATCCCCCCTTCTTCAGGGTCATAGAATCTCTGTAACAGACTAGCTACAGTGCTTTTACCAGCACCAGATGGCCCCCATAATGCTGTAACTTTACCTGGCTCTAGTGTTAAGTTAAATTCATGCAAAATATCTTGTTCTTTTCTAGTCGGGTATCCGAATAGAACATCTCTGAATTCAATAATTCCAACTATTTCACGTTCCTTCAACTTGACGCCACCTGATACAGGAATGGTTGGTTTTATGGATATATACTCAAACACCCTGGAGCCCCCTGTCCAACCACGGATTACTTGTCCGAATAATATGGATAGTGACCCCAAGGATCGCTGCAATGTTTGAGTAGCTACCACAACTGACAGCATGTTCCCAGGAGAAAAATGGTTGCCTGCAATTAGTGAACCACCATGTGCTAATACTACCAAGAATAACCCGTTTATGACAACAGAAGAGACGCCTTGGAATGCTGCTATTCCCAATCCTAGCCTATTGTTAAGATGGAATACATCCTCTAATTTGTCTTCGAATTTCTCCTCTTCAAACTTTTCCCTGCCGAGTGATCTAACTGTCCGAATATTTGACAGAGATTCATCAGCAATTGCTAGTGTGTTGGATGTTTGAGCCTGTGCTTGGCGGGACCATTTTCTAAGTACACTTCCAAATATCGAACCTATAAATACAATTAGCAAAACGCTAGCAGTAATGGTGAGTGAAAGTTCTTTCGATAGTAAAAATATGTTTATAGCACATCCTATTGTCTGTATTGAGTTCCTAATCCCTTGTCCAATGAGCAGTTTAAACCCACTTTTCAGATCCTGGATATCTGATGATAATCTGCTCACCAATTCAGAAGTTTTATGGTTGTCAAAAAACTCGATATCCTGCTCGATTAGAGATTTGAAAAGTTCGGTTCTTAGCCTCCGACTCATCCTCTCTCCCATTATAGTGAGTGCTGATATTGCTAGGAAGGTTAAACCACCTTGTAAGCTATATAACACTGCTATTTTAATCGCTTTTCCCATTACAAGTGGTAGGATATCTCTAAGTACTCCTTGTGCATGTGCATTTACCCTCATTACCTCATCAAGTAGATTACCAGTTGCAACTGGTAAATATGTATTGACTATCGCGACAACGACTGAACCAATTACTGCTATTATAAAATAGAATAGATCTGGGTAGAGGAAATTTAAGAATACTCTCCATTCAAATTTTGAATCGTTTTTTTCTGAATCTTCCTCAATTCGCGTGGGTTTCTTATATGGAAAGCAGTAGGATGAGTTTATCCTTTTATAAATTACCATGTAACATCCTGTTAATGCTATGGACAGGGTAATCTTGCTTTTCTGGCTTGTAAATATTCGGAAAATTCTAAAAACTATCTTCCATTGTTGGTGGTGGGGGAATGTTACTTTTCTGAACAAGGTTGTGAATTTTCGCGTGTTTGGAGTACGGTTAACTACTGATATGATATTTTTTACATGTAGTGTTTTCTTCAGTGCGTTTGTGAATAGATAACATCTTGCGATTCTCAACATCAGGATATGAGTTATTCAAGCACATTTTATCTTATTTCACATTTATTTCTAATGATTGTGGGTGAATTACTTTTATTGTTTAGGTGCCTGGCGTAGGCAAGATATTTGTGGAATTTACATCAATTGAAGACTGTAGCTCAGCTCAAATGGCTCTTGCTGGTAGAAGTTTTGCAGGAAGAACAGTTGTGACTTCTTACTATGGAGAAGAAAAATACCGAATGAAAGACTTTATATAAAACCATACTTTACTACATTAAATAGCTCATAAGTACCAATTACTCGGTAATTGTAGTTTCTATTTTGGTTAGATTTATATTAAATACAAAGTTTATTCAACAGTACCATGGACACAAGTATTGGTATCTAGAGCATAGAATGTAATTTGACGAACTTTATCGATAATTTTTTGTCGAGATCACGGTTTCATTTCTTTATCACCGTAAGCGGAGTACAATTTCTTTCAAGGTATAGAGTGAAAAATCGTTAATATCGACTTCTTTGTATAAGGGGTTTACTCTACATATAATAATGTTTTATTCGTATACTTTTAGATATGAATTATTAGCAGTATATTTAGTGTTAATAAGGTCTCTACTGTGTACATCGCATCTATTTTAAAGGTATTTTCATTACTTTGCATTACAACATTTTATTGCATAATATGATAAATAGCGATTATATTAAAATAAGTACGAATGTTAAAAGAAAAAGAAGCATGAACAGAGATATGGGCATGGTATTGGATCAGGACTAGGTTCTGGAGGGGTCATTGGCCTCCTTCGATATTCTCTACGCTTTATTGCTTCTGCTAAGTGATCGAATGCTTCATCTATCCCTGTTCCTAGCTTTGCACTAGTCTGTACACATCCTTCTACTTCGGGTAATTCACCGTACTGCTTCTCAACTTTTGAGAAATCTGTTTCTTTCTTATCCTGAGTATCTATATTGCTTTCACATATAACGATCGGTATAGACATTTCGTTGTGAAAATTAGCTCTAACTTGGTTTATCCAGTCTGCAACTTCTCGGCAAGATTCCCCACTTTTGCAAGAATAGATTATAACTGCAGCTCTGGCATCTCTATGGAAATACGTTCGTAATTTAATTTAACCAAATTAACTAGCTTTATGAAATTGTCATACAGTCAACTCCCGTGATATCGAAGTCTTAAGTTGTACAAATATGATCCCAAACCGTAAGAGTATCATAAATTCATTGGTTAAATTGAACTCGACTTATATCAAAGTAATCATTGGTCCCTTGAGTCTCAATATCACAAGAGTTGACCTTATATTAATTAAGGGTAATTCAACTTACAGGAAAACCATTGGCATCTCACTAACTTCCCTCTGACTATTGCTCTCGTATATTCGGAAATTGTAGGTTTCTTCTTTGTACTTGTGATTCGTCTCGAAGAAATCCCGTGACTTAGTCTTCGTGTTAAGAGTTTCTTCAAATACCCCACACAACTTTCTGGTTATGAACGATGATTTTCCAACCGACTTGCTTCCCAATACCACAACCTTATGCCAAGATTTAGCCATGTTATAACTATATCTACTGACTGTGTATACATTTGATATTTATATGTTTAATCTAGATTTGGCGAATTCGATTTATCCCTGGGTTTTTTTTAAATTAATCTTTCAAACATTATGTAATGGGATTTATAGTATTTAACTTTCCTTTAGTCTTTGAGTTTATGAATTTTTTCGATTTTCTCAACTAAAAAGATTACGAAGAAAGGCTTACGTTTGTAAACTGCATTTAATATTAACTAATAGTACATCTACATAATCTCCGTTAGTCGATACATAAGTCATGCAACTGAATCCACGAATATTTTTATTGTTCTTATTTGAATTCTAAGCATTGGCAGTTTTTGAACTATACTGTAATGTCCATAAGGAAGCTATAATTATTGCAAAGTTTCCATATGGTGTATTATACATTGTGTAATGTGCATATTGTAATTAGAATTCACTTGTTTGAGCACTATAATTTAACTGAACTCTATACATACTAAAGGGGAATTATTACCACGAAAACTGTATAATAAAGAGCATTATTAACTACATAATATTTTGAGAGATAACACACACCAACTTGTATTTTATGGCTCTAGGTTTCTGTTGTACTTGCTCCTTTTAAATCTTGCAGATCCAGTTGGCTTCCATTTCCTCCTCCATCGTAATCGGCATTAAATGGGATATCTTCCTTTTGGCATATCAACAAAAATCCTCCCTTACCAAAGGCTAACCTATCGCATATTGCATTTCCCACTTTAGTATTCCCAAGTTTCAAAATCAGATCTAATCGTATGCAGAAAAATGTTATGTAGAATACTGACATCATCACTAGCGTGAAACTTGAGATTAGTATTACCCCGATTACTTGCGCGCCAAGTCGTTCAATGTAGTTCAATTGGGGTAACTCTAAATTGCAGAAACATACTCCTTCATAAGTTTCCCTAATATACTCATATTCCGAATTGTGTAACACAAACAAACCACCCGCTAGCAAGCTCCACGTTCCTCCAAACGCATGCACTGGTATAACTCGTCCCGTATCGAATATGTTCGCTAAATATTCAATATACACTCCGAGATGGTAAAGTAATACCGCAATTACTCCAATATAAAACGCTGTTATCGAGTCGACATAGGGGCAATTACTTGTGATAGCGACTAGCGAGGTTAATATCCCATTCGCGATTTCATTACAATTAATCGCTTTCCCTTTAGTGAGCGTTTGAACTGTAGTGGCGATTAACGTAGCAGTTATTCCCCCACCAGCTGCACTAGTAATCATATTAACTGCTATCCTACCAGCTATATTGCTGTACACTGGGTAATCTCTCAACGGACCTTCTAAGCTCTCTGTAGTGCCGCAGTTAAAAGCGAACCATCCAAACCATAGAATAAATACGCCAGATGCAGCTTGCTCAATGTTATCATCTCCTCCATTCTTTGGGTACATGTAACGTATGAAATAAGTTGGCTTACACAATCTTTCTTTGAGGTTTTTGGGTTCTTGGTCTTCATTTGGATCTTCATCTTCCTGTTGTGGTTGTTGCTGTAGTTGTTTTTGTTGTTTTTGTTGTTTTTGTAGTTTGTGTTTGTTTTCCTTTTCTTCCACTCGCTTGTCCCACCAAAGTTGTGTAGAAACAATCAAAGTCAAACCTAATGAAGCCATTCCTCCCACTATATGCACTGCACCACCACCTGCGAAATCTAGCAGATAAATTCTATCAAAATAACCGTCGCCTATTGTAACATTTTTCGCGACATCCTCCTCGGTCCTGCAGAATCTATATGGAGATAGGAAATCACCTCTATCGGCCCCCCATACAATCCTAGCTATTATTGGATGGACAATTCCCGCGATTATGAGTGCGTTCAGGAAAGCCGACAAAACCCTAAGTTTATATTTACATCTGACGAGCAGACCCCCCATAAGTGTAGCTGTATTACTCGCGAAACCGAATTTGAAAAACCAACTGATATATGGAATAACTCGATTGCATGTTACTTGATCTTCGATCACCACTACACTGTTTAGAAAGATAGACGAGTTGCTCAAGCCATTGATGTTAGAAATTTGGAATCCGAAAAGCCAGAATCCTACTGCACTAGCTGAGACATCAAGGTACTTCAGAAACACAATATTTCTACGTTCAGGCACTTCACTAGAGAAGGATAGTTCTATCATCATGAACCCTGCCCTCATGAAGAAGATCACCATTGCGCATATTAGTGTCCATGCAGCCGACGCTTCACTATACCGGTAATCATTATGCACGATCTGGCATGATAGGTCGTATTGGTTTGTTTCCGCAGAACATTCAAAAGGTGTTGAAGACATTAGAAGGACAATTTCTGGAATTGTACTTTTGGAAACATAGGAACTATATAACCATCTGCAAAATAGGCATACGCTTGGAAATGTAATGCTACAGTGAAATGTGAGCCTTTTCCTTCATCTCTCTTATCCTTAATAATATTTGACTTTATTGTAGTTAATTTCGTAACTATATCTCTTGAATATGGAGTATTATGACGTTGAATTGTCTACTAGCTTTTATTCATGCAAATATTACAAAAAAACAACATTACGATATTAATTAATGGGAAAAATTAGCTCAGATCTGTACTTCGCTCTTTGAAACTTTCTTCTGCCCTTAGTAGCAACCTTTCCGTATGCCCTGATGTATACGAGTGTCTGTTATCAGTTGATTCATACCTGAAATCTGGGTGTAAAATTTGTTGAGTGGCCTCCCCAACTAATAGCAGTCCACCTTTCCCTAGATTCAGTTTTCTCACAGTTTTCTCCCCTACATACGGTATTTTCTTAACCAAATACTCTGGCCGAATCATGTACATAGTAAAATAGATGATAAACGAGATCACGAATGTATAAAGGATCATAAACAGTGCTCCAATGATCTGTGCTCCTATTCTCTCCCCATAACCTAGTGTTGGTAGCTTAAGAATGCAATAACATACTCCCTCGTATGTCTCTTTCACATATTCATTGGGTACATTGCCAGCAGTGAAAATAGCCGTTGAAATCAAACTCCAAATGCCACCGAAAGCATGTACTGGTATCACACGACCCGTATCGAATAAATTCAACTTATACTCGACGAAAACTCCTATGTGGTAGAGGAAAATCGCAATTACTCCGATAAAAAACGCGCTAATATTATCAACAAATGGACAGTTACTCGTGATTGATACCAAAGCCGTTAGGATCCCATTAGCAATTTCATTACAATTTATTGCCTTAGAATCAGTCACAAACTGAACTGATCCAGCAATGATAGTCGCAGTAAGCCCACCACCTGCCGCACACGTAATCATATTCACTGCAATACGTCCTGCTACATTGCTATAAGTCTGATGGCTATGTACTGGACCTTCCAAACTTTCGGTTGTACCACAATTGAACGCAAACCATCCAAACCACAATATAAACACGCCTAGAGCTGCAGATTCAATTTGATCCTGTCCTCCACAATCAGGATACATATATTCTTGGAAATTTTCCGCTCTCTCATGATCTCCATTATGGTGATTCACATTGTCATCATTATCTTTCCCTCTTCTGTCCATCCAAAGTTGAAATGAAACGAATAATGTAAGTGTCAATGCAGCTACTCCACCCACCAAATGTACCGCGCCACCTCCTGCGAAATCTAACAAGTAGAGCCTATCTGTATAGGAAGTTCCGTTAATTATGTTATTGAAATCAATACAGAATCTAAAAGGTGATAGAAATGCTTCTGGACCACCACCCCATATGATACGCGCTACTGTACAATGTATGAGTCCACTCACGAAAAACGAACTAAAGAATGCTGATCCCAGGCGTAACTTGTATTTAGAACGAATCAGGAGTCCGCCCATTAACGTAGCAGTATTGCTCGCGAAACCGTATTTAAAGAACCACACTATATATGGAATAACTTTCTTGCAGTTAATTGAAGTGATTGGTAGCACTGAGTTTTCGTAGATTTTGTTATCTGGGAATACCTTAGATAACTCAAAGCCAAACAGCCAGAATGCTATAGCCGTTGCAGCAACATCAAGGTATTTTAACAGTACAATATTTCTTCTCTCGGGCACGTCCACTGCGAACGAGAGTTCAATCATTAGGAAACCAGCTCGCATGAAGAAGATTATCATGGCAGTTAAGAGGGTCCATGCTGCCGCAGCCTCTGTGTACCGGAAGTCTAAATGTGTCTCTTGGCATGCTAGATTATAAGAACCGTTTGGTAGACAAATTGAATCCATTTTACCATCAGATATATTTTAATCTTTTAATACTCTGCCGGCCGCCCCTGATATGAATACTTGTATATTATGTTTCATTTGATATATAATATTACCTAATACCCAGTAAGTTAATATTTTAAAAATATAACTTAATACTGTTGTTTACCCACAGAACTTTACCTTGAGAGATATTAGTTTATTTTTCATGTTGATCATACGTATATACACAAATCAATGTATTTAGTTTTGAAATACACATAAGTAACTCCTAGTAAGACTCTTCATTGTATTATCCTTAATGAATTAGTATTTTGGAGAGGCATTGAAACTAATAATGTTATAAGTGCCTTGCTTCGGTGCTGTAGTGTATATCTTGTAAGGCCAGCTATTGTATTGTTTAGTTGATTGTGTACTGGGTTCTCCACAGGCGAAAGTAATAGAATCGCTTGCTTTCTGAACATTTCCACTTAGTAGCAGTCTGTGAAGTTTGAGATAATTAATTGATAATATATTATATTCAATAAGAACAATAGATTATTGGAATTTCTTTCTCTATTGTTAATACCTTGTTTAGTTAATAGAGTGATTATTTATTCGACATATAATGATTCCTATTGTATTTCCTATATACTAACGCGTCAGTTTTCACGATTCTTGTCATTACCAATCGAAACCTTGTCATAACCTGATTAACTATTTGAAATTGGTTCACCTTTGATCTTATTTATTTTATTTCGGCTATTAACTTACCTACTTGTCAACGCTTTTACTAAATTCCCAGGGATTTTCGTTGCCAACTCCTGGGTTTCACAATTTCCCCCTACTTCACCCGAAACTATCAGAAATATGAGATTCCTGGTGGTATGTGCGTACATTATTTATTAATTGACTTACCTCGTGATAACTCCACAAGAAGGATGGTAGCTTGGGTATACTGGGTAAGCATTGGTGACAAAGGCAACGCTGGGCTGTATGGCGTTCAGAAACTTCTGGGAGTTAGAATCATTGAAATCTCCGTGTCTTGAAAGCTTCATGTGTGTGTGAGTCATATTCCAGCCTGCGACACTCCATTCGTTCACCAGCAGACACTCGATATCCACACCTTTGAAATCTCCGGGTAGTAGCATTTTGAAATTGTTCGCTTCAATTGAGATGGTTATACTTCTGCCCTTCTTATTGTTTCCAAGATTAGCTCCTAGATACTTGAAAGTTACTCCGTCCAAACCGTTGTTGCACAATGGGGGTTTAGAGTAGCAATCAGTGATACAGGGTTTTTGTTTATTCACATACTCTACGATGTCTGAACGTCTATTCAGCCAATTTATGAATGTTGTGTCTGTGTAGTCTGATTCTTTCCCGGCAAGAATTATTCTCTCGAGGCCAGTTGAGCTATTTCCCTAAAGAAAGATGTATAAATTAAAATTGTCCTTAAAAATAGTTGTATTTAAACTTACAGTGAAAACTTCTGAGATAAAATTGAAATGTGCTTCCCCTGGATGGGTTATAACGATAGTTTTCACTTGATCAACTGTATTTCTCATATAAGCCTGTACCATTCCGACATTCCAGCCTTCTACAACCTTTGTAGATTGTCCCATGTTGAAAACTATTACTTCTCCGCTTGGACATTGAACCATGGTCGCATCTCCTTCTCCAAGGGGTAGCGAGTACACCAGTAATTGTCCTGAGGATTTAGGCATTGTTACCATCCCACTTTCAATATCCCATTTACTCACTGAGGTGAGATGTGTCTCTGGCTCTTTTGCATACTGAATTATTTCATCAGGGTTGGGTAGAGATGCTGCCAAAATTAATTTTATGAATACTACCGCTATGAATATTGTACGGAGTTTTGCCATTTTGAAGTTTGTTGTGATCTGAATGTGTGTAAGAATGAAGTTAGGTTTGTTCTATTTATATCCTGCTAAACTACTCTGAATTGTAACAATTCTAATTATCTGATAATTTGAGTTCATCTGTTGCTAATTACTGATCGCACTTTTGTTTTTCAATCTCTGTTACAAAGATACCCAAATCCCATTATGAATAGTAATGAACAGCTGTGTGCTTAGAAATAATAATAATCTATACTTAGCGAGGCTTCACGGCCTGCTAAAATATAATTCATTCTATTCTCACAGATCTAGTCAACCACAAACTTCGCATCGTACATTACCTGTAATGTTCTTATCCAACTGTAAAATAATACTTTAATGTTAGAAAATGGATTCAACATTCAGTTTACTCTGACCATGTGTAAGTAGTTCTGGCTTCAAACCACATATCTATTGTTTGGAACCTGATTTTATATTCACTGTATATATTTCAATTGTTTTATCTATTACCGGGTGGCCAGAATGATGATTTTCGCTGAAAATTATTGCTTACGAACTTGTCAACCAATTCTGCTCTAACTTTGTATTTCTTATCTTTTTTATTTGGCCTCGTATATTTCCCATTTGAATTACTTGTGAATTATTGGAAGTTTGTAATGGTGAAAGGGAATACTTTCTCACCATGGTGGTAAGAAGCTATTGTAAGCCATCCAAAATCTTAGACTCATACGAGCCACAATTATTCAGCAGGTATCTAATTATCCCATTGCGATAACTGAAATTTGTCTTGCAAATAATACGCGAAAACATTCTTTTATTTTATTGGTTTCTAATTTAATATTTCAAAAAGGAATTCATGAGAAAGCGCAAGTCTAAATGCACTAATTTGTACTTAATTACAGCACATGGATGCTTTAATTCAATTCTCGTATCCATGCTATTCTTTGCTAACTTTTAACGTTTCTTAACTTGAAATATTGTCATGTTATAGGTACGTATTTTACTGTGAATTAGAATGGCCAGTGGTTATGGTAGCAGTTGTCATCTACCAGTATTCTGCATTCCATTCCCTGAAACTCGTCGTATAGCAAATTCAACTGGAAATCTCCACAATGTTAACGTTAATCCCGCTCCAGAAAATGATTTTAAAATCCCCACTACTTTGAATACAGAACTCTATCATGAATATTCTGACAATTATAAGAATGCTATCTGCGAAGACCCCGCTAGAAAAATATCTGATACTAGCACATGGAGAGGTGATGAAGAATTTGTTAACAAGATTGATTATAACTTGAATAATGGAGACGAGGCCTCGATTACACAGATAGAGGATTCTGTATTTTCAGAATCAATCCGACCTGTCAAACGTCATACACCACCTAATGATATTTTACGCTCAGATAGAACAATACATAACGATACATACAATATTCCTAATGGAAACAGTAACTTGAAATTATCAAAGCTCTTCAATAGGTTTAGCAAACGACGTAAATCTGCTTGTGATTTGAGAGAGTATTACTCTGACACAGAACGTGAAGTTAAGGAAAAGAACAAGGGGAAAATAAGGTATATATTAGCAACACTATAACACATTTGGAATTTGATATTCGGCCTTGATTTTTGACATAATTTTTGCCATTAATTTGAATATTAATAATTAATATTATATTAATATAGGTGGGGAAATAAAGAAGAGAAAACTTCGACTTGGAGACACAGTAATAGTCGAGAAAAGCTATCTAGTTTATCTCGTCTATCATCAGTTGATATGAAGGGTTATTTGTCAGAAGAATTGCCGTATCGTCGTGACGTCAAAGGTAGGCGGATTAGGAAATCAATTAGCTTTGATTATCTTAAAGATAGAATGTTTAATTCCACGTCTACACCTCCAAGATCTCGACCTGGTTCTCAGGTTAATATCCACGAAATTTCACACACAAATCAATCGAATTCAATATCGTTTATTTCTGATGATGAATCTGTTGGGAGTAGAGTTGGATCAGTTTCTATGCTCGGACGCAAACAAAATGCTATTTTATCTAAACTTTGGATTGCAGTTTGTCAGGCAAATTTTAACCGTGTTAAACATCTGGTGGAAACTTCCAATCTATCACAATCACTTTTTACTGAGAACATTCAACATGATGATTTAACCTTATTCGATCTTTCTTTACTAACGAATCATGACAGTATTATATCTCTTCTCGCAGCAAATGGATTTAGAGAAAGTCAGCGCTATTCACGCGACCCTCTTCTCAGAATCGCGAAATTTAAAGATATAATAATCGCAATTGAGCGGCAATTAATGGATTTATCCGAGACAATTACATCTAGTGAAAACCAAAGAGATATAGAGCGTAGAATAAATAACAATGAAAATAAGCTGAGATTTTACCGTGTAGTAAATTTTGCCATACAAACAATAGGTTCACCTTCCCCTCCTACGCAAGTTATACTGACTGTCCGTTCAAATTCATCTTTACAAATTTCCTGGAGACAGCCATTACAATTCAATGAAGCTATAGTTACCAAATACCTAATACAATGGGAAAGGCGAGAATCGAATTTTGGATTTGAAGGAGAACATTTGATTACAAACTTTACTGAGCAAAAGAGTGAAATGAGCTTTACTATCCCAGATTTGTGTCCTGGTGTTAAGTATTTTGTTTGTGTTTTTGCCGCGAATGTGAAAGGTTGGTCTGAGCCTGCTAACTCTAACCCAGCAGCAGCTGCTCCCTCAAATTGGAGAGAATGGAATGGTGCAAATAAACATAGAATCGACCCGTACGATATCAATAACATAACTCGGTTACAAAAACAGACAAATCAAATAATTGAGGGATGCAAGGAATATTGTTGGAGACTTGCAAATAATGACAGACATAATAGTAACCATAAAATAGTCAATAAGTTAAAAAATAAAGGATCGGCTATCACACGGTTTTTCAAAGCTCCACTCAAATTCACTCGACAAGTACAAGCATCATTTTACATTGGTATTCTAGTGTATACTGAGCACGAGTATACTTCCAAAAAAGATCATTATCAAATACTTCTAACTCCAGAAGGCTCTGTCCCAATTATACAATTAGATCAGAGTGTATCTAACTCGCTATTGACCGATATGAGTGTATTTCAATGGCTTTCTCTTGTCATAACTCAATGGAATTGTATTAAAGATATAGTCTATGAAATAGCTGGCATGGGAGATTCAAATTCAGTTATTTTACGGAGAAAACTGCTTAAAATATTATTTGACATCCAAGAAAGTTTAGGGCTTAAGACCATCGGGTCTTTGCATTATATTCCTATTGAACAGTCAGATGGTGCTACGATATACTGTCTAGTCAGTAAAGTTGAAGATTTGAGATATTTTCAACCAACAGGGGGTCTAAAATGGTCGTATATACCATCTAATGCTAACAAGCACGCAATACACTCTAACAGTCTGAAAGATGGAACAGATTATCACAGTTTATTCTCTTTTATGAGTATTTGTCCAGAAATGGTAGAATTCCATAGAAATTCTAAAGCAAGGCCATCACCTGGTTTATACCTGTCTCTGTATAAGCTAAGAACAAACATGAATTATTTGTCGATTTTAAGTGAATTGGAGAGTGTCATTCTCTTCCCTAGTGTTAAAATCCGCGAAAATTCCAACGTATCCAAAGAAGAATGGATTTGGATTCAAAATCTTGGAACTCTAAAACAACCAAAATCAGGAAAGAGAAGACAAGTCCCTGATGTAAATGGTGTAGGTTCGAACTTGCAAACTCTAATAAAACAAGCTTGGCACTGTCTACGATCTAAGCTAGGCATTACAGCAGAACTAACTCAAGACTATTTACTCTATACGAATGAAATCATTGAATTACACGATGATATTTCGATCTTATTTGTGATACCTCCTCCTTCACACGTTGTCACATCTCCTGGTGTTCAAGATGAGTTCGTATTTAACTCTAAATTAACCACAATACCTCTGTCATCTGTCAAATTATCCCAATTAGCATTATTCCATTCTGATTACTTCGCTAAACATACGTATGTATCATGTGTATTAGATTTGCTTGGACTTATCATAGGACAAAAAAGTAAAGAAGCAATCTCCAGTGAAGATTTATCCGAAGCAACTAATATATTACATCAACATGCACTACTCAATGAAATGCTTGCTGAGATGCGAAATGAGACAAACTGGATTGCCAACGTGTTAAAAGCCGCAAGGGATCAAGATAAACCCTGTGGAGTACCATTTACAATTTTAAACAGACAAATAAAAATGGTTCCAAAAGAAAAACAACAAACAAAGAAATCACCAACTCTCCCTGAAAAGAAAAACGCAAATCACGATACCAAACCTGGGGTCATTAGAGTATATCCAATGTATGAAACAGGATTAGTCAGAGGTACGAGCGTAAAAATATCATGCACACATTTAACAACATCAAGAGAGATAGTACGCTTAGTAGTGCAACAACTGCATACTGCTTCTGAAGAAGCTGGCCTCTCAAAGCTAGAATTAACTCATGATCAGTTAGATAACTTCTCACTTATCTCATCTGTTGGAAGTAAAGTTAGACTTCTTGATGACTCTGAACAGCCTCTTAATCTCAATGATCCATGGAAAAATGGGAAACTTTATGTAACTTCCAAGTCAGACGAGCCAACATCAACCACGGTTTAACAGCTACCAAACACGAATGTATATTTTTATCGGTTAAATCAGTTGCTGTCGCGCGCTAACGAATGTATATAACAGTATAGTTGTCAACAGACATTTCAATCCTCACATTTTAAATCTCTGTTATCTCTTCTTTTATTCTAAATTCCAATGAACACTTACTATTATCGTGTATTTCTTTGTGTATTCAGTTTACCATAGATAACTCGCATCATTTTGACATATATTCTCCCGGGGTATTAATGTATTTATCCTTTATACCACGAGCAGTTTATATGAAGAGAGTTAGTTTCATTTTTTGCTCATTTTTTGCTCTCAAAATTGGATACATGGATCTAAAGTTCTAGCAAATTGCCAATTACCTTCGTGTAATACTAGAGAGTTAGCCAAAGAATAATACGCTGAATTAAGTAACTCACAATGGATTTGCTATATTACAGACATAATAATTCAATGTTATATCTGTATATTAATCGTACTCGAATAATAGTTTACTGAATGATAGTCATAGTGATACCTCTACTTTCTCTACCGGAATAAGTCAATACGTCACGGTGAGGAGTTTATTTCTATTATATAATTATCGCATTAATTCATATTGGCAAAGATATCTATCAGTTTTACTACCAGACACTTGTTCATTACTACCTTTTGATCATTTATTGTAATCTACGATAGTTAGATTATGAATACATTTGTAATTATTAAGTATACCGCAATATATCTTGAGTTGTACAATCTATGTAATTAAAGAAAAAATAATCGGGTTGTGGATTTATATTTCTATAGCTGAATTTATCTCTTTGTCTCTTCTTAATTAAATTATTTTCATAAATATTTATTTGCTCCATGAATTTCGCTCGTGCAATTCATTTGGTATCCTTTATAATTATTTTTAGAATATGGCTATATTTGGGATCTGGCATTATTGAGAATATTTTTTATATATCTAAAAGTTTTTCCTCAAAGAAAGGCGATATATAAGTAATAATGAAGTCTCTGATTTGTTGAAATATTTTTAAAGATTATAATTAGCGATTTTAATAGAAAATATTTTGGAATTTTTCGATGATTCTAAAGCTGTGTGGCAGTGATTATTCCCGATTATCAACCAAACTCTTTAATCATACAAACAACATAATTTAATATAGAATTATCAAAGATAATATCTTGGGGTTTATGTAATTGATTGGTGTCCTTGTGTTTGCTCATTCGTCAAAATATCCTTAATAATTGTTTGACGATTATTTAGGCTATCTATGTATTACATTGTATATGATTATTGCCTGAGGATGAGGTCAGGATGCGATATATTAAACTCAAGATTGGGGCGTTTCAACGGTAAATTAAATATTTCGAATTCATTTCTGGCAAAATCTATTGAATCAATAAATTCAAGTTGGCTTTCTAATTTTGGATTAAACTCTTACGAATTAATTACTACAGTTGTGCAATAAATTGGTGGATGCGTACAATGTATAAAGCACATTTTTGTATTTACATAGCTATCACTTTCTAATTTAGTAATATGTAATTATCGCAATGTTTATGTCCTCTGACGCAATTCAATCAATATTGCCAATTTTTCTATAGACTGATTACCTCACATGAAACTGTAAATTCATTTTAGCCTGCAAACTATTTCCAGGCTAGTTTGTTGTCACACTCTGCGATTGTCTCGAAAATCTTTTCCATAATTGTTGTGGCGAAATTGCTGAATAAAATCCACGAAATTTGCTGTTTGTGTTTAGTAATTTTCGCATCTGAGTAGATCTTGGAATTCTTGCTCTCTTTCTATAATAATCACCTGATTAAGTCAACAATTCGGTTCTTTAGTATTTTGCCTATGTTTTACACCAAGGTTCCATGTATCGAAAAGATGCCAACTATCCTACATTTTTCTCTTGTGGAGAACTTTTAATATATTCTCCACTTCAATAATGTGGTTTAATTATTATCAGCTGTTTTAGGCTTGCTCCATCTGCACAATTGCTTATTTGAATTTATTGGCTTACAGGTAAGATATCTGAAATATACAGATCTTTCCTTTTCCATTTTCTAATTAGAATAACAATGTATTTCAATAGAATTACACAAAGCAAAATCATTTACAAACGATTTTAATACTCAATAATTAATTGTACATCGAAAATAATTTTTTCAGAATTCAGTGATTAAAATGTATCCCCAGAAATTTACTGATGATACCCTTTTTATTTTCAGTAGCCATTATTTGACGTAATTGATGCATTTTAATTTTGATTCATTGCAAATTTGCCTTATCAAAAGTTTCATTTTTTTGTCCTGCAATCGATTTCTTGGGTATTATTTTCAAAAATATATTTGAAATTTGTATACATGTAAACATAGCAATTTAGTTAATGATATATATTAAAGAAATCAATTGATTTTGCAGAGTACAGTTGACATCAGCAATCTCGAATCCACATCTCTGGTTATTATAATCTCCTAATATAGTTAGATTAACGTATAATGCATTATTTTCATTTGAGAAATAAATATAGTTACAGAATTTGAAACACTCACGGTCACATTTTTCATAATATTTCCATTATGACCCCCCTGCAGGCCGAACTGTCTGGTCATGTTGCTCATCGCTTTAACTTGTCTAAAATTTCATATATATTATCTCTGTGACCACAGGGGTTGAGAAAAGCTGTACTACATTAAAATTTGAATTTACATAATTGAACTTGATTTCGACACCACCGTCATTAGTTATACCTCCATACTGTTAGTAATTCTTCCCAGAAATTTCCTATCAGTCTATTAAGAGCCAAAAAATTGTTTAAAATATTCTTCTCTCTATGATATACAGATTCCTCATTCCTTGTTGTCCTAAAGGTAATGAATGATTATTTTTAGAACAAATTGAACTATGTTTACTGAGCATACATATGGCTAAATAAATCCTTTTGAATTTCGCGTTGTCGTATTAATGGTTTCACATAGGTATATATTAATGAGAGTAAATTATTTTATATCTAGGAAATTTCGCGATTATTATGACGCTTAAAAGATTATCGTTTCTTCCCATATTTAATTTTCCAGTAATTTTCACAATTATTCCGACATTTTTGCACAATATATTTGGGTTTGATTTAGATAAGATTTCTATGGTCTAGTGTTACTCAGCTCTCGCCTACGTTATTATGCAAATTTCCATCCAAGTTGAAATTTAATTAGAAACCACATTCATGTTCTGGGTTATTTGCGTGTTTTTGTCTCTTTATTGATTTAATTGTTTCGTACTACTATTATTGACAGTATCCATCTGTTTACTGGTCAAGGCTATTCAATAATTTTATTTTTATTTTGGCTTATTTTTTCTCAAAATGGGCAAAATTTACATGAGAACATTTAATCTTTTGATCTATCCCTTTCATGCCATTCTGAATTTCTACTTACTTTCAGTCAAATTTATGCTAGTTAATACAAAATTTATATGTATTTCTGATATTGGGACGAATTTTTGTGTCATTTATTGGTATAATCTTCGAGATAATAAATAAATTTATTAACCCAAGTTAAAATCTTCATTTGTAACTAAAATATAGGCCTTGTTTAGGTGAATTCAATCAATCTCGTATTTCTATAAAACACACTACTATTTGTATTTTCTTAACTTCCCATTCAGATCTTCTATTTATCAAGTTTTATTTGCCGAGTTTATTTCCACAACTAAAAGAGAATTTTATTGCGCTTGTCACCGTGACGTGCATAAGATTAAATATATATATAAATCGAATTTATGGTATTTGTTAAAATCTTATTTATTAACTATTTTTAACGCTATTCGGCTCAAAATATTCTAGTTAGAATTCTTATAATATTATTAAATATTTCAGGAATATTATCCTCTAATTAACTAAAATAATTCATTTTATTAACCAAAGTTTTTTCCGAATTTATTTATTTCCCATTTTATAATTCTTAAAATTTATTTCAAGAATTTTATATGATTTTCGTTTTACATTTTTCCATCATTTTGTTTGTCAAATTCTTTATCAAGAAATTCTAATGCCTCAAATATAATTACACATCCTTTGTCACAAGAATTAAAGCATTTTTCGTTTAATCAGATTCTGAAGTATGGTTCGTTGGTTTCACTTAACTTAGTCAAAACTCCTAAAATTATGAAATTATGAATATAGGCTAATACAATCTATATAAATACAACAATAATCAATTAAATACGAATATCAAAAACACGTAGAAATACAAAAGCAAGTTAGCATGTCAGATCTCATCCTTCCACTGACTCCACTTTCTGATGTCCGTCGCGATCCTGAATACTTTGTCAAACCATTGACTCCCAGTGATAATCAACCTAATCCGATTACAGATATTTTAGTTATTCATACTGCCGAGACAACTGAACTCCCACCAGCTAGTACCCCTACAGAATCAACAGCTACTGTCATTCTACAAGCACAAGATCCTGATATAAATAACGACTATCATTGTTCAGATGAACATGTACAATTACCTTTGAAACGAGGAATTGACAGTGAAAGCGATACTTCCAACAAAAAATTGAAATTACAACATCCTCGTAGTCCACCCCATGAGCTACTTTTCTACAACAATATCTCTGGAAATAAAATGCGAATAAACTCACTATCTTATGCGACATCACCACTACATCACAATTCTAGGAAAAGTTTTACAGATTATCCCATCGAACATCTCAATTCTTCTTCCACAAGGAAGCCAGGCCGACCTTTAGGTAGCCTTAATTCTAAATCAAATAATCATCTACACCTACCATTGGCTATTACCCCAACAGACGAGCACAATTTGAAACGAGGCCCAGGTAGGCCTAGGAAAATTTCCTTAGCCCACAGTCCTATTAGTTACGAAGCGAATAAACCAAAGAATCATCGCGGCCGCGGCCGTCCAAGACTGAACGCCAACAAATGCCGAACCCCTTCTAATAGCACAACTGCTTCGGTCCCTTACGAGATCGGCAGTCTAGTCTGGGGTAAGATTAAGAGTTGTGAATGGTGGCCTGGGATGATTATCGCTCCCACCGTAATAGGTAAAACACATACTCCTATAGGATGTCAATGGATTACATGGCATGGAGAATACCAATACTCAGATGTTTTATATAAAAATATAAAACATATTACAAATTTCCTACAACTGTTTACTCCATTGAGTGCTGCTAACTCAAACTATTGCGAGGCTATTTTCAAATGTATTAATATTGCGAAAAATCGAACTGAACTTCATAAATCAAAGTTAGCAGATAAGCAAGAATATGATTTCTCTGTTCCTGCTAATTTTGAGGATTTATTGAAAGATCGTAAGGATAAACAGAGAGAAATTAGAACTTTATCCAGTTTAACTCAAGAACAACAGAATAAGCTAGCCTGGGCACTCAAGGGATTTCCTCCTTATGGTTTAGCCGGGCTGGCTACACGTTGTGAGGATGAATTAAGCCCTTATGATCCTTGCATACAAATGATCGATTCTGGCAGTGAGAATGATTCAATTGAAGAACTTGTAGTTATGGATATGAGCCGGTATGAAGAAGGACAATCATATGGATTTCCTAATAGAAATATTCCACAAGAATCAAAAACTGAAAAAGATAGAAAAAATAATCAGATGAATGTTGAACTCCTAAGACAGGGCCAAATTCAACTTCAACATTTCTGCCTTGGCTGTCGCAAGTAAGTTTCAATTCATTACAAAAGCTAAAATTGGATAAATTACAAAAATACGATTTCAATAAGATAGCATATGTTCCATAGACCAAAAATTGCTTTTTATTCATTTCTTTTCATTGTATGCGAATTACGTATCATTATGTAATCAATAAATTTACTCGTTATCTATTGTCCAACAAATCTAATTTATGTATAACATCAAGTTATTAAGCTCCAAATGAACTAATTGAAGTATAATTTGCACTTAAGTAAGAACGTAACTTTTTGATCGAATTATGAATGAATGTGTTTGTGTATATTCCTAGAATTGACAACATTATTGTTTGCAAATGTGTGTATTCTTTGGAACTGATTGAACCCATTTATTCTGTCTATGTCGTTAATACCTTAGCACTCAAATTGCCTTTGAAATATATACATAAGTCCAATTTACTGATAGTTATTGTTTATTAAAATAATTATAAGAAGATGGAATGTTGAGAAACTGGATTAATTAATGTTTCAATGAGTTAATTATCCCGTAATATAATTAATTATATATGGCTTATTGTCAGGCTGTACTTCAATATTGATGGATCATTCTGTTAATTTCTGATTAAAATTCTCAATAAATTTTAATAAATGAGAATATTAATTAAAATTAGTTTGAAATTTTATATTTATTATATTTAGGAATGATGAGGACCTTAAGGAGCATCCCTTGATTGAAGGTGGGTTTTGTGATAATTGTTTCCTAGAATTTCGAGCTTGTTTCTACTTGTTTGATGAGAATGGCGAGCAAGAATATTGTTCTATTTGTGCTGGCGGTGATAATGTTGTTATTTGTAATAACTCTTCATGTTTCTCATTCTGTCAGAGTTGTATTCAAGATTTAATTTCTAGTGAAGAAAAGGAAGCAATTATTAATCGAACAAATTGGCATTGCTTTCTCTGTCAACAAGCAGAATCTCAGGATAATCTGGAACTTAATTTTCTCAAAGTTCGACCAGATTGGAATGAGAGATTACACGCGGTATTTAACAGTACACAAAAGAAGCACATGTTTAGTTACAGAGCAAACTCTATACCACCACCTGTTCCCGCGAAATTTCGCACTTCCATTCGCGTACTCGGACTATTTGATGGAATATCAACAAGTATGCTAGCACTTAAAGAACTTGGATTTGAAATAGATTACTACATAGCTTCAGAGATCAACACCAATGCACATAAAGTCGTGCATCTTAACCACATGAGTGTAAAAAATGTTGGCGATATCAAGAAAATTAATCTCAGGGACATTCAAAACTGGGGGCCATTTGATCTCGTCTGCGGTGGACCTCCTTCACAAGATATTTCTCTAGACAATCCGAACAGAAAAGGTTTATATGACCAGAAGGGCACTGGTCCGCTATTCTTTGAATTTTATCGAATATTGAATTATTGTCTGCCGAAGAAAGGCGATGATCGACCATTTTTCTGGTTTTTCGAAACAACAGCTTCAATGAAACAGGAAGATAGAGACACTATTTCGCGGTTTTTAGCCCTTGAACCGATTATTATTAACATGAAAGATTTCTCGGCTCTAGAAGACTGCAGTTATTTCTGGAGTAATTTGCCTGGACTGAATAGGCCCAAAGTTGCCGGACACAGTGCTAAACTTCGTCTCCAAGACTGCCTTACTAAAGGAATGGGCCGGATTGCAAAAGTCGAAAAGGTAAAACCATCTGCTTACAAGGGCAGTAAATCAAGAGAACACATTTATCCAGTGAGAGTTAGAATCCCAGAATCCGACCCTGAAGATGATAACCTATTCATAAACGAACTGGAAGAAATACACAGTTTACCAAAGCACTATACAGACGTTGCCAATAATAGCATTGAGGATCGACAAACTCTAGTCGAAAATTCTTGGTGTGTTCCAGCTATCAAATACATCCTTGCCCCTCTCAAAGGCTATTTTAAATCTAATCCCCCATTAATCGCTCAATAACCTCATCTACATTATCGGCTATTAGACAGTCAGTTTTCACTTCATTTTTAACGTAATATATTTGTAGCAATATATCTTGTATTTTCATCTGGTGACTAGCTTCAAATTTAGATTATATCTGTATTCCCCTTTTGATAAATTGTTTTATTGATTTAATTTATATTTCTGCTATCACCAATATATTTTGAATTTTGCTCTCTGAATTATACTTCTTATATTTGTACTTTACTGCTCTAATTCTATTTCCCGTAGTATGTGATATAATCGAACGAAATAATATTTTATTTGAATGATTACTTTTCCATTCCAAGCCTCATGCAGGTTGGAAAGCACGGCAGTGCTCCGTGTGAGTTTGATCATCCCCGTGCAATGAGGATCGATAAGCTAACAGGACATGTATACATTATTGATACGAACAACAGTCGTATACAAGTATGGGATGAAAATCTAGACTATCTCACTCAATTTGGTAAAGGTATACTCCATTATCCTCGGGCTATAACTATAATCGATGGAAACATATTTGTAACTGACTTTTTCAAAGATTTTCTATATAAATTCAGTCTACCCAATTATGTTCTGATCAAATCGAAACTGCAAGACAAACCCCTACCAAAGCTGCATAACCCTACAGCTATTGATGATGAAAACAATGAACTATTTGTATTAGAAGCAGATAAGCGGAGAATCCTTGTATTCACCGAAAACCTTGAATTTTTGAGATCTCTAGCCAAAGGTGTAATCAACGTTGCTTTTGATCTACAAGTTAAGCAAGGTATAATTCATGTATTAGAGGTGGACACAAATTTAATACAATTATTAAATTCACAAAACGGTCAGCTGATTGCATCAGTTTTGACTAATCATAATTCTATGTCCTTTTACAATGCTTGCCATTTTTCCCTTAATCCTGAAACCAATCAATACTATATTACAGATTGGAAACTAAATAAAGTTAAAATAATATCAGGTACTGGTGCATTCATTCGTATAATAGATACGTCATATTATCAGTGCCTACAACCACGAGGGATCGTTTCTTACCCCAACAAGGATATTATTATCACCTTCCAGGAGGGAAAAAACGCTCTGGCTAAGTTACCAACAGTATTCTCCACCGATTAGTTCACTTTGTATTACTTACTATTTGAATCACTAATATTTGCTAGTATGTTTCACTATTGCTCTATGACATATCTTTCAATTTATCAATGATTTTACATAGCTATTTATATCATTTATCGTTTTGTTGATTAGTTTAATATTCAAGATGTTAGAGAGTGTAATAGCATACATCCTACGGAGTTATCTAGGGGAATACCTTGAAAATGTAGCAACAGACCAGCTCAGTTTCTTGCTATTAAGTGGCTGCGTAGAAATCGAGAATCTCCCAGTAAAAACTGATGGTATACGAAAACTTCGATTGCCAATAGGGATAAAGGGTGGATTTGTTAGCAAATTGAAACTAAAGATTCCATTGAGTGCTATGAAGTCTCAACCTTGGGAAGTAGTTATACAAGGACTATATGTTATAATTGAGCCTGAGGAATTAGCTAAAATAAATGAAGAAGATGAAATCCAGTTTGAGAAAGCTAACAAAATGAAGAGACTCAAAAAAATGGAAGAAAGTTGGAAGGAAGAACAAAAACAACAGAATTCTGACGGATCATGGACTTCCAAACTTTTTGCTACAATTTTAGAAAACTTGCAGGTTAGCATAGAACAAGTACATATACGTTATGAAGAGCGAAATTCCGCAGATTTGCCTTATTCGTTAGGTGTGAGGATAGCTAAGTTAGCTGCACATTCTACCGATGAAAACTGGAATCAGAACTTCACATCAAATCGTGCTAAATCATGGAAATTAGTTGAGTTGACTAACCTTGAAGTTTACACTGATAACATATCTCATCATAATATCACCTTCCTACCATTAGATCTTCCTCATATAATGGATTCGTTGGGGCTAATTCAGGATTCAAATATTCCCTATAAAGGTCCTGGTAAATGCTCACATCATGACAAACTATACAGCTTCAGTAGTCTGCTAGAACCTGTATCTTGCAGGGCTAAGGTCATCCGAAATCGCAACCCACATCCATTGCAAATCGATAATGGGCCTCGATACCAACTATACATTGAGCTTCCTAACGTTAAAATGTCTCTTAGCAAACTCCAATATCAAAGCTTTATAGGAACAGGCAATGCATTTGATATGTATTATAGATCTATAGCTGTAAGGAAATGGAGACCAGATGTACCGGTTAAAGAAAATCCCAGAGCTTGGTGGCATTTTGCAGTTAAAGTTCATCAAACTCGAATTTCTGAGCGTAATTACAGGAAAAGTTGGGAATTTATTCTAAATCGAGTCTCTACAATTATTTTCTACACAAAAACTTATAAACAATATTTACTAGGATCTGTTTGGTTGGATTCGACTCAACAATCCAAGTTAGCTGCGATAGAAGACGAATTATCCTATGACGAGATATCTATACTAAGACGCATTGTGATGTCACAGGTCGAGGAGATATTATTAGCTGACGGCTCTAACTCTGGTTCGGTTTACAGTAACTACGCGTCATATTGGAGCTCCTGGCTTCCGTCAAACTGGGGTGGAGCACCAACACTATCTGAAGCACCTTCAAAGGCCGCAAGTCCAGATCAAATTTCTAGTGAACTACCAAACTTTTCTCGTTCAGAATTCGAAGAGGAATTAGATGAATTCCTAGAACTAGACTCCCAAACCTCGAATAGCTTTCTATTTCGTGATCACCAATTCGCTAGTGCATGTTTCTCCATGCAAGAGGGCTCTCTATCCTTATACGACCCTTCTAATACAATACAAGGTATAATTGATATGAATTTCAGTCATCTAAAGCTTGTAATGGCTGTAAGACCTAGGATTAACTACTACAGATTTGATTTATCACTCGCATCTATACAGATCCTTGACAAACACCATTTGACTTCTTTTTTCCCTGTTTTGGTTGGACCAATTCGAACTAAATCCTGCTCTGCTTCTGAACTATTTTCACTATGTATTGTGAAGAGAAAATCTAAGAAATTCGCGGATTTAAGTATATCAGGCCGTTCCCAACCGCTTGAAGCAATATGCAACATGAATATAGTTAGTCTGCTACAGGAATTCTTCAAACTACCATTTATACCGAGCGGATCAAACCTTGAGGAGAATTTGACTCATATAATGCGTGAAAAGATAAAAGCTCTAAAGTCATACACTATGAAGGAAATACGGCCTGTTATTGCTGAGGCTCTACAAGATGACAGATGGTGGAGTTCTAAACATCTCAATCTTGATCTAGAGATATCAGCTCCTCTATTCGTACTCCCAGAAGATTTCTGGTTGGAAGAGAGCAGAGCTATCATTATCGATCTTGGGCTATTCTCTTTGAAAACGCTTCAAGAAAATAATGTTGTATCTTCCTCCATGGAGCTTGATAATGAATCAGATGATGACTTCGGAACTCCCGTCGGGACCATAACTCCACAAGAACTACCCACATCGCCTGCTAATAAGACTGATGCATTTGAGGAATATTTTACAAAAGTAGTATTGAATACACTATACGATCGTTATCAGCTAGATGTTAAGAATCTACAAATCCTCGTTACTAATAATTATAATTCAGAATCTTGCAAACTAGCTTACAACCAATCTTCTACTCCCTTACACGTTCTCGACAAGTTAACGGTTAGTCTACAGCTGTGTAGGAGGCTGAGATTCACATGTGATCCTTCTGAGTCTAATATTGCTATTACCGGGGCGTTACCCAGGCTAGATATCCATATTGACGAGGCAAAGTTCAATACTATTCTACGCATCCAGGAGAATTTCATGAAAACATTAATAAATAATCCGAGAAAGCATTCTACCACTGTTGTAACGATTCCTAAGATCACAAGCCATGTTGACTGCTCGCCATCAAAGCAAATGAGTACGAGTATCCTATGGGTTCAAGATCAGAATTATAGTTGGGATGTTGAGAAGAAAAACTTTCTCATGGAGACGAAGCTACTTGATGCTAGCTTCACTCTCCAAGAGGTTACACTATCATTTTCTCATCACAATAGAACTATTATACAACTACGTGTACCTGGAATTCAACTTACTCATATACAACGTCCTTACGACTATAACCAGTCGCTTTCTATTCAGGATGTTTTCGTAGCAGATGTATTGCAAAGATTTGGTACACAGTATGAATTATTGATTTATAGCCAAGGTAGAGAGAAATACTACAGTGAAGAGAATGGAAACTTAATTTACTCGTCTAGCATTTCACATATTGATAAGAGTGTCTCAAATGAAATGTTCTACTCTATTGCACAAGATAAAGTCTGTGAGTCGAATGCCTTACTTAAATTGGACAGGCAAGTTATTTTTAAAGAGTCTCCGAACTCAAAATACCCTTATGACATAGTGAAGATAAACGCTGCATTTACTTCACTGGATATTATAGCAAATCAAGAGACCCTTGTAGAATTGTTAGCTTTTTTCAATTCTCTACCAATCCAAAATATCAACAAACAACCAATTCATATACAAGATACGCAAGTTGTGGCTCAAACTCAACCAGATCCTGACCAAACCCTGACAGAAATGTCTGCAAAGTTCCAATGTTTAACTGCTAAATTTGTATGCAGTGAGGGTCCTAACGATTTAAAAGAGGTCGGAATTATAAGAGGATACGGATTGAACCTGGAATTAGTTGCTCATGAAGAAATCAGTATGACTGGACATTTGAGAGGTATTTCTCTAGAGAGTATCATGGAAAATGACGTGAATCATAAAAGATTGTTGAGTGTGGGACAGTTAGATCAAAGTAGTTCTGAGAACAATATTGAGAATGCATTCAATTTCAAAGTTCTCTATAAATCACTTTCAAAACAGCTTGCACTTGATTTTGAGTTGGCTTCTGTTCATTATACACATTCCTCGATTTTCCTTTCAAGTGTACAACAATGTTTCTCTGAATTTCAATACTACTTCACCAGAGCACGTGAATCTTTGGAATCTGCAGCCAAAGACATGGCTTATTCTCTATTCCACAAAGTGGAAAGTCTAGAACCTCTTTCTCCTGAGAACACTCCAACGAACGTGTTTGTTGATAACATCCAGATATCATATAATATTCTAGTGAATGCTCCTACATTACAACTTGAAAATCAAGAAAATTGTGCAGATAAATTCATTTTCAATCTTGGTGAGATCACTATCACAAATCGGTCTGCTAGCAATAACAATCCAAACTTCGAACATATAATTATATCTGTTCGCAATGTATTCATGCTAGCAAAGATACAGAATCAATCGTATCGGATATTGGAGAATACTAACAGCAAAATATCTGTTGTTCGAAAACTCAACACGAGTGTTTCTATGCTTGAATGTGAATTCTTGTCCGAAATTCCAATCCCAGACTTCAATATATCACCTCAAGTCGAGTTGGTGATATTTTCAAACTTTGATGAAGATATTCAAGTAACTCTTCACAAAATGTGTTTTGATACGTTAATGGAAATCCTCCAACAAAATTCAAACCCAAGCAAAACTCTTTTAACCGCCAAATCAGTTTCAGAATCTCAAATACTCGGATCTGATACCGTCATTGAAGATGAAGATTTTAAATCCATCTTCTTTTGGGCGGGTTGTCAAATACACAATATAACATTAACAATCTCACAAGACATTGGCTTGGAAACTAAGAAAATAGTTGCATTTTCAACAAGCGACTTTTCAGCTTCTATATATCAAGAACAACCCTACCTATACACTATAGATACTAAACTAGGCGGAGTACGGGGTTATGACCTATTGAACGACAAGAAAAGGACATTTCTGGTTACGTCATACCTACAAGATTACACTACATACCCCGAGGCTTTCTGCCAGTACTCAACTCTACCGGAAACTATCTCGTATAAATCACCGTTGAGGGCCTACGAACTGAGTCTAAACGAAATAAACATTAGCTCACATAAACCAGAGCAACCTCCTTTAAAAACGCAAGATTTAGTTTCTACAAAGATTACTCTCGTTGATTCCAACCATCCAGAGTATTCTAATGTATATCAGGATATTCCTACACACGCTACCATCAATATGAATCACATCCATATAATAATAAATCTACAAACTTGGGTTCTATTGCTTGATTTCTTTGATATTACACCGCATAATGATAATCTAATAACTCCACTACCTTCTGTTATCAAATCTCCAATTTTATCTCCTCAGCCTCTCATCCCATTCAAGCCTCTATCTTCCCTCAGTCCGTTGAGTAGCCAGGTATTCACAGAATATTCGATTCCGCCGCTGCCATTACGCGACCCCGATGAAGATGAGATTATATCAATCCCAGCTTCTGCCTGTAGCTCAGTCAGATCAAACTCTATTCCTCTCAATAACAGAAGTAAATTCTCTATAATGGTAGATGTCTCTATCAACTCTCTTATCGCTATATTCAATAAATCAATCTACCCATTAACTTGTAACTCAGCTACTGGCTTTAAATCCTCTATCAAAATGGAGAAAGGAGATGTTAATATTGTGGGTGAGCTAGGTAAAGCTAGTCTAATTGATTTATCCCCACATGGTGAGTTGTACAGGGAAAAGTTTGTCACTCATGGCGAAAATGCATTATACTTTGAATTTTTCAAATACGGAGAATCAGACAATAATCTTGTGAGAGAATTTGACATGCGAGCGAATTTCAGAATGGCTTCAGTCCGGTATGTTCACACGAAGAGGTTTATGAATGAGAATCTAGCGTTCTGTCAGCATTTCTTCCAATTAATCGATGCCTTCCAAAGAATGAAAGCTAATTCAAATGGAAACGTGTCATTTTCAGGACCTGAGAGACATCCTCGTATCAAGTTAGACGTTTCAGCCGCTAGTCCAATTATTTTCATACCCTCTCATGGTCTCTCTCCTTACCTATTTATTGGAGAACTTGGACACATCACTGTGTCAAACGTCTTCCTGTTTGATGGCAGAAAAGGTACTTGGACGCAGCGAAACAGAAACTCCCCTTATCGTTCACCTGAAAAATCATACAAAGTTTCTCCTCTACATATTAAGGAACATTCTCTGATTGAAGACTCTCAGTACAAAGGACCTTGTCTTCTTGACCTCATGCGGATTGAGCTGCAGGGTAATGACGTATTCACAGCTATGTTTGATGTTGAAAACAGTGTATTCGTAAGAGAAGATTCTAAAATATTGAAAGAAAAACTAAATTATAGGGTAGTATTCGAGCATAACCTTCATATGCCAATGTGTCATACAGTACCGAATTTCAGGTTTGAGATTTACATTTCAGATTCACACTGTATGCTAGACAAGAAACAAATGGACGCTTTCAAAACCTTTCTTGGCAAGAACTTGGGGGAAGATTTAGGTGAATTTGAACGTCCTACGAGTGTCATTAGAGATCCGATTGTTTTTGAGGATTTTGAAGATAGATGGGTTGAACTGAGTTTCTGTTTCAATTTTCAGCATGTATGTTTGGAGTTTGTTTCCTCGCGTGCTACACACAAAGACGATATCGACCAGTTTCTCTCTCGATTCTATATGCACAATACCACTCTACAAATCGAATTGTATTCTGATTCTACCAAAGATATTGATTTTATAAGCCGAGAGATGTCAATAGTTGATGTACGGTACGATGATTACGTTGAGTCACAAAAACCTTCTATTTATAGAAAAGTTCTTCTAACCAGGAATGCTTTCGAAAACGACCCTTCTACTTCTAGTTTGCAGGTCGAGGTTCATGTAAAGCTAAATCCTCAACGAATGGAGTATACCATCATTTTGAATAATTTGAGGATGATTTTTATGATGGACTTGGCTCTTTTGTGTTGGAGTTTTGTTGCTGATAGTAGTGAAGAGTTTCATCATTTATTCGATATTCCGAAATTGCCCAAACACTCCACCCTCTCATCTTCCATGCAATCTCCTCCATCACAGAAGAGCAGAGATCTCCAGATTAAAGTTAGCGTTACAGAAACAGATTTTGTCATAATAGAAGACTTGACGTCACCTGACTCGCAAGCTCTCGTTTGTAAAGGAATAACTGTAATGACATTCACTAGCAACCCCACATATGAATTTACCTGGAATATGCATGGAGTTGAGTTGTTTTCCTGTTGCTTTGCAAGCGAAGAAGAAACAGCTCTTTCAATTATCGACCCTCTTAATATAACTATAGAAATACCTAGGAATCATAAATTGTGTCATTCTTACCCGCTCCATATTGAAGTACAGACAGTAAATACTAGATTATCCTATAACGACATGAAACTATTTGCTGCTATTTTCAAGTCAATTTCTAGCATACTTCATGTCCATCAAATGTCTTCAAGTAGTTATGAAACTCCTGAGAATACAATGGCGGAATCTAATGTAATAGATTCTAGTACAAGGCCAGATATTTTCGACTCGTATGTAATGGTTGAAAAAGTCCCTAAAGCTAAGTTGAGAGAGAAATCAAATGAAAAGAAGAGCGAGCATAGTACATTTGGTGAGATAACAGTGCATATTAATGAGTTTAAGCTTGTTCTGATAGACGATTGTGGAAATTGTGATATTCCATTGGGAGAACTGAACGTGGATCATTTATCAGTTATCCAATCGCTTTATCCCCCGTACATCGGACATTCTAATGTAAAACTTGCTACCAACTATTATAATCGTAACAATTCCGCGTGGGAGCCTTTAGTAGAGCCGTTTAAGGTTACAAGTGAATGGAAGAGAGAGATTAAAAGTAAACTAGCGAGGGGTGAGGAAGATGTTCGATATCCGTATTATACGTATACACTTCTGAGTGATGAAATTATATTGTTAAATTTTACAAGCTCATTTTTGGATATTCTCAAGGACACGCAGAGCAGTTGGGGAGAAGATCTCACTCAATCAATTGACCAACAGCCTCTAGGTCTGCCAATGACTGGCTCAATGTCAAATCAAGGCAAACTACAATCACACGGCTCTGCTACTCAATTGAGTTCCCTAGCTGTACGTAGTATATCCGGGTTTAATTTCCGTAAGAGAAAACCTTTCATCCCATTTAGACTGGAGAATAACACAGGGCTACCGTTAAGATTTGCTACACTCACTAAAAACCCGTATAAAGTAAGTCATCATAGTTCAATGTTGTACGAACCATCCATGCATTATCTCAACTCAGAATTGAGAGGTTGGCTAGATGTGCCAGCTGGTAGCAGCTTGTCATTTGCGTTCGAGAAGAAGAGTAAAATACGTCATCAACATTTACAGATAAAAACGATTCATTTGTTAGTTGTTGAAGTTGAGGGTTGGAAAGAGACTAAAACCCCTGTATCAGCTGATCAAGTCGGAATCGTATTTCGTGATCTAAAACCCCGAAATACTTCTTATCCATCTGTTAAACTGATATTCTCAATCAAACTAGATGGAGCTCAAAAAGTTATAAATGTTCGCACACCAATCGCAGTAAAGAATGAATTGAAATTTGAAATGGAAATAAAGTTAACCGGTGAGCTACCGAACCAAACCACACACGAATTTTCGCTAAAACCGGATTGTTTCGCCTCAATCCCATTAAACCGGCAGCAATCGAATATATTTATACGTCCCAGAGGTTGGGGAGCTCAATACCCCTCGCATCCTCTCAACTTAGACGCAGTTGAAAGATCTGACCTTTGGAGAGTGTGTGTGCCTTTTGGTCCGAAAGACCACAAAGCTCATAAACAAAGTTTCATTTACACTTATTCAGTGACAGAGATTAGGAAAGCTGGTCTAACCTCGACTCCTCTCGTTTTCAAAACAATTATGCTTACACATCCGTTTATAATAGAGAACTTACTCCCTCATGATATTTCTGTAGAAATATGTGACTTGAACCAGACTAAGAATATTAAGCCAGGTGCTAGCATGCCTATAATCAGCTTCACTCCCTCGAGAGGATTCTCCTTCTATCTGCATATGGACAATTTCCAGCCGAGCCACAAGATTAACATATCTCCATTCTACAGTGAGTCCCCTACAGTTCAACACGAAATTATCAGAGACGTTGATAATCGGCAGTTACAGTTAACTGTTTCAGTGTCTGTGGAGAAATGTCCCGCAAGGAAAATATCAATAATGGCTCCATACTGGTTAATAAATAGATCAAATCTACCGCTAATATTCCGAGAAGACAACAGTGAGTCAGAAGCTGCTGGACAATTCCAAGCCCACGAGACAGCACGTTCTATTATAGCATTACCGTTTTCGTTTATTAGCTCAGATGCAACTGTGGCCCAATGTCAAATGCGATTAGGAAAATCTCCTCTAATACCGGATGGAAGGCCGAGTTGGAGCGGAAACTTTAGACTACACAGTCAAGGGGGTGTTGTCCTACTTTACGTACTAGTATCTTCCAATACTGTCCCTATTGAGTACCAATTGGCTGTAGAAATAACTAAAGGTTCTGGAAAATATAAAGATATTTCAATGGTTACTTTTATTAATAGATTCCAATTAGAGAATCTTACTTCACTTCCTATACGTTACTTACAGAACTGTCAATTTGAGAATGATCATGAATTAATTGAGTTTACCGATAGTACAAAACAAATAATCATGCCAAATTCTATCACATCATTTAATTGGCCGAGGTCAGATCGAGATAATTTCCTGAGAGTAAAATATGAGGAAATCGCAGGTGTATTTTGGTCTGGCCCTTTCAAAGTAGTAGAAGAAGATACTTTCGTTTTGAGCCTGAAATCGAAAGAAGACAATTTATATTTCATTCGTGTTAACATCCGTCAGAAAAACTATGCCTACATCATTCGTTTCTCAGATACACAGAATATTCCACCGCCATTTATCATTCAAAATTATTCCCAAGTACCAATCTATTACATACAGCGTTCCATAGCTCTGTCACACAAACACTGTATCAAGCCAGGTCAAAGCAAGGCATACGCTTGGGATGAAATTCTCTCTGAACAGAAGTTAAAGATATTTGTAGATGACATTGATCAGAATGTAATCTATGATCCTGTAATCCAGAGTGAACAACACAAGCTAGGTTATGAAAATTTCTTCTATATAGCGCTATATGACACATTTTGTAAAGAATCACCTATTCCTGGTGAACAACTTGTACTCAGCATTGAACCGAAAACACATAAAGTTATATTCACTAGAAAATCCAATCACCATTCCCAACAATGGAGAATGACAGGAGCTGGAAGAATACAGCATGTAAGCTCACTGAAACAAGGTTACAACTTAGTACTGGATATTAATGATAGTCGGAAATCAGGTATATTATCTGCCGCGTGTATACCATTAGTTCTGAAGGATAAAGATGAAAAGCGTGACCTTACACAGAAGTGGGAATTTAACGATGGACTTTTGACCTTAGCTAATCCACCACATCAGTGTGTTTGCGCTAAAATGGTATCAGTTAGTGTTCTGCCATACGACGCGGTTCTTGTAGCTAATCCAAAGGCTGTACACTCTCTTAAGGAAGGATTGTCACTGCCACCAAATCACCACATACGTACACTCAAGTGTAAGCCAGGATCTGGCATGTTATCAGTTAGAATCTCAACCAAAGGCCCGTCTAACATTATACGGATAACAGACAATAATCCAATATACCACCATTTGAATATTTCCCCTCATAACTGGAACAAGCCAGAATCTAAAGTGAATTCTATTATGAAACTGCTAATTGATGAAGAATCCCTTGGATCACCATATGAATTTTTATTCATTTGTGAGTCAATGAAAGGCATTGGCCTTTCTCTCATTAGCAATGGAGAAGAGTTGACATATAATTCATTCGATAATGTCATAGCTCTATACAAACGTACGAATAAATCTGAAATATTTGAAATTAATATCGCGGATGTTCAGGTTGATGATCAAACAGCTGGCATACACACTAATACAATATTTTACGTGGAAGATAGCGAGGATAATCGCAAACAAGCGTTCAGCATTTCCTTAGAAAGATTATTCGATAGTTCACCTGGATTCTACTTTTTTAAATTCTTACACATTCAGTTGAAAAATTATGTGTTAACAATCGATGAAAGAATTCTGTTTAAACTCTTACTACTCTTCGGTCTTGGTCAGATGTCATCTAGTGACCAACAGCCTTCTAGTGACCTTATTAGGACATTCCCCATTGAAAACCCTTCGGACACAAAATATTTCTATTTTAGAGACATTTTCATTGACTCTACCAAGCTAAATACCAGCGTAATCACTGTATCAAACTTATCACCTCAACTACAGGCAATAAAGTCACAACTGGGCATAAAGATGGTTAAATTCCAAGCTACCATCTCGTTGACAGACTACCAACGAAAACACAATTTTGATCGCTTGCAAGAACATATAGCCTCTATCTGCTATCATTACAAAACTTGTTTAACAGGTCAAGCTCTCAAAGTTCTAGGTTCAGTGGATTTCTTAGGGAATCCAGTCGGTTTATTTAATGACCTTACCAAGGGTATAACTGGGCTGATAATGTTCCGTCATGGATTCAGCGGTCTGTTGCGAGACGTTACTCACGGACTGTCTGATTCCACAAGCAAGCTTACTGGTAGTGCCGGTAACTTGGTTTCATATATGACATTTGATAAACAGTACCAGAAGGAGAGAGAAGATCTGAATCCTGTTTTGGCTAGCTCTGCACAGCACTTAGGAGCAGGTAAGCTTTGCATAGTCTATTATTTTCTCAGGGTGTATTATCTCGACATTACGTTTCAAAATACATCTGTGTAACCTCCTAATATACGTTTTCTGCTACGCTGGTGGAGGTTACGTATATTTATACGTTGGTGTTTGTGCAGGATAAAATGTGCTTTTTATAAGTGATTTTTGCTAGGTTTAAACAGCTTTGCATCTGGTATGTTCGGAGGCATAACTTCAATCATAACTTCTCCATATCAAGGAGCTCAGGATGGACTACTTGGATTTATGACTGGAGTAGGTAAGGGAGTAGTAGGAACAATAGCTAAACCAATAGCAGGTACACTAGACCTAGTTAGTAATACATCAGCTGCTTTGAGGGTGCAGACACTCTCATCTAATGAACCACACGAGAGAAAACGTCTTCCTAGATGTTGTGCAGGAGCAGGAGGGGTCCTCCCAATATATACAGGTAGGAGTGCGAAAGGAGTCCATTATTTCAGCCAGTTTTGTGAATGGGAGTCCGCTGGGGGCTCTTTCATCTCATTAGAAGACGTACGTCATGACACAAACGAGTATATCCAAGTAGTGATATCAACATGCGCATTATACTTCATAAACGTAACACGTAAACAGAAAAATCTTCTAACTACAGATGTACAAGTCATAATTAGACTTTCTCGGCTAAAAAGCATAAATATATGCTCCAAGCCTATGGCGTGTGATAAAGATCATATAGTGTATCTTCACCATCTAGAATTTGAAGTATTATACGATGATGATAAACCGAAAATATACCAGATACCTTGTCATTCACACGAAGTTGCTATTAAACTTAACCAGATAGTGGAATATGCTAAACATCTCCGTGAAGAAGAGAAGCAGGTTATCCCCACAACAAGTTTTGAAGACTACTGGTAACTTGCTTCAATTTATAATTGCACTTATTTCTATATACTTTTTAATGATGGATCAGTACACTCCCATTGTGACACACATGAATATAGTAGTCTGTAATATGTAGTAATTGAGTCAAATATTATCAGTTTAATGAGAATATATTAGAGTTTACTTTCGTATATTTTATTTATCTTTCAATTCTTTAATTAATACACAGTTTCAAGGAATTAGCACTTTAGAACTTCCAAAGTTTGCGTATATATGTCAGTAATATTTATACATTGAGGTGTTAGGAATATTTCCATTCAACTTTATTATACTCAAATATAGAGATCGGTAAATATCAGTTATATATTTATTTAATCTGTAGCTAAGTATGAAAATGCCTACCCCCAGAGAATGTTACGTTACTTCTCTAAAGCTGATTAAATCCAATCTCCTCGTTATCTTCACTATAACTGCGGTATTTTCAGGTCTCATGCTTGGTATCATTCTACAACAATTCCACATAGACAATCAGGGACTAATGATAATAGGATTCCCTGGAGAGATTCTATTACGCTTATTGAAGTTGTTGATAGTCCCACTCATAATTACCTCTATAATAACTGGAATTACTTCGCTTGAGATTAAGAGTTCAAGCAAGATCGCACTGCGTGGTCTCACATACTATTTCTCTACCACACTATTTGCTATCCTTCTCGGTCTGATTCTTGTCGTAACAATCAAACCTGGTCTTAGGAATGAGGCCCCCGCATTTTTAGAAGAATCCCCGCTCGGAGCTGAAACACGTTCTACTGTAGACGCTGCGCTAGACATGATCCGTAACTTATTCCCTGATAATTTCGTTAAAGCATGCTTCACTAATACGAAAACCGTTTACAGCTATAGATTAACTAACGGTACAAACGGTACTGTCACTAACACTACAATGCGTGAGCTCTCGGATACCTCAGGTATAAATATGTCTGGACTAGTTTGTATTGCTTTTATTATCGGAATTGCTCTACTCACAATGAAGGAGGAAGGAGAATCATTAATTGCACTTATTAAGGTGTCTAATACGCTTGTTATGAAGCTTGTAATATGTGTTCTTTGGTATTCACCCATTGGGATTCTATCTTTGATAGCTAAAAATGTCGCAGAGACGGATGATATAGGACAAATGCTTGAGCAACTTGGATGGCTGATTTTAACAGTTTTATTAGGTCTTTCGATTCATGGGTTCATCACACTCCCCTTGTTATACGTCATTATTTCAATGAGAAACCCGTTTAAATTATTTTACAATTTGTTACCAGCATTGTTAGTGGCATTTGGCACATCTTCAAGCTCTGGTGCTATGCCTGTAACGATGCGCTGCTTGGAGGGAAGGGTTAAGATCGATAAACGGATTACACAGTTTCTTATACCAATTGGTACTACTATTAACATGGATGGTACAGCATTGTATGAAGCAATCGCTGCTATTTTCATTGCACAGCTCTACCGACTTGATCTCACATTTATACAATATATTCTCGTTGTTTTGACGGCTACAATCGCATCAGTTGGAGCTGCAGCTATTCCATCATCTGGTCTTATCACCATCATGATTGTACTCAATATCTTAGGCATACCATATAATAGTGTGTTTATTATATTCTCTATTGATTGGTTCTTAGACAGATTTAGAACTACTGTAAATGTGTGGGGAGATAGTATAGGAGCAGGGATAGTTGAATCCTTATCAGCTAGCGATTTGGACCTTTCAAACGAGAAGGAAGGGATTTCTAAGTTCTGTACTACCTCGTTTTGTAGATTCGGGTATCAGAGACAATCTATGGAAAGTCAACCTATAATTAAGTATACGGCAGCTCCTGATACAGACGAAGAAGGGAAGGAAAAGGAAATTGAAGTGTAAATACTGATTTTTATAACTTTTGAATTAATCAAGTTTGAATTCTCTTGTATAATATATTATATTTTCAATTTAGAAACTATTCATTCATTTATTTTAAGATTTCTTTTTCTTATACTCAGTGAAGCAATGACATCATCATACGATACTATAGTGGTGGGTGCAGGTATAGAGGGATCAGCTACTGCTATGTACTTGGCTATCAAAGGCAGTAGAACTCTGTTATTGGAACAATTCGAGCTGGAGCACACACGAGGAAGTTCCCACGGAGGTAGTAGGATAATTAGGTACAATTATCCTGAGTCATTCTATGTTGAAATGATGAAGAAAGCATATCCGTTATGGAGTGATATTGAGAAGCAGGCTGGAGTTAAATTAGTTGAAAAGTGTGGTGGTATTACCTTTGGGCATCGTGATCACGTGGAAATAAGGAACGGCATTGAATCTCTGTCGAGAGAGAATATTCCCCATTCTGTAATCGAGAGTGACGAAATTCAGAAAAGGTATCCATTCTTGAATCTACCAGATGATTTTGTAGTCGTAGCAGAACCTGATTCAGGTTATGTATATGCTAGAAAATCCTTGAAAGCAATGCAGAAAATATTCGTATCTAATGGAGGAACTATTCTTGATATGCATAAAGTAGTTGGTATTACTCCAGGGAGAATAATCAGGGTAAAAACACTGAAAGGTTCCTTTCAATGTAAATCATTGATTATATGTGCTGGTCCATGGACTAACAATGTATTAACAGACACTGGGCTAAAACTTCCTATTACACCTCATAGAGTTTGCATTTCTTTCTATAAACAAACAGATTCTGCATTTGATAATATTCCTATCTTTATTTACAGAGCTCAGAATGATCCCGGCTTCCATTACTATGGCATGCCGGATTCTGAATATCCGGGTTTATTCAAAATTTGTGCTCACAATGGTGTGGCATTGTCCAACCCAGATGATCGTGACACGAATAGTGATTATTCATTCCTTGAATATACAACTAATTTCATTGCCTCAAAACTTCGTGGAGTTTCATCTAAGCCTAGTATCCTTGAGACTTGTATTTATACGCTTGCACCAGATCATAATCCATTTCTTGACAGACATCCTCATTTTCATAATATTGTAATTGGAGCAGGATTCTCTGGTCACGGATTTAAGCTTGCTCCTGTTGTTGGTTCTATTCTCTCAGGCTTAGCTTTACATGAAGAGATCGATTACGATATTTCTCATTTCAAGATTTCACGTTTCAAATCAAATTCTAAACTATGAACATATGATTTCTATGATGTCATCTTTATATTGTATTGCTGCTCCTATAGGGAGAGTGTAGTCCTACCTCTTTATATTGATGAGGTTAGTTTAGCCCGGTCGCCCGCGTTACTTTGAAATTCTGCGATCTGAATTTCCTAAAAATTCCTAACATGGTATCATCAGCACATTTGGGGTGTAGTCAGTAGATTTGGTCCAGGAGTACGACTTTGGTAAATATTTCACACCTAGAGGCGAGTCATTTAATTTTGATGCATTTATTATGTAAATGCGAAAAGATAATAGAGATTAGGTTCCACATCTTGTAAGGTGTAATTCTAAGATGTTTTAGTATACGTAAACTATTGAATTTTGTCTTTCATAATAAAGTCTTTATTTAAAGCTGAGTGTACTAGTTTCTCAATTTTGTAGGAAAGGTAATTGCTTAGACTAAAAATTCTAAAACGATTCACTTCTTGAATTCTTAGCGATGACATCCTCATACGATACTATAGTGGTGGGTGCAGGTATAGAGGGATCAGCTACTGCTATGTACTTGGCTATCAAAGGCAGTAGAACTCTGTTATTGGAACAATTCGAGCTGGAGCACACACGAGGAAGTTCCCACGGAGGTAGTAGGATAATTAGGTACAATTATCCTGAGTCATTCTATGTTGAAATGATGAAGAAAGCATATCCGTTATGGAGTGATATTGAGAAGCAGGCTGAAGTTAAACTAGTTGAAAAGTGTGGTGGTATTACCTTTGGGCATCGTGATCACGTGGAAATAAGGAACGGCATTGAATCTCTGTCGAGAGAGAATATTCCCTATTCTGTAATCGAGAGTGACGAAATTCAGAAAAGGTATCCATTCTTGAATCTACCAGATGATTTTGTAGTCGTAGCAGAACCTGATTCAGGTTATGTATATGCTAGAAAATCCTTGAAAGCAATGCAGAAAATATTCGTATCTAATGGAGGAACTATTCTTGATATGCATAAAGTAGTTGGCATTACTCCAGGGAGAATAATCAGGGTAAAAACACTGAAAGGTTCCTTTCAATGTAAATCATTGATTATATGTGCTGGTCCATGGACTAACACTGTATTAGCATACACTGAGTTAAGACTTCCTATTACACCTCATAGAGTTTGCATTTCGTTCTATAAACAAACACATCCAGTATTTGATAATATTCCTATCTTTATTTACAGAGCTCAGAATGATCCCGTATACTATTATTTCGGAATGCCAGACTCTGAATATCCGGGTTTATTCAAAATTTGTGCTCATGATGGTGTAGTTTCAGATCCAGATGATCGTGATTTAGATAATCAGTATTCATTCCTGAAATATACTTCAGCCTTCATTGCCTCAAAACTTCGTGGAGTTTCATCTAAACCTAGTATCTTAGAGACATGTATGTACTCAATTACACCAGATTACCATCCATTTCTTGACAGACATCCTCATTTTCATAATATTGTAATTGAAGCAGGATTCTCTGGTCACGGATTTAAGCTTGCTCCTGTTGTTGGTTCTATTCTCTCAGGCTTAGCTTTACATGAAGAGATCGATTACGATATTTCTCATTTCAAGATTTCACGTTTCAAATCAAATTCTAAACTATGAGTATAGGACTTCCATAGATAGCGTCACTTAATTAATATACTTATATAACTCGAATTGGCCGAGTTCTTTGTGGAATGTTGAGTTGTATATCAATTTATACTACTTGGATCGATTTTCATGTATTTTCTCAGCTTAGTAACTCTATTGTGTTTGATTAAAACATATTTGTATACAATTTACTGATAATTTTCATTAATCAACTACTTCTAAATTGTATGGTAGCTCTTGCACTTGTACTTCTACTTATTGGAATCTCATTTAACTCAATCCTTGCGAAATCTTATACCTATTAATTATACGGCTAATTAATTTGGTATAAAATACAATGTATCCTTTTAATCGATAAAACCCTATAAGGTTTGTTAAAATGGCCAAGGAAATATTTGATTCAAAATGGGACGATTTGGAGTACCAAGTAAATACTTTTTGTAATCATTTAATCGCGAAAGCAAATGAAAAGAGGTGTTACTTACTTCAAAAAATACAAGATTCTAAATTTCAAGCTAAACACATTGAAGATTCAGTAGGACAGTTGAAAAATGGGATTGCTGTATTAGAAACAGAATTGAAAGGGAATAGTATAAAGGAATGCCAAGAAAAAATGTTGAAAGAGATGAATACAGAGATAAAATCCCTCCTTCTTACTGAGCCTACCCCTTCAGATTTTATGCTAGTGACAGTAAAAAGTGAGATTCTAAATTCAACTATAGATAACCTAGCTTCTATAGTTAAAATCCCCAAGCAATATTCATGTAAAGATCTCCCAAAGTACACGATTGCAAAAAATCAAAATTTTGTATTGAAATATCCACGTAGCATTTCTGTAGATGAATCACTCGATTTGATTGCTATAGTTGATAAAGGCTGTAAGTCCATATTTCTTTTCACTCTATCGGGTAAATTCATTAATCAGTTTGGTGAGAAAGTGCTCGACTACCCAGTTTCCGTTAAGATCGCTAATAATCAAGATATCTACGTAACAGACGCCCGTGCAAGTAATAGTATTGTTAAATTCAGGGCTGCGAAGGGTAAATTCTCTGAAAAGATTCATCTTGTAAGTACTGTCAATGGGAAATATGAATATCCCACTGGATTAGATTACGATCCCTTCACCAACCTCCTCTACGTCACATTATCTACTGAACATGCAATTGCTATATTTTCACAAAATCTAGCCATAAAAGAAAAGTTCAACTCTTCTATATATTTTCCACAAGATATAAAAGTTACTAAAGATGAAATATTTGTATTAGATTTCAATAATCCTTGCTTGCATGTAATTTCTAAGTTAACATATGCTACCATTAGGTCAATACTACCACGAGGAATATCACTACCATTACAAACAGCTGCGTTCTTCTGTTTAGACAGAATAGGCAATATTGTTTTATCTGATGCTCAGAACCATAACGTACAAATATATTCCCCATCAGGGCTTCTATTGCATACTTTAAGCCAAAAAGGGCATTCAATCGGTGAAGTATTTGTACCATCAGGAGTATATGTAACGAAAAATGATGACGTAATTGTTGCCTCTCAGAATTCTAATTACCCAATCCAGATTTTCTAATAATTGTTGATAATTCTTATTTATTTATTCCAACTATTATATTAAGTGTTCCTTACTAGATCTATGAATTATCCCATATACACTGAATTACCCATACAAGATGCGTTTGTAATTGAGTACAGAGCTTTTAGCGATAGCAGGGGGTATTTAGCTGAGTTATATAATTCAAATAAATACAAGCAAGCAGAAACTGAGAATCTACAACAAATTACTCTATCGCAATCAAAAAAGAACGTATTACGCGGTATCCATAAGGTCCCATACTCTAAATTGGTAACCTGTGTAAGGGGGGCGATTTATGACGTCATTGTTGACCTACGTCATAATTCACCAACATTTCTGATGTGGGTGAGTATAGTACTGACTCAATCAAATCATAAACAACTGTATATACCTGCAGACTGTGGACACGCGTTTCTATCTCTAGAGAATGATACTCTAGTCGTTTACGGTCAAAGCCAGCCATTTAATCCAGCACTTGAAGACAATTGTAGATTTGATGATCCATTCGTTAATGTATACTGGCATCTTGATATAGCTAAGCTTGAGATTTCTCCTAAGGATAGAGATACTGCATTATTGATACCTGACAATCTTCCCAAAGGATTATCTCCTCATAGAACTCGCATCTTGATTATAGGAGCTTCAGGCCAGTTGGGAAGTATTTTAACTTATAAATTACAGAAATATTACCAATTGCAGTACGTTGTATACGGAACATATTGTAATAACAAAGTTGATACTCATTGTGTTAAAATGGATCTGAATTCTTCTTCTACTGAGAATACCTTTAGTTACCATTCCTTATTGCAACTATGTCACCCGAATATAGTGATAATTTGTGCAGCCATGACATGGGTAGACGGCTGTGAAAAGTCGCAGAATAAAGCTTATGATATAAACTGTAATGCTGTATTTTCGTTATCCTTAGAAGCGAAAAAGATTGGCGCAAAGACCATATACATTTCAACAGATTACGTGTTTGGCGGTGTGCTTCCTATCTATGGAGATAAATACATGGAAGAGGATACCATTTCTCCATTGAATGTGTACGGAAAAACTAAGCATAGAGGAGAGCAATTTGTGTTATCCATAAGCAAAGATAATCTTGTGGTGAGAACAAGCTCACTATTCGGACCTGATAAGTTAAACAAGAATTTTCCATGTCAAGTTGTAAGAAAGTTGAAGGATAATCTGAAATTTCCAGCATTCAGTCATGTAGTAAGTACACCCACGTACACAGTAGACCTTGCAGAGTGTATTATTCAGTTGTTAGTACATGACTGTAGTGGTGTAATGCATTTAGCTGGACCTGAATCAGCTAGCAAGTATGATTGGGCATTAAAAATAGCGAATAGCTTCAACTTGGAAAACACCTTGATTGAGAAAGTGGACTCTTTTCCTGCGCTTGTTGCGAAACGACCTCTCAACTCGAGTTTAGCGAATAACCGCATTGGTTATATTTTGCCTGAGTTTAAGTTCAGAGGGATACAGGATGCTCTGGAGGACTGGATGATTAATTTTCCAGATTCTCTTGATGACATTGTTAATCCGACTAAATCTAAGCTTTGATTGTTTATTTATGAATGTATTTTTAGTATAATTATTAATTATATTTTGCCCCCTTGCCCAATTGCATTACCAGAACATTGCATATGGGAATTTATCGTTTAGATTTGCCTATCGTCTCGTTTTCCATATTTCGATTTTGCGTTTAACAGAATTAATGCATTAACTTATTTATTTCTTAAAACTGTAGCAATGCATGATTCTCATAGCGATGATGACGAGTTCTGGGGTATAGGGAAATCATCTCCCAAGGCATCTCATATTGTAGCTCCATCTCCTGTAAAGAAAGGAGACATCAAATTAAGTTTTTCAATACCTAGTCTCACAACTTCTCCAGTCTCTACCACTGCTTTTGAATCAACACCTAGACGATACAGCCCTCTATCTCAAAGCATTGATAAGATAGCTCCCAAATACATAAGTCCATCAACCAACAAACCTCTAAGCTACAGCAACGAATCCTCTTTAGATACTAGCATATCAGATTCAAATGTTGAGTTTAAAACTTCATCATTATACCCAGATGAAGATAAGTCAGATTTGCATGATATTTTGGATGCGTTGCTTAATTTCGAATCCACCATTGAACCATCTAATGACGTCACATTGAGTAATCCTTACACACATTCTTTAACACAAGCACCAGTTGACAATTACGGAAATACATCTCGGCGTCAGGAGGTTGAGAGAGAAAACTCACGACTTGCTAAACAGATAAAACAGAGCAAACCTTGTGTAGTTAGATCTTCTCATGGACAAGTTAGCATTATTAAATCAACAGCTGCTCCAGCAAGTATAAATAGAACACGCTTGACTCGAATTGAACAGGAAAATTTAAATCTCTTAAAACGCATCCAGTCAGCGAAAACTAGCAAGGCGATCTCCAGAAGGGAACATGAGAGGCATTATGAAAGCCATAAGGTATACGGAAAAATATCTTCCAAGCAAAGATCCTTGGATTCTTCACCGGGCATAAAATCTATGTCTAACTTGTCAAAACCTGAATGGATAGCATAATATTATAACTCCTCTCATGCGATATTAACATTCTCACTTATTACATGTATTATGTCTAAGGAAGTACTAATCATATTGAAATATTAAATAACCGTGTATTGCGTATCTTGTCAGCCCATAATTAGATTTTCTTTCACTTTATATATTAGCTATTATCACTGTTTTACTCCCTAAACAATTAGTACTTACGTGGACGCTCTACTAATAGTAATTGATGGCAACGGGCAGTTCTGGTACCAATGAATCTGGCATGGAGCAACGATTTGAGGTATTTATATACTATTTACAATGATGTGTAACAATCTTAACCGATTACGGTCGAATTCTACCTTGATAGTGAAAAGGAACACCAAAATTTTACCACTTTGTTTTAAACAATTCCCGCACCAAAACGAGATTTTAGCACCTAGCACCTTCTTGAAGTTATAAAATAACACATTTTCCCAGCCGTATTCGGTTAAGTTTATGAATTTAATTATTTTGGCCCATCTAATCTGGCATGTAATGCATTCCATAGGATATCCAGCTGTTTTCAACAGATCAACAAGATGGAGAAGCTGGAGTTTACATTGAAATTGATACAGATTATCTTGAGTCCCAGAACGAAGATGATATTCCCGATTCCGACTTCCCAGAAGAGAATATTTCATCGCTTGAAGAGAATTTAGATACTTCTTTCCAGGTATCAAGTAATTCTTCTATTTTTGATATTTCAAAATATTTTTCACCATATTCTAAGGGTTGTTCAAAAGATGCTAAAGGTTGGTTATCAATATTATTTGCCTTGGTTCATCACCTTTAGATTTGACACACATTACGTATTTAGGTTATATTGAATTATCAGAATTACTTACCAATCAAAAGGATCTTCTAAATCTGAAGCCCATTGGGCAAACTCACCACATATCTGGTATAAATATACAAAAAGGAGATGTTGAAAAAATCGACACATCCAATTTGTTGAATCTGCTGGATGTCATGCTTAGGAAGATTATCCTCGTGGATCATTCAAGTCGTGAAATTTCTATTGAATCCCCATCTACCGAAATTGATTCTTCTAGTACAAGTGAGAATTTTTGGGATTCAATGGGTGGGCCACAGATTGAACTAAATACACAGATATACCCAATGGATGTATTTTTGATTCTTTATCTTTCCGCAGACCCTCTATTTCAACGAAAAATATTGCAAAAACTAGCAAAATGCAAACTCTCATTGCCCCTAATAATTTCTGATCCATCAGCATGTCAACCTAAAATATTTGCTTTTCCGTTCCAATCTCTTTCTAGTGAATGGAAGAAAGATGCAGGCGACGAGAAAGCAAGAGAATCCATATTATTTAATGAGCCGATGCCAATAATTAGCTTTATTCGATTTGGAAAGCACTCATCAGACAAATTTTCCAAATCTAAAATTCTCAACAACATCCTTGGGTTTAATCATGACTGCTTTATCCATCGCAATAGTCCTGGAAGTACAAAATCTCGTGTTCTATTTAATGGGACAGTAGAGCTTGCTTGGTTTCTTCCAAAAAGGGGTGACGAAAATAGGTTTGCTAACCCAATTACTTTTCTAAATTTGAGGGGCAATGCAGCTGAACATTTGAAACAATTAAATTTCATACAACTATTATCTAATAAGATATTTCTTATTTTATGGTCTGATGACATGCAAGAAAGTGAAATTGAATCGCTGAAAGAGCTATATAATAAAGCGGGGGATAAAATTGTATGTTTGTTCCCCAGTTTTACTCAGGAAGCCAAAAAGATTATACAATCATGCCCAAATGTAAAAGGAGATAATAAACATGCGGTTATGTTAGGAAAAGGAAATTTAGCAGCAGATACTACTGCTTTGTGTCGTTTAATCGATCTCCACTCTCAAGATCCTTCTGAGAAATTGTGCTCATTAGCTGAGCATATTGATCAAATTAACCACGGACTGGAAATAGACTGTAACGAATTGTATTTCAAGGAAGCTGAACTTGAAATTGATTTATATACGAAACCATTACTGATTGACTCGGATCAATACTGTACAAAAGCCCTTCGTCATATAAAAGATACATATCTGGTGCTTCAGGGTAAACATTGGGAAGATTGGTGCAAGTTTCATACAGAAGGGTACCGTTTGAAGAATTTGGATAATGTTAATCTGGAGGAGTATAGGAGCCAACTACGTACTCAAATGAATGAGTGTAGGAACGCACAAATCGATATTTTGAATAATATTAATAATATGAAATTCCTCTATGAAATTTTAAAAATATGTAGGTTTAGTTTCATCAAACCATTTTACTCCGAACTTTTCTGGAATAAATTACAACTTTCTCTTGATAGGATATGTGCAGAGCATTTACCAGCACTCTATGAAGAGCATAATATGATATCAAAGCTTAAGAATATACGTGGTCACGTCGAATCTAACCCATCTAGTCCTTATGCAAATCTCACTCAAGCTCAACTAAAAACTGAATTCCACAAGTCAGCAAGGAATCTTAGCAAATCCTCTCTTGGTATGGAGCATATATTTCGTGAATTATCCCAAGTATTTGAAGCTTATTCATCAGCTTCTGCTGAACAAAGAAAATCATTGGATCAAAAGTTGCCAATTGATATAAATAATTTACCAATATTCGCAGCAAACTTTCTACTCCAGGGCTACCCACTAGAAATTCTAGATGGAGACGTATCCCATGTGCCAACTGTGTGGCTATCTAAGGTATTGGAACATCTCAAGATCATTATAGGGAATAAACTTATTTATGTCGTGTCAATCCTCGGTGTTCAAAGCAGTGGGAAAAGTACTTTACTGAATACAATGTTTGGATTGCATTTTGCTGTATCTGCTGGTCGGTGTACTAAGGGTATTTTCATGCAAATGATTCCAGTTAGTCCTGATTTAGTTGACTCACTTGGTTACGATTACTTGGTAGTCCTCGACACTGAAGGATTGCGAGCTCCAGAGTTGGATAATGAGGTTAACAGATTCCATGATAATGAGTTAGCCACTTTTGCAATTGGGCTGAGTCACTTGACTATTATCAATATCATGGGCGAGAACCCAACTGATATGGAGGACATTCTTCAAATCACTGTTCATGCATTTTTACGCATGAATCTAGCTTGGATTAAACCGCGTTGTATTTTCGTCCACCAAAATGTCACTAGTGTAAGTTCTGTGGAATTGCTAGCTCCTGTAAGGAATGCTCTAATTTCAAAGCTTAATGAAATGACTGAGGCAGCAGCCAAGCATGAAGGCCTTTGCTATAAATACTTCTCTGATTTAATCCAATTTAATCCCGAACAAGACGTTTACTATTTTCCAGGACTATATATAGGAAGCCCTCCTATGGCGCCAATAAACATCGAATACAGTTTGGAATCTTCAAAATTAAAATCAAATATACTGAAAATGTTCACACAATCCCCAAATATAAAGGGTAAGAAGATTTCTTCATTTATAACCAGTATCAATCAACTTTGGACTGCCATTTTACATGAAAATTTTATTTTTCATTTCAAGAACATTCAGGAAGTGAATGCACAACGGGAATTGGATTATGCTCTAACTGAATGGTACTATAATTATAGCCAAAAGGTCTATGAATGCCAAATAGAAACATTCGCTCGTTTGTCCAACGCAACAGATATTACGATACCGATTCATGACCTTGAAGAAAGTATCCAACACTTGTGTGATGTGTCATATAGAGAGGAACAATCTAGGATCATTCATGATTTCTTCGAAGTTGGTGACAAAGTGGAATTATTTGATCAATGGGAGAGTAAAACGAAGCACCATTTTGAAGAGTCAAGGAAAAGTTTGCAAAAAGAATTAATTTATAAATGTCGAACAGAGTACGATTTAATTTTGAATCAAAACCGGTTATCTAAAAAGATCAGAGAAACTGAAAGTTCTCTTGTAGTGAAAGTGAAAGAATTTCTAAAGGATACTCATCATTCACAAAACTTTGATGATAATACTATCAATAATAATTTTGAAAGGTTTTGGCAACAATGGTTGAGTTCTCTAAATATTCAGCAGCCACAAATTCAAAATTCTAATATTCCATGTGACTTATACGACTATTTCAACAGTACCCTTAGGTATACTCGCACTCGATCATCCTTTCTCAATCACATCAGAGATTATAATAAATATATCCAGGTAGGTAAGAAATTTTATTTTCGTAAAAACCATATACGATTACTCGGAAACTATGATGTGACGAGTGAATTATATCCTCCCTTATTCAGTGCTCTTTTAAAACGTGATATTCGACATCTTGATTACAATGCGAAAAAACTATACTACTCAATTATGAACCACCTTACAACCATTTCTCAATACTGCAAACATTTTATTTCACACCTCCCACAAAATTCTAACTATGATAAGAATTATTTCAGCCAATTAAGTAGACTTATTTGTGAAAATATCGAGGAAATAAACGAGCAAGAATCTTATGACAATCGAATTGCAATCGAATTTACTGATCTTTTTAGAAGAGACTATGAATTCTACCACTGTTGCAAAGCAATACCTGCTTTTTCCAATCTACAAAAAAATTATATAGAAAGTTATTGTATTCAAACGCAATTAGCAACTTTGAAAGAAAAATATTTTCTTACATTTAAGAACTCCATAAAAGCGTCACAAAATGAGAAAGCATGCTCCGAACATTTAGCAGACATTGTTCTAGGAGGGATGAGAGCATATCTTGTTGCAATTCTGAACAAAATTGCAGTTGATCAATTCTTATTTGCTAACCATGATCTTGTCAGGAGCAAAGGTACTATTCAACTCTCAATTTTGAAAGGTTTAATTAATGCTAGGCATCAAATCTTTAGCAAGTACCTCCACTATATTCGAAATCCTAATAAATGCATCAATAATTGGTTCCGAACTCAATTTTTCAATTATTCAAACCTTTCCACTTCTCTGAATCGCATTCTTCGAAAATTACAACTACAGATTAATGCATCACTTGATTGTTTCATACGAGCAGCTAGATCATCTATGCATGTTTCATCTTGGCATAATTGGAAAATCACTTTCCAATCTAAAATTTACAACCGAGTTTACAATTTACCATTCCATAATTTCACAGTACTAGATAGTTATGATGTTGAGAATTTTGGTCATCTGGTTACGTTTTTCGAGAAGGCTATTAACACAAAATCTCAAGATTATAATTGGTTAAATTGGATCAAATCGAATATATCAGAATATTGCGACCCACTAAAACAAATCATGAAAACTAAGTTAGAATGTACAGCTATGTGTCCATTTTGTCGAGAACCATGCCAATTAAGTGTTGGGAACCACAAGAAACACTATTGTGGTTCATTGCATAGAGTGGATGCTGTTAATGGAGGCCGTGAATGCGATTCCGCGATGATGTTCAACTATGAATGTACAGTTTCTGTGCGAGATGGTAACACATTTGTACGTAATGGGGTATGTTATTCTTTTTCCGAGATGCATAAAGCTGGAGCTCCATATAATACATGGACTATCCTTGCAGACGATGCTTTAGAATCGAAATATTGGCAATGGTTCACTTGTAATTTTGAAAAGAAGTTGATAAAACATTATGGTTACATTTCTAATCCAAATATTAGATTTTGGAGGAATATTACTAAGCAGCAAGTTCTCCAAGATATGGATCAACATTATCAACAATTTGATGTCTAATATTGTGTGTATGGTTTGTTTTACTTAAGTTGGTGCTCATTTCTATACTATCTAGTTTTTGTATTTTTCTATTCGGCTCTTTATAGTTATAGTAGTATACATGCTTTCGAATTTGTAGATAACTACTATCGAAACTATAGAATATTTTGTTTTTCTATTTCCCAATAATTATAATATATACATTCAACAGGGATTCTAACTTCACCGTGATTTTCTAGCGTAATTCATCGATATCCATTAATATTAAATTTATTGAATCCAATATTTACAGTATAGTTTGAATACATAATATTTGGCAACATGTCAAAATGCGAAGATGTTCTCTCAAAAAATGTTGTTGAGGCAGACAAATCAGCGAAAGTACAAAGAAAGCGTAAGTCCTGTGCTGATGAAGATATGAGTGACCATGAAGACGAAGTGGAAAAGGTTGAAAATCGTCCCAAAATGTTGACGCAGACAAAACCATGTCAAAATGTGGAGATATTCCATCAGAAAATGTTGACGCAGACAAAACTACGGGAAAAAAACGTAAGTTCTGTACTGATGAAGATATGAGTGACCATGAAGACGAAGTGGAAAAGGTTGAATCGTCCCGAAAGAAAGCCAAAATTGAATCTTTTGTGACAGTGTTAGACGGAGGTATGGGAAGAGAATTAGATGTCAACTATCCAGATCTAGATTTCAAAGATATTTGGAGTGCTGCGCATTTGCTAAACCAGCCAGGATCTGTCTATCATGCTCATTTGTCATTCATCAGTGCTGGGGCTGAGGTAATCACAACCAGTAACTATGCTTGTGTCCCAGCTTTCCTTGCAAAAATGGATATCACTGATAAAATGTATGACTTGATAAAAGTTTCAGGAGAGCAAGCACAAAAGGCTAAAATATCATTTGAAAATTCTTCCAGCATTAGAGTCGCGGGATCAATTCCTCCCTATGGATTCAGTTACATGGGCATGAAGATCCCTGATAATTCTGAGATTATATCAAGTTACGCTAAGATTGCTATCCATACATTGACAAATTTCTATGCGAGACTATGTCTAGCATTGACGAGGCTGTAACTGCACTGAGTGGTGTGCAGACTGCTAAAAACATATTGAAATATTAAATACGTACATACATTTATCTATTTTGCCGTCATTGACATATATGTCTAAATGTTCAACAATTGTGGACGAGTTTAGTCATCTGTCTAACCGTCTGTAACTAGTGCTAAATAAACTTCCATAGAGTTAACCATTGAAATTCTAGCTATGCTATCTTAATCCGTACTTTGCTATTGACATTAGGGCGTTGTGTCTAAATATGTCAAATTATGAAAATTAGTTAAATTATATGCGCCTAATAGAATATATTACAGATCTTAGCCGTTCGATATTAATTTTCAACCCATAATTCACTATATAATTGTCTTGCATAATATCTTCTTCATTACAAAATTTAATTTTATACATTAGCATCTAACTATGGCGAGTTCTCATGCTGAATCTGATGGCCAATTTCCTGGAACTGTGATAGAACCTGGTTCGGAAGCTGATACTACTAAAATTCCAATAAATCCCGAAGATACAAGTTTTCTAGAAGGTGATGAAAATGATATATCTACAGAGGCTGAAGATTTGTCTGTTGTTTGTGAAGAGACTTCTGTAATTAATCCAGAAACAGTTGAATCGTCCCAACAAATCGAATTTAATATATCTCAGTTAAATTCACCTCATTTTAAGAATTGTTCCGTTCAAGCTAAAGGTAAGTTAGCGAATTAATATAGAATTTTCTTTTTAACATTTTTACTTCGCGACTTTTATTCTTATGATTAACTATGTTTAGGTTACATTGAATTACATGAACTCCTAAATTTGGACCAAAATCAAATGCTTCTAGGATTGACCCACTACATTTCCGGTATTAGCATTAAAAGGCAGGACATTGATACCAGAATTCCCCATAGTTTGGCTAATTTGACTCAAGTTATGCTGCAAAAGATAATCCTTGAAGATGCATCAAGTCGTAAAATTGACATCCCAGAATTCGTACAAGACTTGCCTCCCGTTCCTGCAAGCGATGATCTTGATAGTTTTTTCGATTCAATCGGTGGAGAAGCAATTACAGAGACAGGTAGAGAAATTCATCCAATGGATATTTTTCTTCTTCTTTATCTCTCAATTGATCCTCTATTTCAACGGAAAATACTAAAAAAACTAGACAAATGCAAACTTTCTCTACCCTTAATTGTCCTTGATCCATCAACTTGTCAGCCTAAGATTTTTGCTTTTCCATTCCGATCCCTTTCAAGTGAATGGAAGAAAGATGCTGAGAACGAGAAAGCGAGAGAATCCATATTATTTAATGAACCAATGCCGATTATCAGTTTTATTCGATTTGGTAGGCATTCATCGAACGAATTTTCAAAGTCTAAAATCCTCAATGACATCCTTGAGTTTGACCATGACTGTTTTCTTCATTGTAATAGCCCAGGAAGTACGAAATCTCGTCTGTTATTGGACGGCACAGTTGAACTATCTTGGTATCTGCCACGTAACAAGGCCAAAGGCACGAATGCCATTGCCAATCCTATAACTTTTTTAAATTTGAGAGGTAATGCTGCGCAGCACCTCAAACAGCTTAAATTCCTTCAAACAATTTCTAACAAAATATTTCTTTTTTTCTGGTCTGACGGCATAAATGAAACTGAGATAGATTCACTGAGAAATCTCTACGATAAATCAAGTAGTAAAATTGTGTGTGTATTTCCTGCTTTAACTGCTGATGCAAAACAGATACTTAAGTCTTGTCCAAATGTGAAAGCTGACAAAGAACATACCATTGTCTTAGGAAGAAGTAACTGGTCCAAAGATATAGATAATTTTTGCGGCCTAATTAATCTACATTCTCAGAATACCCCAGTAGAAGATTTGTGTTCGTTAGCTACTCATGTATTTGAATGTGACCATGGCATAGATTTGGATTGTAACGCATCTTACATTAAGGAAACAGAAGCTGAAATATGTTTAATTTTGAAGCAGTTGATAGCTGATTCCAATCAAACAACCAAAGATCCAATGCGTTTCATTAAGGAGAAGTATTTTCCATTGCAAAGTAAACCCTGGGAAGACTGGTCAAAATACTATGCAGAGTCTATTCGATTGAAAAAGCGAGGAGATCAAAATATAGAAAAATACAAGAGTGAATTGAGAGATAAAATGAACGAATGTAGGCAATCACAAATGGATCATTTACTTGATAAAACTAGATCTAATTTTCTTTACGAGCTTCTTCGGATATGTAACTTAAGTTTTGTCAAACCTTTCCACACTGAGCTCTTATGGAATAAATTAGGACTTGAACTAAATGCAATCTGTGGTGAACAAATGCCTGCTCTTTATCAAGCACATAAAGATATTTCTAAAGTTCTTCATTCGTCTTTAGCTGATGATCTCAATAAAAAAGAACTTCGCAAACTTGAGAACGATTATCTAGAATCTGCCAAGAACTTAAGTAAATCCTCATTGGGTATTGAGCATATTTTTCGAGAATTTTCCCAGGTTTATGAGTCGTTTATACAAGCTTCTCTCAAACAACGGGAATGCATAAATACAAATTTTGGCATAGATTTTTGCCTATTACCAAAGTTTGCTGCTAACATCCTCGTTCAAGGTTATCCAATTGAGATTCTAGATGGGGATGCGTCACATGTACCAATTGTATGGCTGTCTCAAGTGTTGCATGAGTTGGAAACGAAAATAGGAAATAAACGTTTATATATAATCTCAATCCTTGGAGTTCAGAGTAGTGGCAAGAGTACCTTACTTAATACTATGTTTGGCTTGCACTTTGCTGTTTCAGCTGGACGTTGTACCAAAGGGATATTTATGCAGATGATACCAGTCGCTGAGGATATAATTGATACACTTGGTTATGACTATCTAGTTGTTCTTGATACAGAGGGATTACGTGCACCAGAATTAGACTCTAAAACTAGCAGATTTCATGACAATGAACTCGCGACTTTCGCTATTGGACTTAGTCATTTGACAATAATTAACATCATGGGCGAAGCTTCCACTGAGATTGAAGATATCCTGCCAATCGCGATTCACGCATTCCTTCGAATGAAACTGACATGGATTAAGCCCAAATGTGTGTTTGTTCATCAAAATGTCACTTCAATAGGTTCTAACGAAAAACTGGGCCCAGCCAGGGCCGCGTTAATCCATAAACTCAATGAAATGACTTGTGCTGCTGCCAAGCTCGAGAATAAATCATCCACGATTAAACGTTTCTCTGACCTGATTGAGTTTCACCCCGATGAAGATGTATTGTATTTCCCAGCTTTGTTTCGAGGTGATCCACCAATGGCTCCTGTAAACTCTTCCTATAGTGCTAATGCATTCGATCTCAAGCTTAGGATACTGCAAATACTCAAACTTAATCTCTCATTCAAACCAAAATCTATATCTTCTCTGATAACAAGTATTACACAGTTATGGGCCGCTATACTTAATGAAAACTTCGTTTTCCATTTTCAAAATGTTCAAGAAATTAATGCTTCTCGGGAATTAGACAATGCAGTTAATATGTGGCAATTTGAATTCTCTAAGAAAATCTCTACTTGGCAAATGGGTGCTCTGAATCAGTTATCAAATTGTAGTGTTATTTATCAAACGTTGCAAGAACTTTTTGAAGATCTTAATCAAGTCTCCCTGGAGTTTTGTAGAGAAGAGGAGTATAAAATTATTGATGATTTTTTTGATCCCGCAAATCCTATGTATGATATCTTTAGCCAATGGCAACAAAGAACAGTCGAAAATTTTAAATACACAAGGGAAAAACTTAGAAATCTTACTAACGAGAAGTGTAAGAAGGAAGGGGAATCAATTGAGAACCATCGGAAGCTGTTAGATGGCTTCGATAAAATCGAGAGTAAATTGATACAATGTACAAAGGTTTTTTTCGAAAATCATAAAGATTCGGAATCGCTTGTTTCTAAACAAAAAATACAGGAGAGATTTGATGGCATTTGGGCTGAATGGGTTGCCTCTCTTGGCATTAAAGAGATTGCCATCGAAAAAAGAAATGTTAGCGAGGATTTATATCGATTATTGTTTAACGATTGGACTGAATTCACTCGTTTTCGTTATCTTAATAGGCAAGCTATTTACTATGAATACAAGGGTTTCAAAGATATTGGGATGGATTATTTTTATATTGAGCATGACCATTTTACTTTACATTATCACCATCGTACTATCGATTACTTCCCATATGTGTGGAATGCACTGCTTAGAAGAAAAGGTCATATTGATAACACTACCAGGGAATTAATTACTACATTTTATGACTATTTAAATTATTTTTCCAAAAAATGTGATGACATATTTCGCCAATTTGATTTACATCACAACTATAACCCACTTCTCTTTGTTGACATTGCTAAGGAAGTGAAAAAAATTTTACATGGAATAAATGTCGATGAACATTCTATTGGCAGCCCTATATACTATGAGTTTTCACCTCTGTTTCAATTTGATATGACATTTTACCAATGTTGCAGAGCAATACCTCATTTAGAAGAGATTCAAGATAAATTCATTCAGAAATATTCCATTCAATTCCATCTTACTCAATCTAAGGCAAAATTCCATTCAATCTTTCAAAATCTTACTGAATCCATCCAAACTGATATGGCATGTGCTGTTCACTTGGCACGAATATTATTGGAAGGCATGACGGCATACATGGTAGACAAATTGAATATATCTGTCGTTGAAACCTTTTTTCAAGACAATTATCAAAGATTTCGAAATAAAGCTGCAATACAATTCAGTATTCTCGAGGAACTTTGCTTATCTAGAAAGTTTTATCAACATATCAAGTATATTAAACGTCCTAACTACTATATTCGTAATTGGGTATCAGTAAAGTTACAGAATTACATCGAACAATCATATAATTTTGAGAAAATCAGCAAAAACATGAAAAAGGTTGCAGAATTTCTACAAAAAGATTATATTAGTCATGCAAATGATGCTTTAGATGCGTCCAAGGATTGGGATAATTGGAAATCGGAATTTCACAAACGGATTTGTAAATACATTAAAGATGTGAGGTTGGTTGATTTAGATATTTTGGACACTTATGCCGTTGAAAACGTTGTTGTAGTATGTGCTAACTTGAGCGAGCAATTGGAAAAACAAAGTATGAATTTCGGTTGGACACATTGGATCAAATCCAATTTGGGTTATGATGGGCCATTCAACACTCTTATGGATAATTTATTGCAGTGTCAGGCCTGTTGTCCGTTATGTAATGAACCCTGTCAGCTAAGTAGTGGGAGCCATGAAAAACATTACTGTGGTTCACTACACCGTGTTCCTGCAGTAAATGGCAGACGTAATCCTAGGACTAGAGTGATGTCTATCGATCAGTGCACTATAGGTGTACGTGACGATTTAGTATTTCAAGTTCACTGGAGGGAATATCGATTCAGGGAGTTTTACAAAGCCGGATCTGAATTTTGTAAATGGCGGATCTTGGCTGATGATGCAGTCGAATCCATTTATTGGCAATGGTTTACATACCAATTTGAATCAGTACTCCTAAAAAGATATAATTATCTTCGTAATCCAGACCTTGGTTATTGGGGGAACTATTCACAACGTGAAGTTCTCTTGAATCTAAAAGAACATTTTGATTTGATCAGCCCTTAAGGCTGAAATATAATTAAATATATATTTGTTGATGAACATATTTGATTTTGTTTAGGTCATCTTTAGGATATTAGTTGAGTTTTACTCATTAAGAGTTTCTTTAGAAGTTTATGTTTTGTTATCCATAGCTTTGTATTAGCTTATTTCTTGATATTTGTGATCATAGTGTTTGTTATTTCGTTTATATTGGATATGCTAATTAAGCACTAGGACCTAAGGGGAATATAAGTTGATTGATTAACGAAGTCGAAAGTATATTTTATCCATAACAGTATAATTTTTAGTGCATAATAGCTTCTAACATGTCGAAATGTGAAGATATTCCATCAGAAAATGTTGACGCAGACAAAACTATGGGAAGAAAACGTAAGTTCAGTACTGATGAAGATGTGAGTGACCATAAAGACGAAGTGGAAAAGGTTGAAGAATCGTCCCAAAATGTTGACGCAGACAAAACTATGGGAAGAAAACGTAAGTTCAGTACTGATGAAGATGTGAGTGACCATAAAGACGAAGTGGAAAAGGTTGAAGAATCGTCCCAAAATGTTGACGCAGACAAAACTATGGGAAGAAAACGTAAGTTCTGTACTGATGAAGATGTGAGTGACCATAAAGACGAAGTGGAAAAGATTGAAGAATCGTCCCAAAATGTTGACCCAGACAAAACTATGGGAAGAAAACGTAAGTTCTGTACTGATGAAGATGTGAGTGACCATGAAGACGAAGTGGAAAAGGTTGAAGAATCGTCCCGAAAGAAAGCCAAAATTGAATCTTTTGTGACAGTGTTAGACGGAGGTATGGGAAGAGAATTAGATGTCAACTATCCAGATCCAGATTTCAAAGATATTTGGAGTGCTGCGCATTTGCTAAACCAGCCAGGATCTGTCTATCATGCTCATTTGTCATTCATCAGCGCTGGGGCTGAGGTAATCACAACCAGTAACTATGCTTGTGTCCCAGCTTTCCTTGCAAAAATGGATATCACTGATAAAATGTATGACTTGATAAAAGTTGCAGGAGAGCAAGCACAAAAGGCTAAAATATCATTTGAAAATCCTTCCAGCATTAGAGTCGCGGGATCAATTCCTCCCTATGGATTCAGTTACATGGGCATGAAGATCCCTGATAATTCTGAGATTATATCAAGTTACGCTAAGATTGCTAGTGTATTATATCCATACATTGACATATTTCTATGCGAGACTATGTCTAGCATTGACGAGGCTGTAACTGCACTGAGTGGTGTGCAGACTGCTAAAAAAGATGGTATGTTAGGTGATAGAGATTTACCTGTTTGGCTATCATTCTCTCTTCTAAACATTGATAATGTGGAGCTTCATAGTGGTGAAAAGTTGGAAGATGCACTTGAGAAAATATTAGGTAAGTTTCCTGGATTTATCAATGGGTTATTCCTGAATTGTACTGGACCGGATATCATCACAGCTGCTCTACCAGTGCTGATTAGAATAGGCAAAGAACATGGAGTTGATGTATTTGGAGCTTATGCAAATAGATTTTCTCCTATTACTAATAAATCATCTAATTCTATTGAAAAAAGTTTTAAGAAAGATACACACGTTCGCAAACTTATTGATATTCCTGAAGAGGACTATTTGGAGCAGGTTAAGACTTGGATAAAGTTAGGATGTGTTGTAGTGGGAGGTTGTTGTGGGATGGGGCCAAAATACATTAAAAAGATCAGTGAATATGTTGAGAGTAGTGCTTTGGGCATTGAATCTCAACTTCCATAATGCTGGTAGATTGCTATCGCTTAGTTGTCCTTCCAACTCACTTGTGTTTCATGTTAAGTATATTTAGAATTTTCAATATTTTCGATAATTCAGCAACATTTCACTCCTCCGGAGTCTAGAACTTTAGATTTTTTCTTTTATAGAATCCTATTGTTTTTTCATTTGCCAGTATTTGTTTGCAATCAAATGCCTCTACTAATCATTACTTTCCAGTTTGATATTTGATTATTTTTTATTACAATTACTACTAGCGGAGCGGCAAAAATTTAAATTTTCAATCTCTGCCGACAGCTTGGTATTTAATTAAATTTGTTTGAATTAACACTATAAATTGGAGGCACTATGCGTATTGGGTTTTGTAGTGCCTCCAATTAAAGTGCTACTTTAAGCATTAATTAATATACTAAGCTGTCGGCACAGATCGAATCCTAGACCTTTTAACGATCTTTGTCTGGAATTTCAATTAGCATGGCTTATTCCCCCAATTACTTCTTCAATAAAGTTAGTCCACATGTCCGACTGTCTCATCTCGAGATTCAAACAGTTCGCAAGTTTATTCAAGGTCTTTTCTACCCAACAACTCCCATTATGATTAACTGCAAGCCTAACCAAATGATAGTGACGTTTGGGGTGTATTTTAACAGCAAATTCTTCACTCAGAATGCATTTTTAGTAAGTTTTGCTGAAACCATCATCTCACGATGGATGTCAACTCGTGTTAAGATATTTGTTTACAAAATACCAGCATATCAGGCGAAGAATTGGATTACTGTTCCCAAACGAATTTAGCGATTTTGTATGTAGTAATAATGAATAATGTTGTATCAATGTTTTAAAGTTGGGTTTAAGAGGATGTTTATGTAATTCAAATACAATAAACTTTGCATTGTTTAAGCTAGTCGTTATGGATACAACAACCTCCCATGATTCAGAGGACACTGATACACCACCATCTCGAATGGATCTGAGTGAGAACTATTCTGTTGAAATCAAGACAGAGGCAATTGATTCTACTATATGTCCACTAATGGATATGGAGCTGCCAGACTGCATAACTCCAGACAGTTCAAGTCACATATATCAATCTGAAACACTAATTTCACAAGCATTCGGGAAAATGAAAGCCCTGAGAGATAGCAATATGTTGTGTGACGTAATACTTGTAGTTGGTTCCAAGAGGATTAGTGCTCATAGACTTGTACTAGCTTCTACTTTTGATTACTTTTCATCTATGTTTACTCAGGTTTAGGTTAAAATACTCTCTTAATAGAAAAATATACTTTTAGTACAGTTCCTTAATGGCATGGACGATGTTTGACGGCGATGCGAATTATATTTTAATTTCTTGTTTCTTATAGGATATGATGGAGAAGAGTCAGAGAGAAATAATCATCAGAGATATTGATGAGGATGCAGTAGAGAATCTTGTAAATTTCGCATACACCAGTCAGTTAGAGATTACCACCAATAATGTACAATCACTACTCACTGCTTCTGCCATACTACAGATGCAGTGTGTACTTGGTGCATGTGCTGAATTTCTAAGCAAGCACCTATCTTCCTACAATTGTCTGGCTATAAGGAATTTTGCTGAATCACATGGATGTTTATCCCTTGTGGAGCAGGCTAATATGTTTTTCAAGACACATTTTAAGGTTCGAATTTGCATAGTTTATTGAAATTTTATACTCTCACGAACAATATATTTATTATCCATGGCTGTATGTGATAAAAGACTGTATCTAGAGATTGAAACATGACTAAACACACCTTGGCTTGTATAGTAAATCAGCTATACATGCGTGCCTCTAATTCTAAGAATTTTAGACAAGTATAATTTACAAAATTTTCTTTCAAAACTTGAGAAAAAACTGAGAGATCCTCAGAACTGACTTTTGGCATCCAGAAGGCCAAATATTAGTCCTGTGGGTCTTTAATCAATTATTGACATAACACATACCAAATATATGAACACCATAGCCTATGATGTACACACATACTTGTACACACAAGTGTTCTTTTGTATTGAAATTTTACAAATAGTAAAATTCATTCAATAAAGAAGCCAACCTTAGCAATGCTTTATTCATATGAATCCGATCCACTTCGATTGCATTTTTGTGTATATAAGGAGAATTTTTATGTACATAAATATTGCTCTTACATGGCTGACAAGAAAGAAACTAAGAAAGAAATTGCAAGATATAGGGAGGCGTTCCGCTCCTTCGACAAAGATGGAAATGGTTCAATTTCTATTCAGGAGTTGGGTACACTTCTTCGTTCCTTAGGCCACGCCCCGACCCCAGAAGAACTGGAGCAAATCATAATTGAGGTGGACACTGACAAAAGTGGGAATATTGAATTTGAAGAATTCTTAGTTATGATGGTGAGAAAAGATAGAGTAGGAAATGATTTAGAGGAGATTGAAAAAGCATTTAAACTGTTTGATATAAACGGGGATGGTTTCATAAGTGAAGGAGAATTAAGGGAAGTTATGGAGAAAATGGGGGAAAATCTGAGTAGTAAGCAGATTAATACTATGATGAAGGTAGCTGATTTGGATGAAGATGGGAAAGTAGGTTATCAAGACTTCCTAGCACTCATGACTGAATCATCTAATACCTAGATTTACCGATAGATTGATACATATTCATATAATACTATAATGCAATTGAATAATTTTGCCTTTACTTGCTCAAATGGTTATGTTATAATTCTATTGAATGTGTAGGACAACTGCTAATTATATTATATACTCCATCTTCGATTATGAAGCGAACACTCCAGATCGAAAGCACAATTATTACATTTGTTAACGTTCAATTACCAACAAATGGAGGGGTCACTTGACCATATTAGGAGGTTTAACCCTAGCAACCTTGGAATGCGGCAACATTCCATTCTCAAATTGTGTCCTAATCCCATCGAGTGACCCCTTGTTCGACGCCTGAGTCTAGTTAGATTTATTTTGTTGTCCCTATAAAGAGGGAATTTATTTGTTGATCACACGACACCTTGGCACAATACCATGTATGGCAATGTTCCTATATACTTGTACTTTATTTAGGATTGCATCAAAACTGATGAATTTTTCCAACTGCCTATCAGTACACTTGCTCGACTCATTGACTCAGATGATTTGAATGTAGACAGTGAAGAGTTTGTATTCCAGACGATAGAGTCTTGGATTGAACGCCAGTCAAAGAATAATCCAGATCTTGTAACTAAGTTCTCAACACTTCTCTGTAATGTGAGATTACCACTGCTCAACCCTGCATTTCTCACTTCTGCAGTGGATAAAAGCAGATTTATCAAAACGGATTTATCCTGTCGTGATTTAGTGGATGAGGCTAAGAACTTCCATTTATTCTCAAAGACACAGTTCTCTTCCGATTGCACTACAAAGACTTATCCAAGGAAATCTACTGCTGGCAAACTCTACGCTATAGGTAACCTTAACAGAAAATTTTGGTATTTTTGTGGGACAAAAAAGTGTCAAAATGGCCATTTATTATTGGAATTGTAAAACGTCGCACTAGAAATTTAACAAATATTCGAGGGTAACAAACTAGATATTATGTAAATATGAATGTAGGAGGACGTGGTAAAGCAGGGGATCCTTTCCAGAGTGTAGAGCGGTATGACTACCACACAGACACTTGGCATGAAGTCACCCCTCTAAATAGTAGGAGGAGACATGTGGGTGTGGCTTATATGGACCGTAAGATATGGGCCGTTGGGGGACATGATGGTGAAGTTCATCTGAACACTGTAGAGTATTACGACCCTATACTTAATCAATGGGAGTATGCTGCTCCTATGATCTCATATAGGAGAGGAATAGCTGTAGCTGCACTCAATAGTTCAGATGAAAAAGGCCCACTTTATGCAATCGGTAAGCTTTCTATTCTGTAGTATTCTATGAATTCTAATTACTACTCTACGCAATCTTGTAGATATACGAAAATAGATTTTCTACGTATTTCAGTTTACCGATAGCTAAAACTACAATTTTATTAAGCTGCAAGCTAATTTGTAAATTATGCAATGTTGCATTGAAACTACCAGCTCTCATTAAGTGTGGAATTCTTACAATCACGAATGGCTCCTAATGTATTATTAATAGTAACATTGAAATTGTTAATTCATTTACTAAGAATATAGTTCATTACGTATTCTCTTTTATACTTCTTATTTGCATTTATTATCACACAAATATATTATCTTTTGTTAATATATTTGTGTGATAAGAAAGCCGCTAGTGTTGATATAAACATTTCTAGGTGAATTTAGCCCAAAATCTCGTATATTGTTTGTTGTATAACCAGCTACATTTCTAATAAATAGCTTATGTTATCAAAGTGAGCTATTGAGAATTTACTTAATCTGTTCTAATGGACTTTTCGCTTGTATGTTTGGCCAATAAGGCAGTTACCCAATTCCAAGAATTGTTTTTGAGTAAGAAAGACGATCCAACTATTTTGTCTGTTTATTTGTCGGCTTTTTCTATCGCTTCTATTAAACCATGTTTCCAACAAGGCCTCCATATGAGTAATTTTCCCCAAATAATAGTTGAAATTTGCCAGCTGCATACATTGAAAGGAAATGAAGTAGTGTTGAGAAAAGGTATCCAGCTTTTGGGGAATATAACCGTGCAGAATGAACCTGGTAAGGAAAAAGTTTGGAATCTTTGTTATCCTGAATTTATCACAGAAATGCTAGATTCTTCTTACGATCTCACTGAGCTAATATGCTTTTTAATTTTTAACTGTCTCGATTGTTCCCGCGCTACAAAGCTATTCTCGTCTCCTCGCGGAATCGGTTTGATTTCACAACTCTTGTTTGAATTGACTAAGGAAGGTTCTGGTGATTTCTGTCAGCTTTTGCTCTCTCGTATTCTCTTAGATTATAAGGGATCTGTCATGCTGTACTCATTATTCAACGAGACCAAAAAGTTCACATCTCTTTTACTATTGCTAGACTTCGTCTTTCAATCTAACGAATTTCATATACTTAGCATGCATGAGTCATCTCATCTTGAAGTTTGCACTAATTTGATTGAAATGTTCTACAAAGATTTTCTCATTCTAAAACCGATTCTATACCAAGCTATTTCCATACTTGAAGAAAGAGCAATCGATCAACACGATATTATCACGAAAGCTGAGATTTTCAAAAGTATTCTAGCAATACTCGCGCTTTTCAGCGGATTTTCTGAATTACTTACACACTTACAATCTTTGGAAATTTTGCTGAGAGAATGTTTGACAATATTAGACAGCTTAATTAAATATTCTCAACCGAAAATTGTGTCTAATTCCTCTCCAGCGCCACACCCTCCCATATCCAAATTCCTATACGGTATCAAACAGAACATAATGCAGATAGTAGCAAACATGCTTTACTCTAACTACCACAACGTTAACTTGGTTTATGAAGACAAAACATTATTAATACTAATATTAAACCATTGCAGTCCTGACATGTCGAATCCATTCCTTACCCAATGGACTATTCTTGCCATCCGTAATCTCTGTCAGGATCCACGTGTGCAGTTATTGATTAGCGAGCTTAAGAAGCTTGGTATTGACCCCAACTCTGTTATGAGTAAAAGAGGTTTCAATAGTGACGCTAATACATAGGGTATGCGACAGTATAACGCTAACTCTATGGCAATATAGTTTCTATACTGTGTTATATTTTCCCATCTTACAACTATTAAATATATAGCATGTTCTAATTTAAGAAATTTATAATGTTCATATCCTTTTCCACTATTAGATTAATTGCTATCTTACTATTTATTAATTAAGTTAAGCTCCCTATGAACGTAATACATTTCATGATTCATTTACCTCAACCGCTATGACGTATTGAAAATCATACTTTCAGTTTGGACTGTTAACCAATCTTTAAGCTATATTGTGGCTAATATGAATTTGTATTGTATTACAAGATTGCATTGCTTTATTTGATGTAATAATCAATTAATATATACAAGTAATATTATAGTTGCAGAGCCGCCGTTATGCGCATTTAATCTATTATTAAAATTGAGATCATTGATTGAGAAATGATTCTGCGTATAGATGTATTTCACTTAAGAGTTGGTGTTTTTCTGCTATGAGAGATTGTCTGAATTCTAGAAGGTTATTTACTTCTATCTCCAAACCATCCAATTCGTTGTTCATTAAAATTCTTGATTTCTTTGCTGAAAGTCTGTTAATAAACTTTCTCCTTGCTTCACGGATGAATTCTTTCTCTCTCATTGAAAAACACTTTTTGTCAATTACTCTCCCAAGATGTGTGGCTTTCATATTAACTAGTTTTCGTACTGATACTAGTTTAAGGAAAGGTTCTCCTAGGTGGTCAGAGAAATCCTCAATTAGAATATCTCTCGCGAAATGGCATTTTTCACTTGTGGCCTCAGTTACTATTCTTTCATCATTTTGATTAAGAACACTGAATATATCAGATTCACTTTTTAGCTCAATGTTTAGAATCGGTAATGCAACTTTTGCTGCCATTTTATTATCTCTTTATCTACCTTTGGGGATATGTATTGTTATTTCTTTTGTGCCCTGAGTATTTATACATTTACATTATTTTCAATTTTGATGTATCGAAACTTGTGAAAGTTCTCATGTTCTAAATGAATCTATCAATCATTGTTGAGACAAAGTATTTTGTGTTCCGAAAATGAAAACGGTAGATATGTTTACTGCAGTATCTTTCTTAGAGCAGGCGACCTCTAATTCATATACTATTCGCTTATGTTGACGTTTCATTCTTTCTAGTTATTCTGGTAATTCTTGTATATTGTGACTCTGTCCTATCGACAATTTTCGTCTGAGATTAAGATTTTCAATAATTAGATATTTTAATGCAATATTTTTATTTCGATTCATTTCTATTAATAGATTTTCAACGATTTTCCATTACAAAATTTCACTATCAGTTTTGATTTCTCGTAATTTTAATGTTTACGTCTGGTTACACAATGTTTACTGCTCGAAGTTTCAAATTCTGTAACCCCATATCTTTGAATTTGCGACTATGTCATTTCGGTTTATTTCTAATAATAGATTCTCACAATTTTCTTGTTCGGATGAAAATGCAAATGCTTCGGTATCAAATCTGAATTTATCCAAATTATTCCCTCTTTATTTATGATTCCAACGATTTTCAAGTAATTCTCAATTCGAAACTTTCCCCATCTGTCTTGAATTCTCGTGTTTTTATGTCTACGTAAGATTACGTATGTTGAACTGCCTCAAGGGTTCAAATTTTGTAACCCCAGTTTTCTAATGTTCATTCAATGCATTCGCCTCCAGCCTCATTATGCGAACCTTGATGCATGATGGCTGCCAGTAACCATTTGACTGTTTTAGCACCTTGATTACACACTATATACAATTATAATATCCAATTACACTATACAGTAAAACTCAGATAAAACATATCCCTTCAGGGGATCAAAAATTAATACGTACTATCTGAGTGTACGTCTTATCTTAATATGGACTGTATTAAGTGAAGTATATGTTAACCGAGTGTACGGCCTATCCGAGCTTTACTTTATAAATATTTCTCAGTAACGATACTTGTTATTCATCATCACCTGTTCAGCAGTTTTATTAATAGGACTATCAATCTGACGTCTCATACCCAAATAGGTCACATTTCCTATGCTCATCCATCGTAACTAACAAGCAAAAACATGCCTTAATTTACATCATGAGCATCTAAACATATATCGTTTTACAGTGTCCCGGATAACGATCACGTTATGTCTGCAATCCATTTTCCAAAGTATCTGAGCTACAAATTGTAAGTTGATGTATAACGATAGGGTGCTATAGTTCTCTTCTCCTTAAACCTACATAATATGGGTCTGTCCAATTAGTTAAATTCTCTATAATAAAGATGTAAAATAGGTTACAGGTTAGCTTTATAACAATTAATTCTGATAATTGAAATTTATACTGGGTATTGTACCTAGTAATTATATCAATAATCAATGTTAATATAGATGACCCATATATGGAGATTTTTTGTTACGAATAATTTACTTTTAGTTAGATTATTCTTAAAACACAGCATTTCTACAGTATACAGAATTTACATTCACAGAGAAGACCTTTACAAAATTATGTAAATAATATACACGAATTTATCTATTTATCTTTTCATTTTCAGTTCAAAGTTTCAGCTTATTTTTAATGACAGTTTTCAATTATTGTTATATACGTTAATGAATCTTCAATATTATATATCTAATATGTGGTTTGTGAACATATAGTGATATTTTTTACAATTCATCAAGTGGTAAACCATACCATAGACTATGTTCAATACTTAAACTATTTGCAAAGATATAAGGTTAATTTGAAATTTGTTTGCATCTGCTTATCAGGTAAAACCCAACAGGTTTAGTATTACATTAGTGGTGATTTTCTTGTAATAAATAGGAGATAGTAAGTGTTGTGTACGTCCACGAAATTCCTGAATAGTAAGTTTATGGTTTAACCCTATTTCGAAATGGTCCAGGCGGAGTACAATACATTTTCAAATAATATAGGCTCAATAAGTCAATGTTCTATCTATTAACCGCACTTAAATCTGGCCTTAAATGACATCATTCGGCTGTACCACCCTTTGAAGGGGGTATGTCGTCAATACGTATCTATTAGTTCCTTTAGGTATCACCTCATCAAATTACCTTATTTAATTTGTTATATCTTGAAATATTGCATCTCTAGCAAGGAGAGAATTATTCTCGTATGCATTCGAACAAATCAGCATGAATTTAATTGGGATGTATGACGAAGCATCTTCGAAATTCTACTTGTGCTTACTTATGAATTAACTAGGGTTGTATTATCAGGATTGATAGGTCCATGATGCTGAGGTTTCAGAGATAGCAAAAATCTAACAAGCAGTGAGGCTAGTAAGACCTAGGGGCCTTATGTGTTTGTCATGCACATGTATATAATACCTGTATAGCAATTAGCCATTCCGAATTTGATTACATGTAATTGTAACCGGTCTCACATTTCAGTACACAATTATTTATTATCATTATTGCCAGTATTCGATTTGGTTAATTTGGCTATATCATTTATTTCTGAATAAACGCTCTGACCCTTGTATTATTTTCCTTGTAAACTAATCTTTCCAGCCCCTATTCTGTGAAAAACTGTAGTTCTCTTAGGGACAGATCTCTAATTCGTAATTTGAAAACAACTAAGGCAATTTTCAGTGTCGATTAATTTCCTCTATCTAGCTGTATATACCGAAATTCATTATTTTCTATTTTGAACCTTAAAAAGAAATTCAGATTTGATCATCTTATTGATGTTTATAGCTTTGCAATCGTTGATCTTTGAAATTTATAAAATACATCCCTGTAATATTATTACTGCGCACCCAAACGTTAATTATTAATACCACACTGGCAAACTATATAAACTCCTAGATATATCCTTTCTTAAATTTTAATTTTTGGTATCCTCTGGATAAATATCTCTCGAATATTTTACCCTATTCCACTGATAATGGCAATGGAGCCCTGGGATATGCGAGTGAGCATTGAGAAATGCAGATCCGCGAAAGAAATACTGAAAGTTGGTTTCTTAGAAATGAAATGCAGTTCATTTTTGGACATTATCGATGAAGAAAAGTTGGTTAAGATCTCAGGGTGTTATCTCAATCAGCTGATGGAAAATGATCATTTTAGCTATTTTGAAAGAAAAAATATTCGGGAATTGAGAAGAATCAATGTAAATCGCGGTACTGCGAAAAAGTCAGGCTTGAAGAAGAAAAATGCTTATAAATTTCTCGAAGATGAAATAACTGAGTTACAAAAAGTACGAAGAAACCTAAGAATCGAAAAGATTGAACTACAAAGAGAAATAAACGAGATGAGTGTTGGTTTAATTAGTGGACATTTGTAGGGAAAATAATATTGAAATTATCCCCTCGTATAACCACTTGTCCTGTAAAAGAATTTAGTTCTACAATCTTGTGAATAAACTGTATGTTACCATTATATCCCATTATCATGAAACCTCAAAATCTAATATCAGCGAAAATTGCTTAAGCTTTACTTATATGAACATTCATGGTTTTATCCGGGTATAGCAGATATGCCAACTCTCACCGATTTGTCTAACACAAATTTTAACCATGCTCATACGAGAGAGAATCACACATATTATGTTTTTGTATTTACCAAAAATATTTTACCATCTTATGATCACAATAGATATTAGCACCTTGATTGTAAGTTCTATTTTCCAGTTAATATTCTGATTATCCTACAATATTATATAAGACATATTTGAATAGAAACACATATTTCTGATAATAAATTATTGAAAACGTACTAAGACCCAGGTTTAATTATCTATAATTTCACAACCATAGACAATGTATTTGCCAGATTAGATTTGTTATTCAGTGATTATTTTGTCATCTGCATACAAGCCACATGGTTTTGCGCTAATGTAATACAACAGCCTTGTTTGTTATAGAGTAATCAGTAATTCCATGAAAATATCACTAATATATTTGATTGATAAGAAATATTCCAACGATTCAATTAAATGATATATTGATATATTGATAATTATATGATAAACAATGAATGATTAAAATAGTGTTTAATAACTTTACCGTAGCCTTTTCACATATTTAACATAAGGAAGTTACAGTACCAATTGATATTGCTACATAATGTTATTGTAAAAAATGTTTGAAACCGAATTATATTAAACCAAATGGATGGTTCAATTCCAATAATCATCCTTCATGGTTGATAAATTCATATTAATATGATTTTAATTTTTATAATACACAACACGAATTCACCTTTATTATTATTTACCTTATACGTATATGCTCCTGTTTGTATACATGACTAATCAAGCTATAATCACTTTTAATTATAAATTCCTAAAATAGCCAGCTAAGTACTACTGAAATATTTACTAGAAATGGTCTCTTGTTTTGACCTTGGAATTGTGCACAAATTCTTGATTTTAAGCAGATCTTTGGGTGTAAAGTGGAGTTCGTCTATTAGCAATCGTACACATGTACGAATTTTCCTTTGTAATTCTCGAATTCACTAGATTCTGACTGGTTCTGGCCGGTTCTTAGTTGCACTCTGGAATGACGCCACTATTTCAATCCTGATCTCCAACTATATTAATATGAAAAGTATACGTATATACTCCGCCAGGTGATCGATTTGTCCCCCTGTGGTCAAAAATCGGGCAAAGTTATTTTTTCTATTCGCTGTGTCAAAATATATACTTTGACTGGCCTAGACCTGTCCCTAGAAAATGTTTTAATTAAGCAAGTCTCTTTATCAGTACATAAGCAACCGTCTGGAATATATGCACTTGAAAGGAATTTTTCCTGTAAGAGGGACCCGACAGAAATATTTTAAAGTGAGCGTATTTCCACAAAGCACTCCATTGACTAGTTAGAGCCCTTTAAAACAATTTGGAAACTACTGTGAGAGGGATTACCCTCACCAATACTCTGGAAAAATTCTATCAATTATTCCTAGCCTCAATTTTTTCATTGGGGTCGCAATATTCATGAAGAAGAACAATAATAATTGCCAAAAAATTTATTATATAAAATGCTTGAATTGTTTTCAAAATATTCAATAATCTAAAGTGTATAATTCATGTACGATTTGCTAGTAAGCCGCTGCATATTCTCAGATTTGTGAGGCGATTTGAGCTGAGACTTACTCCGGATTAATTAATTTAGTAGCGATGTCATTAATTTCTTTGTGTAAAACGTGCTTTTCTGCCCTCAATTTTTGCCGAATTTTCATCAAATCATCGAGCTCATATTCGAGTGCATTCATTTCTGTCTTCATTCTGATACGAGATTCCTTGGCTGAGATGCGGTTTATGAATTTCCTCCTTTCTCTACGAATGAAATTTCTCTCTTCAACTGAGAAGCATTCATTCTCGAGCATTTTATTCAGTGTTGTCGCTTTTGTATTTATCAATTTATCAATGTCGACCAGGTCGAAGAAAATCTCTGTGTCCAGGTTATTCGAGCCGTTCTTGAGGATTGTTTTAGCTTTCTTGCATTTTTCATCCATATTTTTTGGTGAAATATCAATATAATCCACTAATCAGTTCAAATTGTTTTTATATCTTGTCTAGTAGAGTAACTAACCAATCTCATGTATAGGCAGCTCGAACTAAATGTTATATTTTCATTTCCTATACTTTTATACAAGTTGTTTGTTCAGCGAACCCCACAAGACAATATTTTGCATACATAATTAAACTAATTCAGTTTTACTGTTTACTTTATTTCTTAAGTCCGTCATCGGTTGTTTCATAAAACATTTGATGTAGAAATTGGAACATAGTGCGTATTATTTGTGTCACAGTTTGATTACTATTTACTCAAAAAGAATAATATTTTCACTAGCTGTACATAATTAATATATGAAATATTTTCCTTTCGGTTGCGAGATCTCACTAAGGTGATTTCCTATCATCCAAGTTTTGTTTTATTTCCACGTCATGACTCAAGGTTTTGTCAATATCAAATTTCTAAATCTCTCTGTTGGTCAATGATTATATAGAACTCCAAAATGTTTATTTAAGCTCTCGGGACATGGCCCTAGGAGATAGTTCGGTTGGTCAGTTTAAATCTTACCAACATTTAGACTGCTAATAGAATTAGCATTAGTCAACCAGGCTAACTTTGTTTTGTAATTTTATATATTTTACCCGGCTCTATACAAGTAATTTTTATTTTACCATACGAACAGTATATAACATTAGTGATAAATGGGAGTTTGATTCTTTAACTAAATTCTGTCTCACAATGCACTATCCAGATAAGATGCAGTTTCTATTGAATACTAATTTGCAAAAACGTTCATTGGTTGTTCTCATATTATTCACTATGTTTGGGACCATTTTATTGAATTTTGATTTTGTCCGGGATTACAATTACTATTACAACCTAACCAAATTAAAGTACAATGGAGAAATAGAAGAGATTGATAGCTTTTCAGAATACAGTAAGAATTGGGATGGAGAGATTCTTATTATCAACAATCCTAAACAGAAAGCAATTAATTTTACAGACGAATATCGCTGGAAAATGATATCAAAAGGTCTGCATCCACTCAACATAGAACATGAACGTTTGCACGATAGACATGATAGAATAGAGAAATATTGTAGCACATTCAAATCTCAAAGTAATGGACTATACCGATTTAATGGATACTATTCTATGCTATTCAATGACAGATTCCAGTTGCTGCAGTGTGTTATACAGAAAGTTAGCTCTTCTACCTGGGTCAGCATATTCTTAGAATTGGGAGGATTTGATAGCCAATATTTACCGGAATCACATCCAATATGGCAAAAAATATCACTTGTGAATAATCTGGCGGATTCTAGACTACTAGCACAGAGATTCCAGACATACACCAAGTTTCTGTTAACAAGACATCCATTCGAGAGATTATTGTCTGCTTACAAAGACAAGTTCATTCTACATAGTTATGGAGATCAATTCGCATACGATATCATAGTTAAAAATTATCTATCCAATGTTGAGGAGGATGTTATCAGACAAATGAGAGAGAAATTAAAGAGAGGGGAGAATGATTTAAACATTAATTTGAGTAATAGCACAATCAAACAAATAGCTAGATTGAATTCAGGAGCTAGAGAATTCAACATAACTTTTCTAGAATTCCTGAATTATATTATCGCTTTTGTTAAAGTTAATGAAATACATCGATTAGATTATCATTGGGCTCCAATCACTATAGTCTGTGATCCATGTGAAGTTAGATATGATATTATTGGTAAATTCGAAACTTTGAGTGAAGATTCAGAAGCAATTCTTGATTATGTACAACCAAACAATACACAAAATCGCGTCACATTTCCCAAACGTGATCCCAAGGTTACCAATAATCTCTGTAATGAAGCATTCATGAAAATACCTCTAAACGTGAAGAGATCTCTCTATGAGATTTATAAAGAAGACTTCATTCTGTTTGATTATGAGTATAGAGAAGAGGATGGAGAAAGCAATACATGCTCACCTTGATTTTACTCACTTTCAATATTTGCCTCTGATTTCACTTTACTATTATCCAAATTCTTATCACATATTGCCTAGTATATATGAATGAATGGCGTGTTTAGAATCACTGAATATTTATGTGCAAACACCTTTAACTATTAAATATTATAAAAACGTATATTAAACACGAATTCAGTGCATTGTTGCCAGAAGTTCATGCCGAGTTCTTGTCATAAGTCAAAAGTCTACTCCAAAATCTATGAACTTTGTTCATGGCAACACTGCACGAAATACTAATAATATCAAAAGCAGTCTAGGCTTTCGTTATTTAGGGCTAGTTATGTTGTATCCGCGACTGATAATTTAATTTGGTTTATATATCACAAACTAAGATAGAGGATTTCTGAATGTAAATATTAAGTATATGAATATAATTTTAATATAAATACTTGTATAATCAAGGTGAGCCTGTATTGCTTTCTCCATCCTCTTCTCTATACTCATAATCAAACAGAATGAAGTCTTCTTTATAAATCTCATAGAGAGATCTCTTCACGTTTAGAGGTATTTTCATGAATGCTTCATTACAGAGATTATTGGTAACCTTGGGATCACGTTTGGGAAATGTGACGCGATTTTGTGTATTGTTTGGTTGTACATAATCAAGAATTGCTTCTGAATCTTCACTCAAAGTTTCGAATTTACCAATAATATCATATCTAACTTCACATGGATCACAGACTATAGTGATTGGAGCCCAATGATAATCTAATCGATGTATTTCATTAACTTTAACAAAAGCGATAATATAATTCAGGAATTCTAGAAAAGTTATGTTGAATTCTCTAGCTCCTGAATTCAATCTAGCTATTTGTTTGATTGTGCTATTACTCAAATTAATGTTTAAATCATTCTCCCCTCTCTTTAATTTCTCTCTCATTTGTCTGATAACATCCTCCTCAACATTGGATAGATAATTTTTAACTATGATATCGTATGCGAATTGATCTCCATAACTATGTAGAATGAACTTGTCTTTGTAAGCAGACAATAATCTCTCGAATGGATGTCTTGTTAACAGAAACTTGGTGTATGTCTGGAATCTCTGTGCTAGTAGTCTAGAATCCGTAAGATTATTCACAAGTGATATTTTTTGCCATATTGGATGTGATTCCGGTAAATATTGGCTATCAAATCCTCCCAATTCTAAGAATATGCTGACCCAGGTAGAAGAGCTAACTTTCTGTATAACACACTGCAGCAACTGGAATCTGTCATTGAATAGCATTGAATAGTATCCATTAAATCGGTATAGTCCATTACTTTGAGATTTGAATGTGCTACAATATTTCTCTATTCTATCATGTCTATCGTGCAAACGTTCATGTTCTATGTTGAGTGGATGCAGACCTTTTGATATCATTTTCCAGCGATATTCGTCTGTAAAATTAATTGCTTTCTGTTTAGGATTGTTGATAATAAGAATCTCTCCATCCCAATTCTTATTATACCCCAGCCAGTTTATATTATTTTCTTGTTTTGTTTCATGATGGTTGTAATGTTTTTCAATTTTTCTTGGTTCAAAAGTGTATATTCTACCATTATTTGATAGTTTGATTATTATACCCAAAGGGATGACTAGTACAATTATTAAAAAGAAGAATTTTTTACTAATTACTCTGTTCATTTTGTCTCTATCAAATTTTCAAAGTGATTTGTATGTTGATCTCAGTAAGCTTATGACATATATGTGCCGGTGGATTCTGAAACCAATTATCTACTTTTCTTGGCCTATACTTTACAATAGAGAATTATTAGTTATCAAGTCGTTAGTTATTTCATTGCTTCCCATTGTATTCTAGGAGGCCTTGATGGTACAACTTGTTTCACATTTGTAGAGCGTTATGATCCAGACTTGAATGAATGGACTACAGTAGCTCCATTAATCACTGCTAGGGGTGGGGTTGGAGTTTCTACGCTGGGTAAATATATCTATGCTGCTGGTGGAAACGACGGTACTTCGTCGCTAATGACAGTGGAGAGATTCGATCCGCACTACAACAAGTGGACATCACAGCCGCCAATGTCTAAGCGTAGAGCTGGCATAGGTTTAGCTGAGTTGAATGGATGTTTATATGCAGTGGGCGGATTCGATGATGCATCACCTCTAGATTCAGTTGAACGGCAAGTAAAACTATATTTTTTTTGTAAATTTTGATGTTACAATTGCCTATTTATAGATATGATACTCGTATGGACAGGTGGGAGCCTATCCAGTCAATGAGCACAGCTAGAGGGGGAGTTGGTGTGGCGGCTTTGGGTGGATGTTTATTTGCAGTTGGCGGTCACAATGGTAAGAATTATCTCAACACTGTTGAGTGCTACTTCCCTTCAAATGATACATGGGTTGAGATCAGCCCTATGAGAACAAGCAGAGCAGGTGCTGGTGTAGTAACCTGCCCTGCTATCATTTCCCTTTTAAAATGACACATTAGTTCTCTATTGTGCTGGAATTCTACGGGATTTACTCTATGGTCTATTATCAGTTAATCACACACCTGATCTATTACGTCACATATTTGTATACATATGCTCATTCTTAAATGATTGGATTAAAGGTAATATTGTAAACATTGATTTTATTTATTTAATTTTCTCATTTGTTGTGTTTATATAATGACGTACATATATAATGTTACAATTGTAATAAAGCTGTTGTTTGTTCATTCTAATCATTAATGATTACATCTCTGCACTTGCTATATTATAGACTAAATATACCATATAATTCGTCTGTTACATGTTGTATCAAATTGCTCTTCACCGCATCTTGCCCTAAAAATAACTCTGAATATTAATTAGGTAGTTTTTGGCCTTTGTTGTGACCACTGAAATATCTTGAAAATTTGCTGATTAATATTCCACTTGTTTATCCTGTCTATATTCTTGTGTTGTCTATATTCTTGTGTTGTCTATATTCTTGCGTCATAAGCTCATCTTTAAAATGACCTATAATCAAGCCATAGCAATTCCAATATCCATAGCGTTATAGGCGGTTATATAATGTGTTGATTTGTATAAATTTCATTAACCTTCTAGAAACATTTTTAGTTTTTCACTTAATCCAGCATTTCAAAAGCTAACAACTTTTAGTACTTCAAATACAATCAGAGTTTCACTCTTTAAGCAATGACTAATGCAGTATTTGATACCATCCGATATCCAATGCAGCTCAACAGTGAGGGATATTGTGGCAACGCCATTATTTTCGTAATGTACGAATTTACAGAAACAAAGAGACGCGAAGGAGCTTTGCTTGAGTGTCGAAATCTTGAGGAATTTACAAGGAAATTGTTCTTGAAGCCATGTGTATTTATGAACGCAACGGAAGGAGAAATCCAAATGGCGCTAAATTTCATCGCAAACCCACCAGAAATTCGTCCCTCCTTCATTCCTGAAAATATCTGGCAAGCCCGTATACTACCCAACCACAAGGCTATCTTGGTAGCGATTGTCTCACACGGCAACACGAATAGCTTCCTTACGGCTGATGAGAAGCTTTTTCCCGATAACAAAATCGATTTATACTTGAATGAAACGTATTGTCCTCTAATGAGAGGCAAGCCGAAAATCATTTTCTTTAATAAATGTAGAACGGAAGCAGAAGATGTATACGAAACTATTTCCACACAGCCAAATACTACATCTCCAGTGTTTGATTCAAACGGTATGAGAGAACATGAAAATAACTTCAACGATTCTTCTACATTCAATGATTTCATCCATATATACAGTTGTTCGATGGGTACTTCCTCACTACGCAGCAAAATTACTGGTTCATTAATTCTCTCTGCTCTTCCTGATGAATATGAATTATATGGCAGAGATAAGGAATTTCGTAAATTCCTTCAAATCTTTCGTACACGAATGATCATTAAAGTGAATAAAAAAGTTCAGAATGAACCTAAATTTGCAAATGTTACCCAATGCATTACGACTGAACACGATTCTCTATTAGGGGATATTTATTTCCCCCAGGCTGGACCAATGACAGGGTCCGATTGCGAGAGCCTAGAAGAAATGGAAGTTGAGCATCCAGTTGACCTAATTTGTCCTAAAGAGCTCTGGGAAATCTCCGATCCCTCCGATTATGCCATGGATAGCGAGATAATGCCTAAAAGCAACCGTTTACAATTCTTCCGGCGCATAAAAATGTATGTGCGTCGCATCTTTAAACTGCTAGGCCCAAAAACTCGCGAATAAATCGGGTCTTAATCCTAGACCCAAAACCCATCCCCCCTCGAAAAATGTTCCTCCGTAGAGCCTAGTTAGTATTGTGACGTCAGAGACCTAGGCCTGGCCACCTAAGTTCGGCTTCTTTGTAATGAATCTTTAAGAGCTATTTAGTTGGTATATTTTGTATTTTGTATTTTGCCCTTTTATATTAAATATTTATCACCGCAAGCAGTCTTTATGTAACTTTTTACAGTAATTATTAAGAGCTATATTGGGATATTTTGGAATCTCCAAAATTCTAAAATTATACCTCTAACGCTTAAATAATTCTAGCACTAATAGGTTGCTGAATAATATTTTGTGTTAATCTTGGCATATTACATTAACACATAGTAATAATAGAATTCTAGCTATTGATTGTCTGTGCTGCCAATACAATTACACATAGAAATATGCTACATAGAAGATTAGTGAATACATATGAAATAAATCGTTCTTGTCTTGATGGAACTTCTGGATTAGCCATTATATTCGCTTTTGATCATTTCGTTGAAGATTCTAAAAAGAGGCACGGTAGTGAAACTGAAATACAAAATTTGGAATCTTTTTTCGCTAAACTTAATCTTCGAGTTCATGTCTTCAGGAATCTAAAGCTTCCACAAATGAAACGAGCTCTTCAAGTTATAACTAATCCAGATAAATACAGGAAAGAAATAAAAAATATATCTCAGGAGATATGGAATGCACGATTGAGAGCTGATGACAATGTCAGCTTCGTAGCTATAACATCACATGGAGATAGCACACGTTTTGAACTGTCTGACGGTGAAAAGATGAGAGAAATTGATTTAGAGGAATATTTCTATGAAGATACATGTTCCATCTTAAAGAAACGCCCAAAATTATTTCTGTATAACAAATGTCGCAACTTTTCAGGGAGTAACGAGCATACTTCTTATGAGATTGCTAACACCATCGTGACAGATGGATTGAGTAGACACAATAATATTGATATGTTGTCAATATACACATGTGCAGAAGGTGTGAAATCTCTTCGTTCTCAAAATTCTGGCTCTCTCGTTCTATCCGAATTACCAGGTGCATACGAAGAATATGGTAAAGAAGACCATATTTGTAAGTTCTTTACCAACTTGATGGATAGGTTAGTTAAAATAATCAGAGATAAAATGCGAGGAAATGAATCCTTCCCCGTGGATGTAACACAAACTATCAGTATGGAAAGAGATACCATGAAACGACATCTCTACTTTCTTTCTCCTATACAAACTTCTGCTACCAAAGCATATACTTCTGATACGAATAAACCAATTGGTGTTCCTACATTATATGCATCTAGATCCCCTTCTAATACATCTACTACTACTAGTCCATATAAGTCATATACTCCTAGTCCATCAAATGCATATCCGGCTAGCTCATACAATGCATCGGTTGCTAGTCCTTACGATACAAATACAGCTAGTCCATCTAATAGATATACTACTAGTCCATCTAATGGATCTACAGGAAGCCCATCTAATGCATCTACTAGTCCATCCAATAAATCTACTGCTAGTCCATCTAATGCATCTACTAGTCCATCTAATAGATATACTACTAGTCCATCTAATGGATCTACAGGAAGCCCATCTAATGCATCTACTGCCAGTCCATCTAACGCATCTACTGCTAGCCCATCTAACGCATCTACTGCTAGTCCAAATGACTACTCTGCTGATAGTCCAGTAGGTCCACTCAACATGTCAAGTGTTAGTCTACCCAACATATCAACTGACAGTCCATCTCACCACTATACTAGTGATATTAAGTATGATGCATCTTCTCAACAATCCTATGAACACAGACCAGGGCCTATTCGTACCAGCCATAATACGCATCGTTTTGCACCATACCCATCCAGAAACGATCAAATTTAAGAAATTATTATAATAAGTGATAGCAGGTGCCCATTCACTTCCATTCCCAACTCCTCCTTGAAAAATCCTCCTCCATAGTTAGTTAGTTAGTGCTGTGATGTCACAGATCTAAGCCTGTCTACTCAAGCGTGTTTCAATTATTCTGCGATTGTTTTTGGTAAATCTCTTTTGTATTTGTTTAAAAATGAATTATTTTTGTTATAAAGTTAAAGAAATTGAGTTGTATATATTCTCTCAAAAATACATTTTATTATATAATGGTTGAATTATAATACCTTTGCACACTCCAATCGTGGATTGCTGGCCTAATTTTATGTCTACAAGGATTCCTTGCACAGTTTTACAGTTGTACGTCGTACAATGGATAATGCATAATGGATTTCTAACTATTAACTGCTTCTAATTAAGAATTACAATGTAACAATAACTTCACGCTCGATTCCTGAGGAAATCTATTTTTCTTTAAGGCTTGTAATTATCTTTATTTATTAGGAGCAAAATACAATTATTAGATTAGTCAGTTTGAATTTAGCCAAATTGATGGATACAAAGCTTACAATACATAAGCTATTTACACAAGATCATATGTACTGTATCAAATAAGCTTGAGAAAATATTAATGAGGCACCGGCACGCGAATAGAAATCAACTTGTAATCGTCTTTAGCCGGTGCAGTGGAGTATATTTGATAGGGCCAACTACGATATTGATCTACTTGTTCATTCTCAGAATCGAAACAAGCAAACGGTGCTGTCTCGCTTCTCTTCCTAATTGTACGTATTTGTAAAAGTCTGTCTATTGTTGCACAGCTTGGGTATTGTAGATTCTCCCCTGGATAACTATTGCTTGTATAGGCGAATTCAGGGCTTGCACCTTTGATGAGATATTTACTATTGCAATCCTTGTTTGAACCATGTCTTGAAAGTTTCATGTGACTAGATTTTATCGGCTGTCCAAGTCTATCCCATTCTGCAGCTATCAATTCTTCAATGTCCTCACCTTGAAAATCTCCTGGTAGCAGTAATTGGAAGTTTGGAGCTGTTATCTGCATCATAATGCTACGACCTGCTTTTGTCATTCCTAAATTAGCGCCTATATAACGAAATGTTACATTTTTACTGCCATTACAGATGGGAGGAGTTGCCCTGCATTCGCTTATACACGGTTTTTGCTCATTTACGAATTCTACTATATTTGAATGTGCAGTGATCCATCTCTTTATGTCAGAATCTGTGTAATCATCTGTCTTCCCAGCTAGAACGATGCGGGTTAACGACTTCGTGTTATTCAAATGGAAAACTTTAGGCAGGAAGTTGAAATGTTCTGGTGTTGGATGTGAGATCACAATTGTTGTCACGTTATTAAATTTTTTCCTCAGATAAGAAGCTACCATTGATTCACTCCAGCCCAGTTTACCCGGCTTTCCCATATCAACTACAATTACATCACCATTCGGGCAATTTATAATTGTTGAATCCCCATCTCCTAATGGTATCATTTCTATTTGGAGATCTTTTTCATGGTTATCCAACGTTTTTGATAGGTCATAAGAAGTTTGTCTTACTTCTACCGTTCTTTCAATACCGTATGTTAGCCTGAAAACAGTCAATAAGAGGATTCCAAATCTCAAAGTGTGCATTTTGTGTATTTACATGCTTACTGCTAACATCAATTTATACATTTCAGAAATTTGAGGAAGATGAACGGAAGAAATTTGGAAGGATTAAATGGTTAATAAACTTACAGTGGAACTGTATTGTGATTCATTGAATTTCTTCCTTATTGAATGTTTTCAACCGCAAACTGTTATTTCCAGTTTATGCAATTCTATTGTGTTCCTATCTCATTTCTGACTGCCTAAATCCGGCTGTTAATTGCAGGTTTCTAAATATAATACTTTTCTTGATAATTGGGAGGATTGCTTTGGTTTCAAAACTTATTAAATTTATCAAGAAGTCTGCTCCCCATCAATAGTGCCACCTAAAAATATTCTGTCGTCACAGATTGTAATTTTAGAATTTCTAATTTACAATAACTCAATTGAATTTTTTACGAGTTTACTAATCTATACTTTTAGGAAAGCTAGGCTGTAGTTGTTTAAATGTTTATTCTAATTACGTAGAAATCTAGAAATGGCTAAGGTAGTTTGTTTGTTATTTCTTCTCTCTGCAATCTTCTCTTTCTCTCCTTCAAACTCTACCAATTCACCTTGTAATCCCTTATATATCGCTGCATTTAACATTCGGATATTCGGCGTAACCAAAGCGTCTAAGAGTGACGTCATGTCTGTTCTAGCCAACATTACCCTACGTTATGACGTTATGTTAGTACAAGAGATTCGAGACAGTAGTATGACGGCTATATATCAACTCCTTAACCTTGTTAATTCGCGTGTAACTGATGGAGATGTGTACAACATTGAGATAAGTGAGAGAACAGGTAGAACTAGTTCTAAAGAGCAATACTGTTTCTTCTACAGAACATCTCGTGTCAGTGTAGTGAATACTCACCAGTATAATGATAGCGTTAATGACTACTTTGAGAGAGAACCATTTTCTGTTCTGTTTGAGCATAATTGTTCTATGTCTGTGTGTGAGAAGTTCTGGCTACAAGCAATACACACTAAGCCAACAGAGGCTATTTCAGAGATTAATTCTCTCTATCTATACAGTTTTCCTGCAACTAGTTCTGTATTTAACTCATCTCAAGGATTAGTGCTAGGAGATCTGAATGGAGATTGTTCTTATGTGAGTGATAGTGCTGCTCTTACACTTCAATTCGAACTGGATTCTAATTTCACTTTCCTATTTAGTAAAGGAGACATTGACACAACTCTATCTTCTACACATTGTACTTATGATAACTTCGTTATACCCTCCAATATGGCACAGTTCATACCTACTGATTCACCCAAGATATTCGACTTTATGACATACTATGGCTTGACACAGGACTTTGCTGAAGATGTTAGTGACCATTACCCTATTGAATTGAGATTAGACCTGGAGAAATGTTCAGCTGCAACTACCATGGAGCCTACCACTGATCCTGATCTCTTAATCAACAATTGTTCGATCTTAAGAATAGCTGCGTTTAACATTCGGATATTCGGCGTAACCAAAGCATCGAAGAGTGACGTCATGTCTGTCCTAGCCAACATTACCCTACGTTATGACGTTATGTTAGTACAAGAGATTCGAGACAGTAGTATGACGGCTATATATCAACTCCTTAACCTTGTTAATTCGCGTGTAACTGATGGAGATGTGTACAACATTGAGATAAGTGAGAGAACAGGTAGAACTAGTTCTAAAGAGCAATACTGTTTCTTCTACAGAACATCTCGTGTCAGTGTAGTGAATACTCACCAGTATAATGATAGCGTTAATGACTACTTTGAGAGAGAACCATTTTCTGTTCTGTTTGAGCATAATTGTTCTATGTCTGTGTGTGAGAAGTTCTGGCTACAAGCAATACACACTAAGCCAACAGAGGCTATTTCAGAGATTAATTCTCTCTATCTATACAGTTTTCCTGCAACTAGTTCTGTATTTAACTCATCTCAAGGATTAGTGCTAGGAGATCTGAATGGAGATTGTTCTTATGTGAGTGATAGTGCTGCTCTTACACTTCAATTCGAACTGGATTCTAATTTCACTTTCCTATTTAATAAAGGAGACATTGACACAACTCTATCTTCTACACATTGTACTTATGATAACTTCGTTATACACAATGACCTTATGATGTTCCTCATACCCGATTCAATTAAAGTATTCAACATTATGACGTCGTTTGGCCTCTCTCAAGACTTTGCTGCACAAGTAAGCGATCATCATCCGATAGAACTTGAATTAGAGTTTAAATGTCAAGACAATATTCAAGTTATGAATACTACTAATAGCTTAGCTGAATTGAGTATGCTATTTACATTATTTATCTGTTTTACATTCTCTATCTTCTCAATTATTTGTTAAAAATGATTTTACTAGGATGTTTAGTTTCATTTTGTAATACAGTAAAACCTTTTGGAAGTTCACATCCTGAGGCTGTTCATCTTTTAGAGTTTTACTATATATTAAACAATTAGTTTACTCTCAATAGTTCTATGAAACAAACACTCCTTTCCAAAATGTGAATTAGTAATTTGAAATAATTGAAAAGCATTGAGCAGGAATGACATACTTATCCTATTGCTCAATGCAAGATATTAATTATTATTGGAATTGTATAATTTCATATTTCCTATCTCATTTCCCAATATTTTCCTCAAAAACACAATATAAGCTTTTAACAAGTGATTTTGTCTACTACTCGAATCTTAATAACCTCCGTCAGTAGTACAACAAAGCATTTTTGCAAAATTGATTATAAGGTATTTTTTTGGTTTAATTAGTAATTTAATCGCTTCCTATTCTATTTGTTGTTCATTTAAAATGGAAATTAATCTCTTTATGAGATTAGCAGTAACACGATATTGTCTGTATAGTTGAGTAGGGAAGCTAGACTTAATTACCATTGTATCAAAAAGTTGATTTGAAATTACCCTTCTCTTTTTATTGCAGATGCCTCTTTGTAAGATTTACATCGATTCTTTCTTGTTCTGAAATTTCTAGTTATGCACCTGGCCATAAGAACACCTAGAGACATTTTGGGTGGGCACGTGCTCACGTTGAAATTTGATCACGCAGATTCGCCTCACCATGGTACAAAACTATAGGTTAGGTTAAGTAGGCATAATTGAACTGTTCACTAAACTGTTCCCGGCCACTTTCATCCCAATACTAGCTTGTAGATGGGAACTTCAAAACTGCTGCCGAACTTTCCAGACAAGTCTGATAGTCGAATGAATTGACAAACTTCCACTAATAGCTTGTATTTGTTAACATCGTTTATGGCACTACTAATGACTTTAATTAATCCTTTACTAATTATTCTTTCGTATTACTAAACCATTATTCTTTATTCAAGCTAAGTAACTGACTATGTGTATCAATCGGGCTGACATCAGTGCTTAAGAAGCTATGGTATTGCATAATATACTGTTGTCTGTATATATATAGAAGACTGTAGTGTACAATGCATGAATTGCATCTTTACTGCATCAATATTATCACATTAAGAAATGGATATGGAAATGGATACAATCATAGAAACTGGTGACGATCAACCAATACAAGAAAAGAGTCCAGATCATGTGAATAGTTAGTTAGTTACAGTAAAATCAAGGGTTTTCGTTACTGTTACAATTTTATAAATACTACTTCTTATAGTTGGAGATGGTGATTGTCTTATCCACATAAACTCAAGTACTGAATCATGTGATTTCAAGAATTCTTGTGAAGGTCTAATAGCAGAAGACAGTATAGAAGTTGAGAGACACAACAGACCTACAAAAATCGTCCTGTGTCAAGCAGAAAATGAAGAAAAGGGATGTCCAACACCGATAAAAGCTCATAGACATCTTTTGAAGAATAAAGTTGGGATAACTGATGATGGTCAAAAGCGTATTGTTAAGCTAGTACGAGCATTTTACTATTTCCCAAAAGCCTTTTCTAGCTTTGCGCAGTTCGAAATAGTCCTTGCTAAATTATCTAGTAAACAGAATTTGTATACTGTATACTCGCTAAAGAATTTGGAAGGCGAACCTGTTGATGTCTCAAGGAATAAAGTAGTTGCTCTTACACCGAATATTTGGAAGTATGGGGTTAAAAACAAGCAGTTTGTGACTACAAACTTCATTAGTGATTTGATCAATGCAGATAGACCAGAATTGATAGAACTAGCTTATCTCCAGTTACCAATACTAGATGTATATCTGCCTAATCCATTCAATACAAGCGAAAAGAGAAAGTGAGTTATTGACTGTATTCGTAATAAGGAGAGTTCACACATTTTCTTTCGGATTTTATGCGTTTCAATCTAAGGCCAAACAAAATTAATTAATACTAAGAGTACAAGACACATTTGAAATGGTCATATGTTTTTGAATTTCCTTAGTGAAATCTGTATTGAATGCAATTGAGTATTTTCACTGGGAATTGTTACATATGGATTGGATAGAGTGGCTTCTATATAGAATAATTGCGTAGCTGTAAATTTGCTCGAATTACATTATTAATTACGTAATAAATTCTCATTATATAAAATGTGATTTGTAGCAATTATATCAATTGATTATTTGCGAGAACTTAAATGTTACAAAATCGTGATTCGTTTGTGCTTTCTATATTTTCCATTATGTTTGCATTTATGATTATGCATATTTAGGAAACCGATTAGTCGGCATGAAGGAGTTTTGCATATGTGTGCACGAAACGGAAGCGCTCACTCGATGCGGTATTTGTTGGAAATAACATCACCATATTTTCCACTATCCCTTCAGAGCAATTTATATTCTCGTGGCGACTCAATACTACAAGCTGCTATTGAATCTAACAGTATTCAGGTTGTGGAGATTATTCTGAATCACATCACTAAGGCAGAGGAGGTAGTACCAGAGAAGAACAGACAACGTGGTTGTAAGTTTATAATATAAAAATATAAAATACTGGAGGAATTTCCAGGGGTTTTAACCGCGTTTTCTTGGGGTGATTCTTCTTCGAAATTTCGTCTCAAGAAAACTCGAGCAAACCCTCTCCATTCCATTCGTCTTCCCAAATATACTTGTATTTTCAATTTACGGGTAATACCTCTCATTTAGTCACCCGTGGGAAGCGTACAATTAGCAAAGATTCCAATAACCAATCCATGGGTTCTAAAATCCAAATCATAAACCAGAAAAATGACTATACAGAGACATCACTTCATGTGTGTCTACGCAAGGAGAATCTTGATTGTCTTAATATGCTACTACGTAACAACGCTAATATTAGCATTGAAGACAAGTACGGTAACTCTGTAGTACACACAGCTGCATTAAGAAATAGGGATGATGCTCTGAAGGAAATGTTACATACAATGTTAGAGAAAGAGGAGGGTTTAAATGAATGGCAATCTGTATTGAAGAATTGTAATAAGAAAAGATTAATACCAGCTGCTCTAGCTACTGAGATACCTGTAGTTGAGGTAATTTATTCATACAATTAAGTATTGTGTGCGTATTTGATTTTGGTTTATTAATAGGTTCTCCTCGAAAGGGCTAATAAAGAGGGAGCGTATAACGACGAGTTGGGACGTTTACTGTTCTGGGCGGCAGGACGTAACAAGCTTGAGCTAGCTCGGTATTTGATTGGAGAAGGAGCAACTGTTAATGTTGAGAATGAAAACGGACAAACTCCTCTGAAGCTAGCTTGTGTGCGAGGTCATGTTGACTTAGCTGAGCTTATACTTGAGCACAACGAAGATCCAAATTACACAGGAGAAAACTCAAAACTCACTGCAATGAACTCAGCAGCCAGATCTGGTCACATTGACGTTGTTGAGTTACTCAGACGACATAATGTTCATTTATGGGATCAAGGAGTTATGGAGACCAGTGCTCTGCATTCTGCTATAGCTGGCGGACAATCTCAACTCGCAGAGTAAGTCCATATTCTGTTAATACAGTCAACTCCCGTTATATCGAAGCTCAATGGACCGCGATAATGACTTCGATAAAAGCCGAGTTCGCAATAACCGATTAAAAATATGTTGCTTTGACGGTTTGGGACTATATTTGTACAATTTCAGACTTCGATATAATGGGAATTGACTTGTATTATCAATGGTCTGTATTATTCAACTTTTGATTTATTTATGCTACTTTAGGTTCTTGATTGAACAAGCTATGATGAACACAAATGCTCGTGACAAATGCGAAAGAACTCCTCTCTACTATGCGATAGAGGAGGGCCACCCTGATTGTGTCAAGGTATTGTTAAGGAACCAAGCTGATCCAGAATTGGTCGTGGATGGAACTGGACAGAAAGCTGTGCATTTAGCTGTTGAGAATGATAAACGACAGATTCTTAAAATTCTGTTGGATTTCGGTGCTCGGCCAGATGAAGCTACCCAAGAAGGAGTCACGCCCCTTCTACTTTCAATACGTAAAGATTATGCACACATACTACAACTACTGTTATTATATAACATTAACATTGAGCGTGAAGATGAGGAGAACAATAATTTGATGCATTTAATAGCGATTAATAAATCCTCAAAATGTGCAAATTTCCTTCTGAAAGAGCAAGACAACGCTAAAGCAAGACACATGATACTAAATCTTAACTATGATGATAAAACTCCAATTAACATTGCAAGAGATAACCGTAGTCAGGAAGTGTTACAACTTTTCATACAGTATGTTCCAATTGATCTATTCGATAAGGATCCCTCCATCTTCCATGTTTTGTACAATGACAAGCAATATGATATTCTAAAGGTTGTGTTTAATCGCTTGTCTCGGCCGCTAGAAGAACGTCCTGATCTTGTAAGCTGTAACCCAAGTTTTCTAGACTCGAATGAACAAGGTCAGAACCCATACTCTAAAACATTCAGCCATCTCTTGCCCTCGTTCATGCATAAACTGATAGATTGTCAAGATAACGAATTGAAAGAGCATCCATTGGTGAAAATTGCGGTTAAAAACAAGTTAAGGGTGTATAGAATATGGTATTTATTCACTTTTCTAGTATTCGCTGTATTCTTGGTTTCTCTAACTGTATCGCTTATACTTTCTTCTTATGATTGTGAGACAGTCGTTCGATTCTCATTTGTCGAATTCGATCCAAATTCCAACAACTATGTGTTTGCCAACCAATTACGAGCCATTCGTTTTGTGTGTGAGCTAATTGTCTTCGGCTACGGAATCAATTTATTCATCAACGAATTGGTGGAGTTCGTTCTCGTCTGGTCTCATCGTTATAAAGATAAGAGTGTTCAATATAACAGGGACCGTGTTCATCAACCTCCTAAAAGATCTAAAGACCTAATAAACACTGATGAACTGATCGCTGAAAATTTACGAGTACTAGTGAACACTTCGACTGTGCTAGACGGAGTGGATAGGAGGTTTTTCTATTTACCTGGGGCTTTCATCACCTACTTCCTAGATAATATTATCGATTTATCCGGCATCCTTTGTCTCACTCTACTCGTCATATTTCGTTATTTTAGGATTGGAAATGTTGATGTCAACCAATGGACATTTGCTGCTTTCGCCTTTATTATCTATACATTAACTCTATTCAAATACACCAAGATTATCCCATCATTGGGTTCTTATGTCGAGACTGTGCGCTATGTATTTATCCGCGACATACCTCGTTTCTTGGTCATATTAGGCATTGTAGTATTTGCTTTTATAGGTGGAATTCATCTTGCAGCACGCCAGCCCATCCCTCCGTCCGGTTTTGTGAACAACTCTTACACCACAACTAACATACTTGGTGGTACAGATAATTGTCTTGTCAATGAGGATTTTGTTAATTTTACTCTTACTCGTTTGTTTTGGATCAATAACATACTGACAGATACCTATGATCTTAGACGGCCCTTGTTGACTGGTTCCTTCTTTATTCTCGACTCAGGAGCTGAAGAAGTACAAAGTGATCTGTTGAATGTTAATTTTACATTCGTACTTTTGTATGCCTTGTTCGCTTTCGCAATCATTGTCGTTCTCTCCAATATTCTGATCGCTCAGCTCAGTCAAACTTACGCTGAATTCAGCAAACAAAATGAATTCCATTACCAACTGCAGTTAGTGCTATCGATTGAGTTAGAGTCTAACATATCTTTCTTTTTGGGCAAATATTTCAGACGCTATGCATTTGTCCGAGTAGTGAATGTCCCTTATAAAGAATGGGTAAACCTGGAAGATAACTCTGCTGGGAAAGATATAGAAAGGCGAATATCATTCATTGAGGAGAATTTACAGAAGAGTTTTAAGATTCTGTCACAAGAGAGTCATAAATCTTCTCAGAGGAAGGACACGCTAGATGCTATGGGAGAGAGATTAGGTGATCTCGGTGGTAAAGTTGATGTAGTAAAAAGTTACCTAGAAGATCCTGTGCAACTTACACTCCCGCGTAGGAGAAGGTTTGCCGATGCTTCTCGTACTTCAATGTCTGAATCCAGGTCTTACTCAGTTTCAGATTCCGGAAAGATGGAAGAGAGGATTAACGCATTAGACCTTAAGGTGACTCATATTGTTGAGCTTTTGGAGAAGTTAACTAATTGAACCTACATTGTAATTATATTACCTTATTTGTTGTATTTTGCTCTTTTACTCTACTTTTATTTCTAGTCATATCCAGTAATGCAGGCTATATTTGATTTGTATAATTTGGCATGTTTTTATTATTTAAGCTTCTTAATATTTGAATATTTAATACGGGTTACAGCCATGATCATGAGTAAGTTCAAATTCAATTTGATTTCATGAATTCAGGATCTATTTGTCTATCCAAATTTTCTCCCATTCAGAAAGAGATTGAGCTTAAACATAATCTCGAATCAGTTAGAACTCAAACCCATTGTTCAAATTTAATTAAAACACTTGCGAATGTATCACAGTTTGCCTTTGAAAATAAGACAATTAGTCAATTATCCTAACAACTACTATCACGTATTGTTACATTATTGACCTTATTGTTAATTATATCAAATGTTACATCATTTCTCATAAATGCAAAGTTCTGTTATCAGAATCACATGCTAACAATCCATAATGATAACATCTCCATTCTAACAATCCATAATGATAACATCTCCATGCTAACAATCCATAATGATAACATCTCCATTTTTGAATTTACAATTTAATATATGGTTATAATTATCTGTTGCTCAGGTCGTTTAGACCATATAGATATGCTTAATGATCAAATAGGATAATATATTAAAACATATAAATAATTATTTGTTGATAATATTATAATTGTATTCATGGAAATGAACCAAACTGATAAAAGATTGGATATTGCTGAGCCTGGTAGTGAGGCTAGGAAATTTGTCAAAGAACATGGACGTAAAATTAAGCGTCGTTTTATCGCAGTTAGAATCTGCCTCACAATTATTCTCGTTGTTTGTATCGCTGCCATTTGGATAAGCTTGGTAAGTCCACTTATAGTTAGTTACTTCGTAATGCCATCAACTGCTAATCTCTCCAGACCATTCTATGATCAACTTCATCAACTCTTCAATGGCAGCAATACTTCAGAACTGATGTGTAATGACAATATGAATATTTCTAATTCAAGTTGTCCTCCTCAATACATATTTAAGTGTCCTATGTGTGTTCCAATTTGTGGGATGTGGCATCCATTTGGAGATAGCTACTTCCAGGCTTTTAGAATCATCGCGATCAGTACGAGTATTATTGATCTTGTATTCGCAATTGTAGGTGCTTTGATATTTATTCGTGTTCCAGGCAGTTTGAAGTTCCCAAAAATCATATATTTTTTCCTGTTCGTTTCTATTATAATCCTGAGTATTTGTTTGACAATCGCAAATCTATTGGGGCCTCATACATTTTTCTGTGAACTTAGAAATGAAGATTATGATACTGTAGCTGCTTCGCCTTCTATTTGGGTTAGCATACTCGGTGCTATATCACATTATTCGTATATATCTTTCAATGTTTGTTTTCTAGTCGCTGCATTCAATCTTTTCATAATTATCTATTTCCCACACTGGCAGGTGGTTAGGTTTGACAAACCTAAGATAATTCTAGCTTTTGTAGAATTTATAATCTGTATTTGTCTTCCAGCGATATTCCCAATAATACATCTGTCTATAACTCGTCATTATTCTTTCAGTCGATTGCCGTTGTTGCCTTTTCCATTAGGAGATTCGTACACGCCGTTTATCATGGCTTTAGGTCCTTTGATGCTTTTCACAGGGGTAGCATTAACCTTGATAGTTCTCTCTATCTATCGTGTACAAATAATGAAGTATGTCGTATATAATAAAATGATTAGTTTTAAGAGCTATGAAATACGTCATATACTATTTGCTCTGCAAGTAGGATTCACAGTCACGTTCGTTTGTATTGCATTATCAGTCGATTTCGCGAATTTTGAAATATCTAACTTCCTTCTGTATGAATTCTGGTCTTGTACAACTTTGAAATTCAATCCACATTTCCTCACAAACCAATCGCTTGCTCCAACAGAGTGCTCTGAATCCTATAAGGATTACATGAGTCCTATTTTAGCACTCTTTTCCAATGTTACTACAGGAATATCTGCTATTGAAATACTGGTAATATTGACTACTAAGGAGACATGGGATAGCTGGAAGAATTCATTCAAGCGTGTTTTCAAAACTTTGACTACAGTTTCGCATTACTCAGTTAGTACTGGACATGCAACATCAAGAAATTAATAATTCATGTAATATGTAATTCATTTTATATAAATGCTCTTCTCTTGTACACAGTAATTTGCTTGGTATTTTACATATTAAATTACTATTAGTTAAATTCATGGCTTCTCCTGAATCAGTTGATCCCAAGGGTAACTTCGCAGAGGTCGAAGAATCCATTAGTTCTGTATTAGACAAACCTATTCGTTTGTTGACAGAACGTAAAAAGTATTTGTTAGGGGAACTAAATCACTCGAGGGAAGAATACATTGGGGAGAGGGCTGAGCATTTCAGTATCATCGAAGAGCTTATAGCTTCTAGAGATGAACTTAAATGTATTTCTAGTCTTATGAAAGAGAATCAAGCACAGGGAGAATTAACCAAATCTATCATCAACTTAGAAGAGAAGATATCAGCACTTGAACAGGAGTTACCCCCTTCTCCAAATATACAATTCAAATATGAGTTCGCTCAATTGCAGAGAATTGAGAACTTTATCCTTAATTTTGGTGAATTAGATTTTGGCAAAACAATAACTGAAACGATTGATAATGATAAGAAACTTGATATCCCCGCAGGGCCTGTTGAGAAACCAATAGCTAATATACAGCCAAAGAAAGCCGGTCCCCCACAGAAACCAAGGGATTATTCCTTAATAAAAACCCATCAAACTAAGCTAGCCAAATTCGGGAAGGAAGAGAGTGACGTAACAGATCCTGGCTGTATATATATTGATGAGGCGAATGATCACGTGTACATTTGTGATGGAGGTAATGGTAGAATACAAATATGGACAACAGAGGGAGAATATCTGAGAGAATTTGGGAAAGACCAATTGGTCTCACCTGTCGGTATTATACTATATAACGAGGCTATTTACATAACTGACTTCTTTAAAAAATCCTTATTTAAATACAATAGCGATTTTACTTATGTTAAAAAGTTCGGCCGTAAACCAACTTATAAATTCAACTATCCTCATAGTATTGATGCAGAAGATGACGAGTTATTTATAGCTGAACCTTTCAAACATAAGATTTCAGTGTTCTCTCCTGATCTTGAGTACAAAAGGACATTAGGTGTTGGAATAATTAAGAAATGCTATGGTATCAAAGTAAGGGACGGCGTGATTAATGCATTAGAATACAATGCTAATACAATCAAACAACTGCAGGCTAATACTGGAGACCTAATTCGCTCAATTCCGATCAACAACGACGGTATCTCCAATTTTAACTATACTTTCCTTGCTACAGACCCTTATGGGAACTTTATTGTTACAGATATGGTAGCTGACATGCTTAAAATATTAAATCCTGATGGTGAGGTAATTTCATCAATTTATTTTGAGCGATGGAAATCTCACGAACCTAAAGCAATTGCTTTTACCTCTGATAATAAAATATTTATTGGATTCTCGGAAGGAGAAAGCAGCATACTTATCATATAGTTATACATACGGATTTCTTCCCTTTTCACTTCCAAATTAAATAACTCTTTAGCTAGTCATAAATATATCATATTACTTCATTTTCTTGTTATTATTTCAACCTAACCCCATTTGCTATTCCCTGATTGGTAATTAAAGACCTTGAACTTTATGATCTATTATTAGTAATGATTAATTTGATAATACTTTTATTGGAAATAATACTTGCTTGCATGACAATTCGACTTAAATTAATTTTGATTAGTTTCATGGTTTATCACTTCTTATAATTATAATATGTATTATAACAAATCTATTTAAATATTCTTGAATATTTTCTGAAAAAAATTCAGCCCCAAAAATGATTTTAATATTTATCTTATCTGTCTTGTGTTTCCAATCTTATGGACAAGATAATTATAATAATTTCCGGTATAATGCAAATGGTCTACAGCTGTATATTAACGGTGGCTTCTTTTACATACAAATTACTCCAACATTCAGTTACATTGAAGCAAGCCAAATATGTAGAGAGTATTTTCGTTCATCTTTTCTGCGATTTGACATAGTAAACTTATTGAATCTAACGGCTGAGGTTGTTACCATTAGTTGTGAAGATGAAAATACAAGTATAAATGATTGTGCTTGGTCCAATTTGGTAGGTGAGGGCTTCGAAGTAATTAATATTACTTGTTTGGATGCTGGACTAGAGGGACGAACTATAAAACGTTTAGTTGATGGTTCTATTGCCGTTTCAACTACAATACGTGAGGATTATTATATATGGGGACATTTCTGTTATTATAATACTGATGGCTGGGATAATAGAGCTGCAACACTTGCATGTAGGAGTTTAGGCTACAATGGCGTAGCTCCAGGGAAGGAAAAGTTACTTCTAGTAAAGCCGGTAGTATTTGGGCTTGAACATATAAATTGCATTGGTGTGAACACATTTGAAGAATGTACTTTCATTCCTGCTGATGCAAAAGGTCGTTGTGAAAGTGATAAAGTGTTCCAAGTACAATGTGATAATGATGTAACTCCAATTCCAACTAGTCCTACTGTCATACATACTGCTACCATTTTTGGAACTACTCCACGTATATCTACCTCAATTACATATCGCACAAGTACAGTAACAGTAAAGCCTACCAATATTGCAAGTGCTTATATCAACTGGATGATCATAGGAGCTGGAATTCTAGTGATCATTATACTCCTATCGATTGGAATCATGATTGTACTTGTCCTATGTTGTTGCCACAGGATTACAAAGACAAAACCTCCACTTGAACTGACCCTTGATCACCTATATAGCCGTCCTAACCTTCCAGCTACGCTACGGACTAGATCGGAACAAGTACCACCACCCCAACAGTACTATGTTCTACCTTGAGTAATATCTGCTAGTTTTAGCCAACATTCATTTTTCCCCTTTTACTGGGTTTCCTTGTGTCTTGTGTTATTTTTTTAGAATTAATGTAAATTAATTATCCAAATCATAAAGATAATAATGGTTTGCATGCATTTTTATATAACAATTCATTATTGTTGATGTATTAGTAAAGTATTCTGGGTATTCAAATGCACACATTTGCAATTAGATACTATTTATGGACGTTCTGAATGTGAAAATGCATTCAAGGCAATTCAATGAACGAAATGTTTCAACAGAAACTCTTCAATATTCTATTCTTCCACCATTTATTTTTCTTCAGTACTATTCTAGTACATGCCATAGAGAACAATATAACATTTCCCGTTCAGGAAAATTCGGCTCCAACTCTACAAGAAAGGAATACTTTGATAATAATAATAATCGTAGTATGTGGGTGTATTGCCTTGCTTCCTTTAATTTTTATACTGAAGTGTATCTTTATATGTTTCTTGAGGAAAAAGTATAAGCCTAGAGAAAAGCAAGGTCATGAGAATCTGTCAAACACCTATGATAGCGTCCGACCTAGAGATTCATATACTTCTGAATTCAACTACAATATTAATAGCGGTAACGTCCCCCCTAAACCATTTGAACAACCGAAAGGATATTACCCATCAGATAATCCCACTATTAATAATGACCATCCATCTCTTGATCATTCTTATGTGGGGATGCATCCAGTAACAATACAAAAATTACAACAAACAGACAACGAATACGTAGAAACTGATCAATATTCTGAAATTGAATTATCAAATCGATATGAAGAAATTTTACCCTTAAAAAAGCTTGAGAGTGTTAATGTGACGTCAACTGATGATTGTGACGTAGACTCATTCATTTCTGATACATCATCCAGAAGGGTTAATGATGTAATATCACCATCAAATCCACATGATGATTATGAAGGAATGATGCCAATAAAGAGTGTGTACGAATTAGACTCATTCACCTCTGATACAGCTTCCAGAAGGGTAAATGAAGTCATTTCGCCATCAAATCCAGATGATGATTATGAAGGGATGATGCCAATAAAAGTAAAAAATGAGTACGAATTAGACTCATTGACTTCTTATGTTGATAAGCCATACTACGATACTCTCGGATCTCCTCTACATTATGATTACATTACTATTGCTACACCACCCTCCAACAAGCCTAGAAAATCCCCTAGCCTTCAACCAAATGATTCTTTTACCTACGATGAATTATCTCCGAGTCATCAGTGATAACACATGTATAACTTTCCATTTTGTTGTAGTATTTTCTTAGTTTCTAACAAATATTTGTTGTATATTATGTAATATAATCGTTTGTTTGTTGGTTAGATATCTGAATTCTCTATTATTTCAGTTCCTAACCAAACACTCATGCCAAACTTCGTTTATCGGGTTGACGAATTCTATCAGCTCATTCAAAATACAGATTACTTACGCGAACAGTACGACTGTATTGAAATTAAAATTATTAAACTTGAAATAAATATCTTTACAAAACTATCTTACATAACAAATTGGGCTATATAAACACCAAGCAACGAATTTAACATGAACCCAATGTCAGATTACTATTAATGTTTGTTAATATCTTTTGTTTATTTCCAATCTGGTTTCGGAGTCCTGAACTCCCTGAAGCGCCCAATATGAGTATAGTATGGTTCTATCACTTCTACATACTTGCTTTCTTTGGGCCTCATTGGTACATAAGATTGTTGTTGATAATATTCCGCAGATTCAAGTAGATCTTCCATGATATAATAATGTTTATCTTGTTCAATTTGTTCCCCAATCGTGCCGTTTAGGATTGATGCCATTGGGAGGTATGATTCTTCCCCCTGCTTGCTCATTGTGCTTTGTCTACTGTCGGGTTTCTCACGCACTTCATCAACTTGATCGTCCACATATGCCGCTAGACTATACTTCTTCCTAATACAGTATATCATAATCCCAACAACAGAACATACACCGATAATACAGCATATCAGTATAACAGCTGCTGTAAATCCTCCTGCAATAATATAGATCATGTATTCGTCTAGGAAATTTTTATTATATGAATACGTGGAATACGTTGTGTGACCACACAATTCATGACCATTTGTTGTAGAACTACCAAAACGAGGGTTTGTACTGGTGCTTGTATTTGTACTCATGGCAATGACTGTGGTTGTTGTGACGGTTGCATTTGTTGGAATGTTTTCACACTCAACAGCTATAACACTATCATTCTCTCTACCACTACGATCGCATCTCCCATTGCTACTTCCAATACTACTATAACAATCACTGAAATTCCCACTATCAGGACATTTAACATCTACAAGTCCGTATACCATGTTTGTAATAACTTCAATTGCTACACCGCTTGGTTTGACTCTATCATAGCCTAAATGTTTACATACCAGATTTGCTGTATCCTCGTTCCAGTTATTGTTACCATCAAAGCAGAAATGAGCCCAAATAAGCTCTCCATCAGCGATTTCTCTCAATTGAACGATTCTACCATCTTCCAGCTGACGGATATCTCCAATATTATAGCTGATAGACTCCATACAGGTTAAGCCAATCGCGCTACCACCACTCCTGTAATGAAATGAACAATCTCTTGCATCTCTAGAAATACTATCACAATTCATATAAATTTCTCCATACTTATTCACTCCGTTATCCATTACCCTATACTGTAGCATTGCTTCATTAGAAAGGTTCCTACAAGCAACCATGCCTTCTCTATAATCGAATGAATGCATACGAACATAATACCAATCCCTCTTATCGCCCTCTCCTATGTATATCTGTAACATTTCCTTGTTCTTTCGAAAACTGTATAATTCCTGTGCAAAACTAATGCTCAAAAGAGAGCTAATAATGAACACGATGATGTGATTTCTTACAATCATCTCAAATTCTAAATTTATTTTGACCTTCTTGCTATCATGTTATATATTATTTGGGCTGTGGTATAGGGATTGGAAATGTATATTTTGATTATTGTAGACTGTGGTGATTTTCTTTGAATTTCCTTAATGAATTTGGCCTCAAATTGGTGATTACCAGTGGTATGCTGAGCCAAACTTTATCAAATATTAGATTGACAATTATTCTGTTAATTAACTATGGTTAATATTGTACACAAAAGGCAAAGTTGATACTACCACAAAATTAAATACGTATAAAATCATGCAAATAATAGAATATTTATTAATAAATACGATAGCATATTCTCCGTAAATTTGAGGAGTGACATTATGACGTCATGTTACTTCAATGTCGATATACAACGGTTCTATTGTGGATTGTTCTGTGTCCGTTTGCCCTGGTTTCATTTCCAAATACGTGTGTTGATATGATTGGGTTGAATCCTCTACTTCATTCAAATTGTAATACAATTTGTCTTTCTTTAACACCTGCTTAATATCTCCATTGGGGTGTGGTGCCATATTGAGATAAAGTTCGTTGTTATCACTCTCTCCATTTTCTACTTTTTCCTGTTCTTCAATTGGTTTCTCACAGTGACACATTTTATACAAGTAAATTGCTATTCCAATCAGCACTATACCTCCTATAACACAAATAAATAATACTACTGATAATGCTATTGCTAAGAATGTAATGTTGGATGTGGTGAATGATATAATAGTAACAGATGAGTTTGTTTGGGGGTTATCGGAACTTGAGGATGTTAGTATGTTAGTTTGAGTGCTGAATGGTGTATTCATCGTAGTTTGAGTGCTGAGTGGTGTATTCATGGTAGATTGAAAATTTATTGATGCTGTTTGAGTAGAAGTTTGGATAAAATTTTCACAAATAAGAGCTATTACATCTTCTCCCATACATCTATTAGCACTATCATCTCTAGCTTCGCTTGTACAGTTAGGAAAACTCGTTACTCCATCACAGTTTATATTTACAAGCCCATATACACCCCGCCTATTTTCTACTTTTATCCTTTCCATTCCAGCTTTAGCTCCTTCAAATCCCAAACTCTGACAGGCTAGATTGGCTACATTGTTGTCCCAAATATTTCCATCATAGCAAAAATGCGCCCAAACGAGCTTTCCATCTGCAAAATCAACCAACTGTACAATTCTTCCGTCTTCTAACTGACGAACATCTCCTACATTGTAGCCTGAGTAAGCTAAGCATGTTAAGTCTATTACCCTATCAGCATCACGAAGTCGCAATGTATTACAATTCGCAATAGTTGGAGGGAGATTATCACAGTCGATTTCGAACTCATTAAAGTTATCATTGTAATCTATTCTGAAATATTCAACCATTGCTTCTTCATTCGATAGATTTCTACAGGCATAGTATAGTTCCCTGTAATCAATCCCTTGTTCACGAATGTTATAATAATTCCCATTACTAGTCATTCCATCTGAACTGTAGAATATCTGCAAATACTCTTGACCTCCATCAACATGCTGTCTAAAACTGTACTGTTCTTGACCGAAACATTCCAATCCATATCTTAAAATACAGAATAATATACTGTGTATCACACAAGTTACAAAGAACATTTATTAATCAACTCAATTACCTAGAAAGCAGCAATTTGAGTTAAAAGTACACCTAACATTATTGTTTACCATATTCATTATCTTAGGAATCAAATTACCAAGTCAAATCACTCGCAGTAGAGTTAGTTTACGAGATTTATTATAGCTCAATGTGGCGCAATAGAAACTCTAGGCAAAAGATGATTTAATAGTAGAATATGGTTAATTATTAAATGTGTATCAATACGTAAACTTTACATGACAGTAGGGCCCGTAAGTTTGCTTTCAATATAGAGTATAGTATGGCTCTTTTGCAGAATCTTTTGTGCGGGCTTGCTCACATTGTCTAGGTTTCATTTCCAAATACGTGTGTTGATATGATTGGGTTGACTCCTCTACTTCATTCACATTGTAATACAATTTGTCTTTCTTTAACACCTGTTTAATATCTCCATTGGGGTACGACTGCATCCTGAGATATGGGTCGCATTCCTTTCTCTCTCCTTCGTTGCTTGTTCCTTCTACAATATCTCCTATAACAGGTGTTCTACAGTATCCAGATTTACATAAGCAGATAGCTATCCCAGTTAGTAAACTTCCTATCATGAGTATTAAAAGGACGATTATTACTATACTTATCCCGGTAATTATGTAAATCATATGCTGGTTTATTTGCGTATTGTTGGTGTTATAAGAGGTTGGAGCATTGGAACTCCATGTTGTAGAGTCAGTACTAGATGGTGAATAACTGGGTTCGTTACTTGTTGTTTGCATTTGAGCTGTAGTTACTTTGCCTTCGCATGTAATAGCTATTACACCTTGAAAGCAATCTCCATCATCAAAACGCGTGTAGTCACTTGTGCATTGTAGGAAATCAGTGGCCCCAGTGCAATCAATATCCACCAGTCCATAAACGCGTTTATATTTTTTCCCAATTGTAAACTCCGCTCCATTATGATAGCCTAACTTCTGACAAGCAAGATTAGTTGCATTCATATCCCAACCTGGATTTCTATCTACGCAAAAATGTGCCCAAATATATTTCCCAGGATATAAGCTTTTCAGTTGTACAATACTACCATCTTCTAACTGTAGAATATCTCCCTCATTATATTGGCTGGCATCTATACATGTCAGATTAATAATTACGTCGTTTAGAGGTACAAATTCCACAAAACAATCATCATTGTTTCTCCGAGGCAAGTCACAATAAATTGCTGCTGAGACTTGATTTTCATCTTCAAACATGTCTGTACTAATATCTTTGGTTTGGAAATCGACGAATGATTCATTTGATAGTTCGTTACAAGCAACAATTCCTCCTCTATAATCGAATCTATGCCCACTGACATTATACCATTCTTCTATTCCCATCTTTGGTTGTGAAGGAAAGGAGATCTGTAACACATTGTTTATTTGTCTGAAAATGATTTCCTCTTGCAAACTACCCGCTTGCAATTGCAATACATAACAAACGGTTAATAATACAATAATCGATCTTGATGGCATTTTGAATAATTTTTCAAATCAACATACTACACAACTTACTATATACTCTCTGAATTTGTAAATCCTTCATTTTGTGGTTCATTTTCTCAAGAATTTAGTGAATGTTGATGTCAACGTAAAACATATCCCTCATTGCTGAATACTATTACGTATAAGAATGTTGAATAACTCTGCAACGCACTCACTAATATCAACTCAAGGTTTGCTTGCATTTTTATTTTCCTTTTACGTATACCCTCAATATTAAGAATTTATTTATTTATTATTTATATGTGAACTCCTACGTATGCTGGTATGATTGGAAATGCTTTGGTATCATTCACCATAGTATACACATATAGGTTTACAGAATTAGAATTTGTAATTTACCTATCACATGGCGTCCCCGATCACTCATCCATCTTCATCAAAAGAGGATGAAGAATCAGAAGATCCATTCGCTCAGGCTGAAACCCAAATACACGAAGCCTTGGATGGTCCAATAGAACTTCTTTCTGGGAGGAAAGACAAGTTGTTAGCAGACATAAATGCATTACGTAAAGATTACAATGCAAAGAAATTGACTTGCTCAGAAAGCCTACAAGAGTTGAAATCATCTCGAGAGGAATTACTGAACATAACCAGCTTGATGAGAGAGAACCAAGCTCAGGGGGAAATGATGAAAGCAATCAAAAACTTAGAAGCAAGAATATCCGCACTAGAAGAGGCAGCTCCCCCTTTCCCAGAGATTAATTTCACCTGTGATACAGGGGAGTTAACTGATCTTATTCCTACTCTAGGTGAGATACGATTAGCCAGTGACCCTGAGCCTACTAGCCACGCTCCTGATCAGTCTGAATCCAATATTCCCATCGATAAAAAGCCTCCTAAATCTTTCGGGGTCATTGGCAGAAAACCAGGAGAGATTGACAATCCAAATTGCATCTGTGTAGACAATGATAATGATAAGATTTATATTACAGACATGGGTAAGAGTTTGATACATGTCTTCTCAATACAGGGCGAGTATCTACGTGAATTTGCCAAGGGGAAAATGTCAGCACCTCATGGAATAGTATCACATAATGGTTTTGTATACGTCACTGACTTTGAAGTGAATACCATATTCAAATTCAAACATGAGGAATATGAATTTGTGAAGAAGACGAATTCTAGGACTCCTGATGAGCGTTTGAATCGTCCTCATGGTATAGCAGCAGACAGATCAGAATTATATATAGCTGAGCCCTTCAAACACCGTGTATCTGTGTACGGAACAGATCTGACGTATAAAGGCACTCTTTTGAGTGGTGCAATAAAGAAATCATTTTCCATCCGTGTTATGAATAGACATTTATTCGTTCTGCAGGTTAGAACGAATACAATAAAAGTTCTAGACTTACAATCAGGTGATGTAAAGAAATCTTTGGTAATTGACGAAGATGGAATTCCGTTGTTCAATGCACACTCTTTTGTATTTGATTCTAATGAGAACGTATACATCTCAAACCATGGCTGTAATTACCTGAAGAAAATCCCCAAGCATGGTGGATTCGTCCAGATGCTACAGCTAGGAAAATGGGGTGTGTCTGACATCAGAGGAGTAGCTGTTGACAAGGAAGATAGGTTGTTCGTACTGTTTGGGAAGGGACCCTTTAGTGTGGCTGTATTATAGAAACACAGTTCTATAAGTTATTTTTACTTCCGTGTCGCTTATAACTTTTATTCGAAAATTATTCTATTATAGTATAAACGTATGTTAATAATTACAGACAACAGTGAAGCATCCAAAGACGTGGTCTGTGGAAACGGGAAACTTCTAGAGATAGAGGGGTAAAAAATATCGAGAATTCCTAGTCCAATATAAATGAACCTCCACTAACTGGTGTCTATGGAACCCCGTTTGTGGAGGTTACATTGTATATTATTGGGCAGATACTTGTTTCACTTATACAATGGACCGCGAAATAAATCTTACTAACGGTAAACATAGCTAATATTTTTCAAGAGTGACCTAATCGCCATATTTGCATTTATGTTGTAAATTAAGAGACTCGATTGATAATTCTAATCAAATAAGCTGTATGGCGTCAAAACTAGACTATTTAAAGAAATATCTAAGTAAGAGTGATGAGAAACAACTCCATTCGCAGATTGAGAAGGGAGAAAAGATAAAAATAAAAAAATCTACTAATTTTAAAAGACGTAAAAAAGTGTCTCAAACAGGAATTATAATCCTCAATCCTGAGAAAGAAGCAACTCAAGTTAGAGATTCTCAATCAAGTGAATCCTCTGACAGTGATGGACCTACTGTAGTAGAGTCTAAAGTTCATAGCCGTGAGGCAATGAAGAGACTATGGAATCCTATTAATACAGATACAGTGACGTTATCGAGTGTTAGGACTCGATATGATTCAGATGAAGGGTTACCTCCTTCCAGACAGAGACATGATTCAGATAGTGACATAGAAGTTACACGTGATAAATCTAAAAGCTCTGTCATTAACTCAGAAAGTTCTCAAAAGAATCAAATAGACTCAGATAGTGATATAGAAGTTACAAGAAAATCTACAGAGACTAGACAACACAAACAAGAGAGTAAGAGAGATAGGAAGAGTAGATGGAGTAGAGATGAGAAAATGACGTCAGATAACTTATCATGTGCTGTGTTGTTACAAGCTAATGATACAAGTTAGTTAAAATACGAAAATAATTACCTTCCCATCGGAAATATTCGATTCCTGAAATTCCACTTTCTTTGTACCAACGAATTTTTTATTTTAAAACCGAATATTTTCAAAAATTCTGACCTCGCTATATGTTAATCCTAGCCTAAAACTTTGGTGGGGGGGGTATGCACAGGTATATAGAGAATTGTCAGAGCTATCCAATGAACCTATTTTTGAAGCTCCAGCTCTCAATTGACCGATTTAATTTTCTTTAGATCAGACAGTATATAGAGATAAACACGGCCACAAGATTGACTTACAGAAAGAGCTAGAATTGAAAGCAGGACTGGATAAAGCGAAATTAGAAAGAGATGCTGAATTCAAATTAATGAAGTCTGGGATTGTTCAAGCTAAACTAAAGCAAGAAAAAGTTGAAGACTTTAAGAAAGAATCGAAGAAAGGCTTAAACCGATATAAAGGTGATGAATCTATGAATGAACTTCTCAAAGCGAAACAACTAATTGATGATCCATTGTTAAAGATGAAAAGGAAAAAAGTTAAAAGTGAGTTATTCCATATAATTCGCGTATCACATTTTTGCCCCAAATTTCATCACATTTAATCAATCTAGAAAATCGACCTAAAAAGAGATGTAAGCCTACATACCAAGAACACTTCCCTAGCAACCGTTTCAATATAAGACCTGGATACAGATGGGATGGAGTAGATAGATCTAACGGATATGAGAAGGAGAGATTCAGAATTATTAATGATAGAAAAGCTGATAATGACGATTATTATAAACTCGGAAATGAAGATCTGTAACAGTTATACAATATTTTGATTAAATAATTATACGGTAGACTTTGAAGAGGTTGGTGAGTATGCGATTTACACGAACACTAGCCAGTCAAATGCTTACGAATATCCATGGTGTATTATAATGTAATTAATAACTAGCGTATTTAATAGTTTTTAATATTTGTTGCTAGCCTTAATAAATGGATGATCCTCGAGAAAATCATTTTTTCCAGATTAGACTAGCGGAACAGGCAGAGCGATATGAAGAGATGGTACAGATGTTCAAACAGCTGATTTTAAAGGATCCAAAGAAGCTCACCGTAGATCAGAGAAATTTACTCTCAGTTGCTTACAAAAATGTAATTGGAGTACGCCGCGCTGCTTGGAGAATTCTCTGCTCCTTAGAAGCTAGAGAAATGGACAAGATGAAAAGGGAAGCGTCGAATGAGTTAGAAGTTATCGCTGAGTACAAGATCAGTATTGAGAAGGAGCTAGACGGGATTTGTCTGGAAATACTCACTCTTCTAGATGAATCTATAATACCTAATGACGCAGAGAGTGAAGCTAGAGTTTTCTACTACAAAATGAAAGGCGATTACTTACGCTACAAAGCTGAATACAAAAATGGAGCTGAGAAGCAAGCAATAGCAGAAGAAGCATTGACTTCTTATACATCAGCAAACGAATTGTCAGTTGATTTAGTTTCAACTAACCCAATTAAATTGGGACTAGCTCTAAACTTCTCAGTATTCTACTATGAGATTATGAATGAACCAAAAGATGCATGTAAACTTGCTAATAAAGCGTTTAACGATGCTATTTCAGATCTTAATTCTCTCTCCGAGAATGAATATAAAGACGCAGCTCTTATAATGCAGCTTTTGAGAGATAACCTGACCTTATGGACAGCTGATCAGCCTCAAGACGAGCCAGTCGAGCCTGTAGGGCCACAAGATGATGATGATGATGATGATGAGCCTAAACCTGAGTAACATATTTATGCATTACCCTTGTGTACTAACTAATCTTACCTTATATTGTCAATCTCACTTATAAGCAGTATCCTATTCGTTATACCTAATACACTACAATTAATTCTGAAATATTCTGTAATACTGTTACATAGTGTATGTCTAATATATTACAGTAAACTTAACATTAATATGAACTTCATATCATAAGCAGAGAATGTTCTATGTAAATTCATTCAATTCGGTATTTACCAAGTTCTACACTCTCAGTACCAAATTTCGCTCGAATATATTCAGTTAATTTCGAAAAATTAAGAGCCAAATCCGAATTTCCCTCATTTTACTGCGATAAAAAACTTCCATTTTTCATGAATTTGAGATTTGGCAGTATTTCTTGTTATTTTGGGTACAACTCTCAATACAAATACTGGAATTCTTGTTCCAAATTTAATTATTTACAAATACATAAGTTCACATAGATGCTGTTGAAACCATTCAGATACACCTGCAGACATTTATGCAGATTATCATCTACACTAACAGCAGGAGAACGTATACACGGATATACAGTTAATAAAGTTGTAGACTGTCCTGAATTGAGTTTTATCGCTACAGAATTAACCCATGTAAATACAGGAGCACGTCACTTACACATAAACCGATCTGACAGTAACAATACGTTTGCTGTATCGTTCCGTACAACACCCATGGATAGTACAGGAGTACCGCATATCCTGGAGCATACTACGTTATGTGGTTCAGAGAGATTTCCCTGTAGAGACCCATTCTTTAAAATGCTGAATAGATCCTTGGCTACTTTCATGAATGCTTATACTTCTAGTGACAGTACAATTTACCCATTCAGTACTCAGAATAAGAAAGATTTCAATAATCTTATGGGTGTATATATGGACTCTGTGTTCTTCCCTTTATTGAGAGAAAACGATTTTAAACAGGAAGGATGGAGACTGGAGTATGAAAATAACCGCGATAAAGACTCAAGGATTATATTCAAGGGTGTAGTTTTTAACGAAATGAAAGGTATATTTTCTAACTGTTTAATAACGAATAAATACGAATGCTTAACAAAACCAATATTCAATTCATTTACATTTACACAGAGAATATAAATACTATTTAGCAGTAATTTCACTGAATTTAGTATAGGGAGGTTCGATGTCAATCACTTGATCTTGTTCCATAATAGATTCAACAGCTGGTGGTGCAGGTGGTAGAGTCAGTCTGAAGCTTTTATCAATCACCTCGTAGAAAACAGGGCTCTTGAATATAGGGATATAGCATGTTATCCTATCTTCACTACGTAGTGTAGTATGGTGTAGAGATTCGTATATATGATTGCTTTGCATTGTACCCTCATTTTGGTATTGATTATCCTTTGCATGAGTATTGACATATATACTAGTCTCTTTCTTGCGTTTTATCTGTAAAAGTTTCTTCTTTTCAGAGTATAGTCTTAATGCTACCCCCGTTACAATACATATTGTTATGTAGGATAGGAATAATAGAATTGATAGTAGAGATATAACGATTAATTGCGAGTCCAATTGTAGCTTAATAGCGCTGTCTAACGTCTCATTATAACAATGCACAGCCCTTATACATAGCGTTATGAGTGAAATAATAATGTTGTACTGTCGATACATTATTCGTTGTTAAAGTTTATCAAAAACACTCTTATATATTTGGAAGATTCGTATTATCTCATTCTATGTTTTTACCTAAGATATCTGCTCATAGTCCTGACATGACTGATGTGTATGATTGATATATTTTCCAAGAAAACTAGATCAGAATACATTACAGTGCTGTTTATACGCTGTAATACCGTATTAGCCACATATGCGTTATTAATATAGAATTTAATATGACCTACGTTGACAATTATTTGGATTATGTAATAGTTATTATCTTAGTTGGTATACCAATTCGTTATTGTTGTTGTTTTGATAATTGTTGATCTAACAAAATTCCATTAATTTGCTGTATACATTTTACTTCTCCCTTTGGAAACATTTCTGTTTTGCTGTTTTAAATAGAGAGTACAAGTAAAATTTTTCATATATCAAGCGTATTTTCGAAAATCTGGCTAGGATTTAGAAACGCCGAATTGACTCAGTTTGCTTGATTTCATAGCAATTTTATCAATTTGGCTGTAGCTGGTTTAAAATTCCCGATTTATGCTGTAATAGAACTTAATTCCCTCTTAGGCGTTATGGCTGGTAGAGATGAACTGTTCATGGTAGCACAACAGAGATTCCTTCTACCTGATCACACATATGGTCATAACAGTGGAGGAGATCCTCTTGTAATACCTCAGTTAACTTGGGAATTTCTTAAACAGTTTCATGCTACTCACTACCATCCAAGTAATTCTGTATTCTATACTTATGGAGATATTCCTATTGAAGAACATTTGGAGAGAATAAATGGAGAAGTTTTGAGTAAATTCAATAAGATTGAGGTTAAAACTGAAATACCTTTGCAAGATAGGTAAATCTTAGATACCAATAGAATGTAGCCATTCCTTCACTTTCCCCTACGATAATTTCTCGCAGTTTCATTGTTAAATTCGTGGATTTCAAGTTTTACAGCCATAAATAGCAATTTGATGAATTTATTTGGGAAAAAAATGTTCAGATAGATAGCCAGAATACTTATTCAGCATTTTTATAAGAAAATTGACTTTATGTTTTATTGTAATTCATAGATGGAGCAATGCGAGAAGAGAACTAATAAACTCTCCAACTGATCCGATGTCACCAGACCCCAATAAACAACATGTAGTAGCTGAAAACTATCTACTTGGTCCGAGTAGTGATGTACTAAACCAGCGTCTAATGGTGGTGCTATCTCATCTCCTCACGGCGGGGCCTAACTCTCCCTTCTTCAAATCTCTAATTGAGACTAACACAGGGTTAAGCTATTCACCAGGTTCTGGGCTAAATGCTAATGGCAAGCAAGCTGTATTCTCAATAGGATTGAAGGGAGTTAAGAATGAAGATGTTGAGGATGTTATTACTACCATACAGGATACGTTTGAAAAGGTAATGATTATGCAAAGTCTTAAATTGTATAAATATGGTCACAAACCTTCAAGCAACATATATTTGTTGTATTGAACTCTGCGTATATCGAAGCAATAATCGCGGTCCCTTGAGCTTCGGTATAATGGGAGTTGACTCTAGAACTTTTAATAGAGTTTGAAAGATGGATTTGAAGAAGAGAGAATAGAAGGAATTGTCCATCAGATGGAATTATCAATAAAGAGAGATACTGAGAACTTTGGACTTGGATTATTACACTCTCTTATGCCTACATTCATGCATGGAGCTGATCTTAGGGAAATATGTGATTTCCAAAAACACATTGACTACATTAAATCATATGACGGATGGGGGTCTCTGTTGAAAGAGAATTTCTTAGACAATTCTCACAGACTAACTCTTGTAATGCAGCCTAGTGATACCTATCAGAAGGATATACAGCTAGAAGAGGATAAGCTATTGAATGAGAGAGTCAGTATACTCAGTCAGGAGGAAAAGGAGAAGCTATATGAGTAGGTTATATCCGTATTAAGTAGTCTGCTTATAGGTAACTTCAGTCCATTGTGAACTGATTTAATGTAATTAAGGTATTAGCCGATTATACGGAGCGATTATCACTATTTATATGGTTCTGTTTTTGGACAAGACTTTTATCTGTTTTGAATTGTATATACAGTCAACTCCAGTTATATCGGTAATTATGCGTTCCCTTGAGCTTCGATATAACGGTAGTTGTTTGTATATTCAGGTCAGGAATCAAACTTGAGGAAGAGCAGAATAAAGAACAAGATATTTCGTATCTCCCCTGTTTAAAGGTGTCTGATATTTCAAGAGAACAGCCTTTCACTCATCTAAACCATATCACCATAGACGGTACACCTGTACAATTCTGTCCCCAGCCTACAAACGGTATAACGTATCTATCATTCCTAGCAGATGAGGATTTATACCCTGACGGTTTATACCAGTACCTCCCCTTGTTGTGTGTAGTCTTAACCAAGATAGGAGCTGGTAACATGGACCATAGACAGAGAGCTAATGAAATAGAAAAATACATTTCCGGTCTATCATTATGTCCTATTGTTGTACCTCATCATACTGACCCGAACACTTACGACTTTTCTACTTTATTCTCTTCTCAATGTCTGGAGAATAATCTACATCAAACTTTATCTCTGTGGCAGGATATATTCTTATCTCCTGATTTCAGTAACCAAGAATTAATCAGATCTGTTCTGTCAGGTACAGTAGAACTCGGATAAGATACGTCTTATCCAATTTCTACTGAAATAAAATCGTAGATTGCTACTTTATTTATTCACAGAAGCATTATCTGGTGGTGTAGGCGTCATCGGACAAAACGGTCATCTGGTAGCTATGTCAACAGCTAGATCATCTCTTACCCCTGCCTCCAGACTGTCCGAGGAGCTGAGCGGTCTCTCCCAGTTAACATTCCTAATAAAACTCGCTAAACAGTCAGATTTACAAGAAACAATATCTATGCTACAAATGCTAGCTGCTAAGACCCTACATACAGTTAATTTCAAGGCAGCTTGTAATTTGAGAGAAGAGAGAGTTGATGACACGATAGAGGCTCTTACAGCATTCTTTAGTTCAATACCTGGTGATCGTACTAAAAGTGATAAAGAATTCGAGACAGAATCATTTATGACTCAGAAGAAACGAATTTATATCAAATTCCCATTTCAAGTCCATTATAATGCAAGAGCTATTCCTACTGTTCCTTATTCTAATCCTGATAATCCTATTCTAGTGCTGCTAGCTAGACTCATGACTAATAAGGTAAATACAATTGTATAAAATGTGTAGAGAATTTGAGAATACAGTCAACTCACTTTACATTGAAGCTCGAGGGACCGCGATAATTACTTCGATGTAACGGGAATTGATTGTATTCCTTTGAAAGCAAGACAATTATACTACTTATCAAATATTAACGATTTCAACTTTACAGTCTACATGTTGCCTAAAGATTCAAAATGAAAATCATACGGCAAACGATTTGCCAGCATTTGTCCACTTAACCAAATAAATGCATTTTGCATATTTCTAATTCAAGTTACTGCATTTCACAGTATAGATAATTGTGTTTGATCTAAATTGTTTAGGTACTACACCCAGAGATCCGTGAGAAAGGAGGTGCTTATGGTGGAGGAGCTACACAAACAGAAGGAATCTTCCATTTCTTCTCTTACAGAGATCCGAACTTTACTGAAACACTTAAAGTATATGACAGAGCTATTGACTGGGTCATAGATGGTAATTTCACTGATCAAGACATAGCCGAAGCGAAACTAGCTATCTTCCAACAAATAGATGCACCTATATCTACTGGTAGGAAAGGATTATCATTTTTCAACTCAGGAATTACTCATGAAATGAAACAAGTTAGAAGAGAGAGGTTCTTAGATACGACAAGAGAGCAATTGATACATGTTTGTAGGAAATATTTAAGCGGAGATATTGTGGATTCTATTGCAGTGTTGGGACCTGAAAATACTGAAATTCCCAAAGGAGAAGATTGGGTTGTAACATCGCAAGAATTTTAGAAATAATTTCTGTATGAATAATTATTATTTGGTCATGAATCAATTAGAAATACAATATCTGCTACCTGTTTCCAATTCTATAGCACTTTTGGATATATGTTTGCTCAAAAAATCGGATTAAACTTTTTTGACAGAGCAACAATTATTGTCTCGAAAGTGTTATTTTATACTAATTATGTAACGAGCCACTTGACTTGATCAGTCCACGACAACATATGAAATAATTGCAAACTCTAGACAGACAAGCAAACTAATTAAATTCTAACAGAATAGGCTAATAATTACCAGTTAATTAAACCCAATCTGAGTTATATTATATCATTTGACATAACTATAGTTGATACAGAGCTTTTCAATTAATTATTAGTCACAGTGTGCTTTCTAGCTATTTCCTAAGGATAATCTTTCCAGCTGATACAATAGTGCAATGTACCCAAATCTAATTTCACCTTACGCAATCAAACTATAATCAAAGAATGCTTAATGAGTTTACTGATATATCTATTACAGAGCTGAACAGGTGTTTGAGTCATTATCCTATTTATAAATCGACTTTTTGTATGAAGGAAGTGCTTGCAAATAGCGGCAAATTAGTATATATTGAGTTGTGTAGAAAATATTTAGTATTATTTGGAGAAATGGGATTGATATTTGTATTTCTTATTGTTGCAAGTGAACTACGTAGTGTATATGCAAATTCTACAGTAACTATCAGCCAATACATTGCCTTAATTGCGAAATTTAAAGCTACGATAATTTCAGGTTTTGCACTAACTTTGTTGCTTGCTATCTTATTGATCGCGTTTGTTGCTATCCTGTTTGTTGTTGTTCTTAGACGAAGGAGGATTCACAAGAAAATGATTACTCAAGTCGAGGATTCACGACCATCACCACCCGAATCATGCATGCTATACAATGTTAGGTCATGTCTTTTACCGAATAACTACCCACAATGTAGCATTACAGAGCTTGCAGTTCTGAGCGCAGTTCCTACCTCAGAACTAAATCAATCCAGTAAATCATCTCTAGCTATTTATGAGTCGCTAAATTTCTCTCGAGATTTCATTGTCCCAACTTTCGAGCAAAGAACTTTTCGTAGTATTTCTGATGAGAATGAGACAGAGCACATATACGTAGAGGTTAATGTAGATGAAGATACACCGTGTTTCATGTACGATGATTCTAGAGCTGTATCGCCGCCAGTAGAAACTATTAAAGAGATATTTTCGTTAATGTCCGTCAGGAGGTATAGGGAAATTAGTAGAATTGATTTAGTCGAGTATACAGAGCTAGGGAGAGGTAATTTCGCCGTTGTGCATAATGGGATCTGGAAATCAATGAAAGGTGATATCCCAGTTGCAATAAAAAGTCTCAAAATGGAGGATGAAGAATCTTGTCTTAGTTTCTTACAAGAAGCATCTATTCTAGGTCAATTCAATCATCCTAATGTTCTCAAGCTATTCGGCGTAGTTACACGGAATAATCCGTTAAAAATGGTGACAGAACTGATGAGTAGCGGTTTGTTGGAATTTTTGAAGAACATTTTGAAGAATAATATCATAACATTCGATAGATTTAGTCCATATTTCCTGCGTTTCACACTGGATATTGCTAACGGCATGGAATATCTGGCTAGGAAACGGTATGTACATAGAGATCTGTCTGCGAGGAATATTCTCCTCACTCAGGAATTAAATTGTAAGATTGGTGACTTTGGATTAGCAAGAATGGTTGCTAATGATAACCAATATGAGCGAAATGTTGAAGAGTACATTCCCTTTAAATGGACTCCTCCAGAAGCTATTTTTTATAAGAAATATTCTGAGAAGAGTGATGTTTGGAGCTTTGGTGTTACCCTCTTTGAAATTTGGTCAGTAGGACAAGCACCTTGGCCTCATCATAACATCCAACAAGTGAGTTTGCATTACGAATCATTTTATAGTCAACTCCCTGTATTACGAACACAGATATATGAAATACCCGGTTATATCGAACTCAGCTTATAGGCTAGTAATCGCGGCCTCTTGAGCTTCGATATAACGGGGGAGTTGACTGTACATCATTATTATATTACTATTGTTATTATTATTATAAGTTGGGAAAATTTACATGTATTTTGTATTACAGGTTATAGGAAAGATATCTGAGGGTGTGTTACTATACCCTCCCTCTGGTTGTCCCAGAGGGGTCTACCAGCTGATGACTAAGTGCTGGCATCCAGATAAAGAATTTAGACCTTGTTTCGCTGAAATAGCTTCGATCCTCCACACAAAAGGAAAGACTCTTCTTGAACGTGGAAAAACCCCTGAAGAAATGGTAGACTTAGGTCTGGTGCCTTCTGCTTCAAAAAAATTATTTATAGACCTACAAACTGCTTACCTTAATTCTACATCATAGTTAATTATTGAGAAACTGTGTATGTACAAATATTCATATGTATGTGATTGTAACTTTGCTGACACAATCATTTCTATGCTTGTTGCCACAAAATTTCAACTCAATTCGAATAATTCCAGCTTAAAGTTTATTTTTGTACAAAAGTCCAATAATAAATCATTTACAGTTGCTTGTTAGAAAATTTGTGTGTTGGCTTACTAGAAATATGATTTAACCTTTGGGCAACTATGCTTCATATTGTTTTCTATGACAGAACTTTTCTTGATTGATTATGTGGAGAATATTAATTTTTGATTACAATTTTAATGATAATCAAACCGGACACAGATAACTAATCCAATAATTACATAACACTTACAATCAAGCTTTCAATTATTTCGATAACAAAACTAAGCATACACGATTGAACACAAGCGGAAAGCTATATCAAGAAGAGTTTTGTAATGAATGTTGATTTACTCAGAATTTATTGACCTCTGAATCATCTACGTGGGATAACGTTCCATTAAACTACTGGAGCTATCGTTCCTTCATCATTAACAAAGTATAAATACTGAATTCGTAGCCACAATAATATCAATACTAATTACAATTATTGCAATTTGAAATGTTTCGAAACCTTCTTCAACCACTCTCTGTTACTTTTGATAATTTTGACTGTAACGCTTCCAACAAATGGACAAGAAGAGGGAGATTTGAGGTATGCAGAGTTTGGTCTTCAAGTAGCTATTAATTCTGAAGAGGGAAATGGTAATTGGAGCTATATATCAAGAGTGAGCTTTGGTTTTGATGAAGCTAAATTGGCTTGTAGCATCTTATCAAGTTCTTCACTGGTATCTTATTCAAGTAAAATATTTGATGTCGCTGAACTGGTTGAAGTTAGGTGTAGAGCTATGGACGCTAATTATGATGATTGTAGGTTAGATAGAATAATAGATAATGAGTACATTAATGTTACATGTTTGCAACAAAGTAATGTAGCAGGAAGGATAACAGGACAGTTGGAGGACAATAGAGTGTTGATCCATGTGTTGGAAGGGACGGATTTTGTTTGGGGGCATGTGTGTATAGATGATATTAATGCAGGGTTTGATGAAATCAGTTCAGATCTGTTTTGTATTAACTTAGGATATGATAGGGCAATTGTTGGAGAAACTATAAGCTTGGTTTTGCAATCAGAAGAGTTGACTGTTGTAGATTTTTCGAATTGTGCTGAGACAAATTCTTTTGATCAGTGTTCGTATAGTTTGAGAATGGGTGGTATGCATAATTGCAGAGATAGCAGTGTTATCGCGGTGAAATGTGGGTATACAATGTCTGGAATAACATCAGTGTCAAATACAACTAAAATAAATCATACTAGATCAATCACAATGCCACCAGAATCTGACACTCCCAGATCTACAGTGAAAATACACGCACTCACAACGCCAGAAGATACAATATCCATAGGAACAATTTCGCCCACGGATATTGCCGCCATTAATGTCCTGGATATTTTACGGAATATGTGGTTTATAATGGGTGCAATCATGGTTTTACTTTTTGTCTGTTGCCTTTTTGTAACTGGGTTAGTGTGTATTTGCCTGTGTTTGAGGCGAATTAGAAAAAAGGACTGTGTCGTGAATAAACATTACCTAGCACAAACCGAGTTTACTAATGCATTTCAGACAGAAATGCCTCCTCCAAATCTTTATGATAACCAAGCGAGTATATTCACCAACAATTTAGCGTTGATTAATGAGGACACAACACACACAGTTATCTTCAAAACTCTCCGGGATAAATTTGGACAGAGACAGTGCAATGAAACTGTGTTTCAAATCCCAAAGGAATCAGATTATAATTCTCTCATATATGGGCTCGGTAACATTGTCCCAAACATGGAAGAGAGATTATCTACAAGCAATAAAGTTGTAGACAGTTGGGAAGATGACGCGTTTTCAGGCTACATCAGCCCCTGTCCTACTCGTCAATGCTTTGCTGATAAAAAATCGTCAGAATTTTGGATCCCTCATAATACTATTAGAGGTATTTTTGACCAAATGTCAAAGAGACTTTTCAGAGAGATTCTTCCTAATGAATTGTGTTGTGACAAAAAGCTGGGCGAAGGAAACTTCGGATACGTGTATAGCGGTACATGGAAGTGTCCTGGGGTTGATACTCCACCTGTTCCGGTTGCAATTAAGAGTATTAAATCTGATGAAACCGAATCAAATTTAGGTTTTATGAAGGAAGCAGCTACTTTAGGTCAATTCGATCATCCTAACGTTCTGAAACTATTGGGGGTAGTAACACTATTTACCCCTCATATGATGGTAACTGAGTTGTTGTTTATTGGGTTGAAACAATTCTTAGAAGATACTGCTAGTTCTGGTACTGTAAACTTTAACATTTTTGGATCATTGTTCCTGAACTTTTCACTGGATATAGCTAATGGAATGGAGCATTTAGCCAGTAAGCTTTATGTACACAGGGATTTAGCCGCTAGGAACATTCTCTTGTCACATAATCTCTGCTGTAAGGTTGGAGATTTGGGGTTAGCACGTAGAGCAAGGGTCGAGGATGAATACTATGTATCATCTGGTGGATTAATTCCTTTCAAATGGACTTCTCCAGAGGGAATCTGCTACCATAAATACTCAGAGAAGAGTGATGTTTGGAGCTATGGAGTTACACTGTATGAGATATGGTCTGTAGGACAGGATCCATGGAAGGACTTAATACCTCAAGAGGTTAGTATTTTAGTTCTTTTCAGTATCTAATTGTTGTAGAATTTTTATATTACCATCAGCTCGCGAAATAAATCAGTTTGATTATGTAAAACAATTTTGTACTTTTATGTTTTGAAACTTACTAGAGTTTATCTATCGAGATTATAATGTATTCTGTAGGTGATAGACAAGATAACTCAAGGATCTGTTATGCCCCCACCCTCTGGCTGTCCGAGAGCAATATACAAGTTAATGGTCGATTGCTGGAATCCTAAGAGACTATACAGGCCCTGTTTTAGTGAAATTGCTGACCTACTTGATGATGATTCTAACCAGATTATAGTCAGAGGGAATACTCGAATGGAGAGGAGAGAGATGGGAAAACCTCCAAGCGAGGTGAGAAATTTATTGTTCTTAGATTTGCAGAATAAATATCAAGCCAAAAAGTCTAATCCTTTAACTCTACCTCAAGAAAGACGTATTTAATTAATGTATTATAACCTACTCTCAATTGTTCATAAAAGTACTAATATATTCATATACATTAATGTTTTGATTTATGAATTACGTGACTGCTACTTGTAATTATTCCTATTACTCGGTTGAAGAACATTCAAATAACTCATTTGGCGATGGTATAACTTTTACAAACACTTAGCTAAAACAATGGATTCATGTTATTTCCAATGGTGTATTTGGTTTGAATCATAACATGAATTTGAGGACTTTGCTAAAATTGCAAAAAACACTATCTAGAATACATAGATTGAGGTTAGATTCAATGTCATCAATTTTAATGACATTAAGAATAGTTCATCAACTCTGAAGGCATCACAACATCTATGCTATAATGTCAACTACGTAGATAATAAATTGAATTTTCTGTATTTCACAGGGAAGTTTAGAGGCAAATAATTAATCCGTATACATTATGAAAATATTACTTTCGCCTTATCCGGAGTTCGTATTAACTAGGTTCCACTGTAGTATAATTATTTAGCGGTATCCTAATTTAAATAGTCCATATATAATCGTATAATTTACAAACCACATCCTTAATTAGCATCTGTAAGGCCGTCAGGCTATATTATCCAAAACAACCATAACCTGATTAATGATTCTGCTAATAAATTATCAGATATTCCTTTGGATTAGAAACAATCATGGTTTGACAATCTTCTTAATTAAATATACAATGTATAAATGGTGCGGTAGGTGACTAAATCATATTAACTGTCAGATATGTTACAATCTTTCATCTCTATTTTCTTTGCATTACAGGTCTTAATTTATGGACATTTACCATATGTTTCATCTATGAGAGTGAGGTACGGCGAGTTGGGTACGCAAATTACCTTAACAAATTCAGATTCTTGGTATTATATTGCGGATCATAATTTTGGACCCAATGAAGCTTTTGTGATTTGTCAAGAATTCTCAGGAACAAGTATCGTTGATTCCTACACAAGCATAAGTCTCGATGATGATGATGATCTAATCGACATGGATTGTAGTGATTCGAACTCCCTAGATAATTGCAAATTTGATATAAGAAATGATGATGACTATATAAATGTGACTTGTAGGGAAGATACTTCAACAACAACAACACCTACTACTACTACTACTACTACTACTACTACTACTGCACCTACAACAACAACACTTACTACTACTACTACTACACCTATAACAACAACACCTACTGCTACTACTACTGCACCTACAACAACAACACCTACTGCTACTACTACTGCACCTACAACAACAACACCTACTGCTACTACTACTGCACCTACAACAACAACACCTACTACTACTACTACTACTACTACTACTACTACTACTACACCTACAACAACTATATCAAGAACAGCAAGCACTGGATCATTGCATAGTGAAACTACAGTGGATTCCAGAACTACAGACTCTTCCAGCGAATTATTACTGGATGAATCTAGCATGATAATAATAGGGAGCATAACTTCTGCTACTATATTATCCGTCATAGTTACAGTATCAATTATAACTCTCATATGTGTTAAGAGTTTAATTCATAAAATGGGAAAGAGAGTTGAAGAACAGCCTAACTTATCTCTAGAGAAGGGAATACATGTGAAAAAGATCTCTGAACATTATAAAAACGGTCCAGCAATTCAACGACATCAACTTCTGGTTACCACCGGAAATAATATTGCAACTAGACAGCTGTCAAACTTTTCAGAAGGAAATGGATATTATGCTAAAATACAAGGCTATTGTGATGTATCCACCAATGGTATAACGCATGAGTACAATAGGCATTCTCGAAACACAAATGAAACTACACAAGCGAATTTGGAAGATGATATTTATTACAATATTGATGGAGACATTGATCCTCGGGTGGACACAAATTATGATCGCTTGAACCCCAACAATATACGTCCTCAAGATGATATATATGTAACTATGAGTGATAATTTTTCTCAATAATTATACTTTGATCTTGAACTTAAGACTTGTATATCATAAAATGCGTAATTTCTGTTGTACATAATACTTGAATGTTTGAACTATTTTGATTTACTTGTACAATTACTAGTAATTATGATTTGTAAATGTTCTGTAATAATATTGAAAATTTATTAATTCTTGCAAATAACTCAATTGCCAGATTTTGTAGGACACATTTGATTTGGAATACGTCATGAGTATGAATTTGAAGATTTTTCCAGGAGTTGCAAAGCACTATACGTATATTGTAATTTTCTATATTTAACAGGAAATGTTTAAAATCAATGAGTTGGTTAATTATGAATTTTTGACTATATATCTCTTAGAAAATATAATTCATATGATGCTTACAAACTTTCTCACTAGATTTTATTCTATTGTATATTATGTAGCAATTAATATGGTCCATAATTATCCGAATCCATTTACAAACTATATCTTTAATTAATATCTGTAAGGTGGTCACTCTATATTGTCCAAAATAGCCACCAACTTTCAGTCATTATCCTAATCAAATTGGCTGATGCTTTATGGAGAACATTGCCTTATTAGAATCTAGTCTTGAATTACTTTAATAATCTGACACTCTTCTTAATTAAATGCACCATATATAAAACGCTGGGTCACTGAATTACATCAACTGTCATCTATGTTACAATCTTTCATCTCTATTTTCTTTGCATTACAAGTCATATATTCTGTACATTTATCATTTGTTTCATCTCACAGAGTGAGGTACGGCGAGTTGGGTCCGCAAATTTCCTTAACAAATTCAGATTCTTGGCATTATATTTCGGATTTTAAGTTTGGGAAAGATGAAGCTTATGTGATTTGCCGAGAACTCTCACCAACAAGTACCTTTGATTCCTTCACCAGCACGCGTTTCAGAAATGTTAAAAGGTATCTAATCAGCATAGATTGTAGACATGCGGGCTTTACTTATACTCTAGATAGTTGCGATTGCGATTTGCAAAAAATAAGAAATCTTTCCTTTATAAATGTGACTTGTTTAGATGATAATTTAACTACACCTATAACTACCACACCTACTATTACTATACCTACTATTCCAACTACTATACCTACAACTACTCTACCTATTATTACTACATCTACTACTACTACTACACCTACTACTACTACTACACCTACTACCATACCTACAACTACTGCAGCACCTACTACTACTACTACACCCACTACTACAACAACACCTACAACTACTATACCTATTACTACACCACCTCCTCCTTCTACACCTACAACAACTTTATCAAGAACAGCAAGCACTGGATCATTGCATAGTGAAACTACAGTGGATTCCAGAAGTACAAACTCTTCCAGCGAATTATTACTGGATGGATCTAGCATCATCATAATAGGGAGCATAACTTCTGCTACTATATTATCCGTCATAGTTACAGTATCAATTATAACCTGCATATGTAGCAGGAAATTATTGAAGAAAATGGAAAGGAGAGTTGAAGACCAGCCTCACATATCTGTAGAGATGGAAAATCATGTGAGAAGGATCTCTGAACACTACCATGAAGCTCTCACAATTCAACGACGTCAACTTCAAGTTTCTAGCGAGCATGATATTGCATCTAGACAACTGTCAAACCTATCAGAAGTAAGTGGATATTATGATAGAATACAAGGCCATTGTGATGTATCCACCAATGACATAACTCATGAAAACAATGGGATTTCCAGAAACACAAATGAGACTACACAAGCGCGTTTGGAAGATGATATTTGTTACAATATTAATGGAGACATTGATCCAACGATGGAAACAAATTATGATAGTTTGGGACCTAGCAATACTCCTCCTCAAGTTGTTGTATATGCTAATTTATCTCAATAATTTAAAAATACACCTTTGATTTGCAAAAGTATCTGTAATTATATTTTAACATTGTGTGGCAAATATATATTTCTTCCTAATAACTTAAAATACTAAGAAAAATTATCACTGTAGTTTTGTACATGGTTTAGGGTTAGCAATTAGACATTCTATCAATTTCCTTGAAATTTGTTTATCCAAATCGTTTGTGGTTTATAAAGGCTATTGCAACCTAATAATTACTCTGCAATTTTAACCAATACTACATTTTGTAAACCTTTTTATTTTTGTCATCCAATATTTACCAACGTTATAACTGACAAGAAAGTTGCTGGTTAATTAGAAAACAATTGTTTCTTAAAGTGATAGAGAATAGAGCTCTATGTACCACCATCATACACAAAGGCGAAATTCAATACTCATAAACTTTTTATTGATAATTATTGTCTAGAAGTGGTTTCCAACAGACCGACACTAAATACACATCGAAACCCAAATCTAGTATACTCCCAGAATGAATTATGCAACTACTCGTAATTATATCTGTTTTAAGTTCATTTACGCATAACTTTGTAAGTCAGTATAACTATAAATTAACCTAAGAATTTGTTCACTTACAAGTATTTGCTATTTCCAAGAATAATTGCCTGACTGATGTATCTTTTTGCAATAATAATTATATTAACTTCATTATTGTATAAACATTCCATTGCCCCAGACCCCGAATTTGCTTTCCGATTTATGGATGGTTTACAAATCCATTTTAAGCAAGGACGACATCTAAAATGGTACTATATTGATGTTGAAGATTTCTCATTTCATGTAGGAGCCATTGCCTGTCGGGACTTGTATAATACTTCTTTATACTATTATTACTCTGAGGGACAAAAAACTCAAGTGCCGGATGGGCGAGTGAATATATACTGCAGTTCTGACTCCGTTTCCATTCAAAGTTGTCAAATTCTTCCAATCGACAAAAATGCAATCGGTCTTAGTGTAAAGACGATATGTCATGATCCTAAGTTGCATAAAAATCCTCCAATAAGGCAATTAGCCGACAATAGTGTGTATTTATTACACGAAATCAACCCCGAATCATCTGAAAATTTGTTGATTTGGGGAAAGGTCTGTTTCAATAATGATCATACAAAATCAGTTGCTTGTACAAACTTGCAAAATGAAGATGTGATGGCTGCTGGGAGCATACAACATAGTGGTTATGAGCAGATCACATTAATAAACTTCACATGCGGTCCAGATGTATTGAAACTCGAGGATTGTTCATACGAAATAAACGACGAATCAGATTGTGAAGATAATGGAGAAGCTCCACTTATATGTGATAATACAACTAATAGCACAACTACTCAAATTATCAATCCTATTGTTCAAACAAATACTATAACTACCAAGGGAACTTCAACCGCAAATGGAACTTCAACCACAAATGGAACTTCAACCACAAATGGAACTTCAAATCCTCCTACTAACAGCAATACAACAACATTATCATCCCATACAAGCACTACTATACAATCTCTACCTATCAGCATGACGGTTCTAACTGCTATTGCTACAACACTAAGTTTATGTGTTATCCTCACGATAATAATATTTGTACTGATATTCTTTGCACTCGTGATCACGATAAGGTTAAAAAGGCCAAAGGTTAGACAACAGAATGAGCACTACCAGAGTGGCACGAACCTAGACTATGAAGTCATAGAACCAGAAGTACAACAAGAATATTCCAACGTGGAAACGATTCACAGATCAATCAGTATAACTTCTCAAAATAGATACCAACAATTAGTTCCACAAGAAGTGATCTCTGAGTTGGAAGCTATCTATTCAGTTAGATCTCTTGAACCACCTGAAGATGGTATATACGACGATCTTCTCCACACAAATGATCTGGTAGTTCTCACTGTTGAAGATAGAGAATATATGAACATTTCTAATGAAGAGGAACGAAAAAATACGTATCTACCATTTTCTTGTGAACTTCCCTGTTTCATTGGTCAGAATGAGTCACAAATTTGGGAGCCAGAAGAAACATTGAAAGGTATCTACGCTCAGATGGCACACAGCCGATATAGAGAAATAAATTCAAATGAATTGACAAGAAGAGAGCTCCTAGGTGAAGGAAATTTCGGCAATGTACACTCCGGTATATGGAAATCTCATAATCGAGAAGTTCCAGTGGCAATCAAGAGTCTAAAAGTTGAAGATAAAGATTCTAGTGTTAGTTTCCTACAAGAAGCAGCTATCCTTGGACAATTCAACCATCCAAATATCCTCAAACTATTAGGAGTAGTCACTCTAACTACACCTCTAATGATGGTAACAGAACTGATGCGAACTGGACTCAAGGAATTTCTTTACATTATAGATAATTCAGATGCTTTCCCTATGGACCAGCTTGGAGAAGTGTTCCTCCGATTTACGTTGGAAATAGCAAGTGGGATGGAGCATTTAGTTTACAAGCAACATGTTCATAGAGATTTAGCAGCTCGGAACATCCTGGTCAGTCACAACTTAACTTGCAAGATCGGTGATTTCGGATTAGCTCGCGGCGCTAGAGTCAATGATGAATATTACCTATCACAGGGCGGATTAGTTCCAGTGAAATGGACAGCTCCAGAAGCTATGATCTTTAAGAAATACTCTGAAAGGAGTGACGTGTTCAGCTATGGGGTAACTCTATACGAAATATGGTCTATAGGAGAAGTACCATGGGCAGGAATTGATAACGAAATTGTAAGTACAAAATTTTCCATTCATTATAAGTGATAATTCCCTGTTATTTATTTATTGCATTGTAGGTTATACAAAAGGTGTGTAAAGGAGAAGTGATGGATCCCCCAGGAGGATGTCCTAGAAATGTCTACAAACTGATGGTTGACTGCTGGCACCCAGCTAAAGACTACAGGCCCACTTTTAAAGATATAATCAGTCGCTTACAGAAGCGAAATCAGATATTGCATAAAGGCAAGAATAACTCTAGATTAGGAGAAGCAAATCAAACAAATCGAGCATATTCTGATTTGCAACAAGTATACACCAAGTCTAAGCAAGTATATTTTGATATTTAAGATTCGTCTTGTCATTACTATTTGTATTCATTTTTGTTGATAAATAACTTAATGTACTTGTGATAGAATTAATCTAGTTATATGTTGTGCGTATTATAAATAATTAAATTTACAAGAATTTTGATGAAGTATACTTAGGTCATCCAATCGATCTTGTTCCTTTATAGATAACTTTACTTAATTGAATAAATGATTTAATGCGATTACCGGAGATGGCACAATGTTTATTATAACAATAATGAAAGGAATATTGCAGAGTTCAAAAGTATTCACGAAATGATTTATTGCATTAGTATAATTCGAGAAATAATGCATTACGAAGTGTGTTTAGACTGGTTTTCTGATTTCTAGGATACGTTGAATAGTGAATATAAATGGTATAGAGATAGGTATACTTTCTGTTTAATATATAAAGTGTTGATTTCAAGGTAATTTGGAAAAAATTGAATTAATTAAGACAATGAATTTTGTAACTTGTGTGATACACAGTATATTATTCTGTATTTTAAGATATGGATTGGAATGTTTCGGTCAAGAACAGTACAGTTTTAGACAGCATGTTGATGGAGGTCAAGAGTATTTGCAGATATTCTACAGTTCAGATGGAATGACTAGTAATGGGGATTATTATAACATTCGTGAACAAGGGATTGATTACAGGGAACTATACTATGCCTGTAGAAATCTATCGAATGAAGAAGCAATGGTTGAATATTTCAGAATAGATTACAATGATAACTTTAATGAGTTCGAAATCGACTGTGATAATCTCCCTCCAACTATTGCGAATTGTAATACATTGCGACTTCGTGATGCTGATAGGGTAATAGACTTAATATGCTTAGCTTACTCAGGCTACAATGTAGGAGATGTTCGTCAGTTAGAAGACGGAAGAATTGTACAGTTGATTGATTTTGCAGATGGAAAGCTCGTTTGGGCGCATTTTTGTTATGCTGGAAATAATTGGGACAACAATGTAGCCAATCTAGCCTGTCAGAGTTTGGGATTCGAAGGAGCTAAAGCTGGAATGGAAAGAATACAGATAGAAAATAGGCGGGGTGTATATGGGCTTGTAAATATAAACTGTGATGGAGTAACGCGTTTTCCTAACTGTACGAGCGAAGCTAGAGATGATAATGCTAATAGATGTATGGGAGAAGATGTAATAGCTCTTATTTGTGAAAATTTTATCCAAACTTCTACTCAAATAGCATCAATAAATTTTCAATCTACCATGAATACACCACTCAGCACTCAAACTACGATGAATACACCATTCAGCACTCAAACTAACATATTAATGTCCTCAAGTTCCAATAACCTCCAAATCAGTTCATCAAATATTCCAGAACAAACCAATACTTCTCCAATTATAACAACAACACCAAATACTCTAAACAGGGAGACAGACAATCTAATAGCCATAATTGCTGTCGTAGCTTCAGTGGTGGTAATCATAATAATACTATTCATAGTAGTATTCTTCATTGCTCTTTATTGCATTGTTAATAAGCGTAAGAAGAAACATGTTGTTGATGGTAGAGATACAAATGGTGATGTGCATGACTATAATATTCGGTCTACAACAAATCTCACTGAATCTGGCCACACATACAATTCTCCAGGGCAATTGTTCGGTACCTCATTTACTCAATCAGGACAGAGTGGAGGAAATATTTATGAAATGAGTCCGTTGGAAGATGTTCAAGAGTTGTATTATGAAACATCAAATACTGATATACAAGAGGATATCTACTCAGTGTTGATATACGATAGTGATCAAGTTGTACCAAATTTCACTGACAGACAATACCATGAAGTTCAACACAAAACTGAAGAAGACAATCTCTATTTACAACCTAATGACGAACTTCCTTGTTTTATCTATCAAAATGATCCGATTTTCTGGCAACCCGAAGAGACGGAAGGTGGAATATATTCACAAATGTCAGAGAAAAGATATCGTGAAATCAATCCAAGTCTTCTCATAAAATATGAACAACTTGGACAGGGAAATTTTGGATTTGTCCACAGTGGAATTTGGAATTCAAAGAAAGGTAGAATTCCTGTAGCAATAAAAACCCTAAAAATGGAAAACAAAGAAACGAGCATCACTTTTCTACAAGAAGCAGCTATTCTAGGACAGTTCAATCATCCTAATGTCCTCAAGTTATTAGGTGTAGTGACTCTATCCAATCCAATAATGATGGTAACAGAACTATTGACCAGTGGATTGCTGGAGTATTTAAATGAAGTTAGAACGTCAGGTGAAACACAAATACATCCACTAGGCAACAATCTGGCAAGATTTACGACAGATATAGCTCTCGGAATGCAATACTTAGCGTGCAAGAAATACATCCATAGAGATCTAGCTGCAAGGAATATCCTTGTTAGCCAAAAACTATCGTGTAAAATAGGAGACTTCGGTTTAGCTCGTATGGCAAAGGATAATGACTACTACGTGTCGTCTGGGGGGTTAATTCCATTGAGATGGACAGCACCAGAAGCCATCTTCTATAAGAAGTATTCAGAAAAGAGTGACGTTTGGAGTTATGGCATTACCTTGTATGAGATTTGGTCTATAGGTAGAATTCCTTGGGATAAATTTACTACTGAAGAGGTAGGTTTTTCTTGTATACTTTGCTCACTTTTTCACGTCGTATTTATTTTTATTATTTTCACAGGTTGTTGACAATGTCTCACAGCTAAAACTCCAATCTCCACCTACTGGATGTCCAAGGTTCATATACGAAATAATGGTAAGTTGTTGGGATCCTAATAAAGACTCAAGACCAAGTTTCAACGAGATTTTACTAAGAATGAATTCAAATAAAAGCAAGATGTTATCGAGAGGGAACCAAAAGGCAGAGAAACTAAATCTAGGCTTGGATCCTATCCTGAGCAAATTTCTCTTCATTGACCTACAGAATAAGTACCAATAGATTTTGTTATCAGGATATTTGCTTTGTATTAAGTATTATATATCCAAATTTGTTCATTTCCCAATAGTTAATTTCATAAATCTTTAAGTGACACACCCTGAATAATATTCGTGAAAAGCTTGTAAGAGGAATTCGCCATAGCTAATAGGTCATGTCACGTTGACCAGTATTAGTTGCCCTAATCTGTATATGAAGAATATTACTTCCATATTAAGATATTCCAAAAATGTACAACATGATTCTCAGTAACCAATCCACCAGGTTCTTAGTTAGTTGATCCAATTACTGTGCACTAGGTACTAATCATGATTTAGTATCAAATTGCACATGTCAACTACGTAATATATGATTGTATCTTGATTGTAGAAGAGAGATATGTTTGGGAGTATATTAAGATCGAATAGTTCTTTTGAATTATTTTCTCTTCAACTGATCCAAATTTAAAATTATTTGGGAGTAATAATGCGTTGGAATAGGTTTTGGATTCGAGCACAGTTTTATATACTTTTGTTCTTTATCTTTTCATTTGTAAATGGGCAGAGTCAGTGGGATGTTCGGGAGACTGGAAATGGAGTTGAGATCTATATGAATAATAATAACTGGTACTATTTACGGCATAGTATGTTCGATTACAAGGAAGGTGGACCTCTTTGTGATGCTCTGTCTTCATCACTAGTTGACTATGAGGAAATATCAATTGATGACTCAGAACTTGTAAAGTTGAGCTGTCCAGATAATGTTGATATGCTTTCTGAGTGCAATGGAAACATTGATAGTGGACAAGATGACATGTTGGGGATAAACTGCATGGCGAGTGATGACGTGGAAGGAAGCGTATATAGACTAGAAGATGGGAGAATCTTGTACCTTTATAAACCAGCTAAAATAAATTTCTTCGTATGGGCACACATATGTTACAAGGAGAATAATGGTTGGGATACTAAGGCAGCTAATTTATTCTGTCAAGAACTTGGCTTTGAAAACGTGGTAGAAGACATGGAGAAAGTAAAATACAATGATAATGTAGAAGCATTTGGTTTGAAGAGTTTTCAATGCGATAGTGAGGCGACTTCTTTCAGCGATTGTACCTTCAGTGCGAAAGGGGGAAGTGGAAGATGCAAAGATGATGAAGTTATTACAATCGAATGTGAGAATCCTATAACTACAGCACAAGCAACAACTCCTACGACACAACCAACAACACAACCTACAACACAACCTACAACTCCTACTACACAACCTACAACACAACCTACAACTCCTACTACACAACCCACAACCCCTGCAACAACACAACCAACAACTCCTACGACACAAGCGACAATACCTACGACACAAGCGACAATACCTACAACGAAAGCACAGACAATAATTGAAGGAACTATCAATGAATCAACGATGACTACCGTAACAAATACAACACAACATAATACAACTATACAACAAAGCCACTCAAACACTGATTTTTCATCTCAAACAATAACACCGTCATCAAATACCACCGGAAATCCGAATCCAGCAATTAATAACCAACCCATGACAATCATTGCAATCATAATCTGTTTGTTAGTTTTTGTTCTGCTACTAATCGTCTGTTTCATTATACTCTTCTTCGTTGTTTTAAAGTATAGAAAAGGAGGATTAAGATCAAAGGAAATCAATGGTCGACACAACTTATCTTTGCTGGTCCAACCTATAAACAGTGATAGCGAGCAGTATTATAATGCATTTCCAGCTTCAGACTACATGGAACCAACTAAGATGTTTGATCAAAACTATTCTAATATAGATACAATTTTTGATGAAAGTATATACGAAGAGTTGCTTGTTGGCTATGCACACTATGTACCATCCTCTGATGAGAGGAATTACTACTCGATTGATGAAAACGAAAAAAATTCCAATGAATACCAGTGTACGACCGAAAATACATATCAAACTTCGCTGTTCTGTGAATCTGAGTACTGGGAACCAGGCACTACAATTGAAGGAATTTATGCTCAAATGTCACACAATCATTTCCGTGAAATTTGTAGAAGTGAATTGGTCCAGGACAAAATTTTGGGAGAAGGGAATTTCGGGTTAGTTATGAGTGGAAACTGGAATGGCAGAGGAAGTAATTTACCAGTTGCTATGAAAAGTCTTAAAAACGAAAGTGAAGGATCAGATATAAACTTTCTCCAAGAAGCTGCTATCTTGGGGCAATTTAATCATCCGAACGTTCTCAAACTTCTGGGAGTGGTCACTATTACCAAACCCCTTACAATGGTAACGGAACTATTGCGTACTGGGCTCAAAGAATATTTAAATAACACAAGACGTTCGGGTGAAGCCAAATTTGATGTTTTCGGTGCTCTTTTCCTAAGATTCAGTAACGATATTGCAAACGGTATGCGGCATTTATCGAGTAAGAAGTTCATTCATAGAGATCTGTCTGCCAGGAATGTTCTAATTAGCAACGGTTTGAGATGCAAAATATCAGACTTCGGTCTAGCACGTCATGCAATTGAGGAAGACGAATACTACACATCTTCTGGTGGTCTGATTCCTCTCAAATGGACAGCTCCTGAAGCTATCTTCTACAAGAAGTATTCAGAGAAGAGTGATATTTGGAGTTACGGCATTACACTCTATGAAATATGGTCTGTAGGAGCAGTACCTTGGAAAGGAGTCAAAGCGGATGAAGTGAGTTGCAATAAACTTTTAATTATTTAATTGAGCGCAGGGGGGCTAGAAAAATGCAAGACTTATGAATAAATATTTACCGCAACCATCTAGAAGATTGTTATGATAAGCTTACGCCTCAATTTACTATGTAACAAATTTTTTTGTATTTTCAAAAACCGACTAATATTTTGAAAAAGGCCCACGAAAATACTATTCAAAACGGTAATCTATTTTCACACACTAATTATCTGCGTTTTTAGATTATCCAAAACGTAAGCAATGGAATTATTCTCTCTCCGCCTTCTGGCTGTCCAAAGAAAGTATATGAACTGATGGTGGACTGTTGGAATCCCTCCAAAGACATGAGACCAACTTTCACTGAGATTGCAACTAATTTTAAGGGTAATGACGATGTATTTCTTGAAAGGGGAAACAGTAGGTTAGAACAAATGGATTTCGGACAACCTCCTGAAACCGTGAAGAACCTGTTCCAAGACCTCCAAACAAAATATATGAGTGTATAACTATACTCGTACTTCCCCTATAGACTACTGTTTGCATGATTAGAATAACTATCCTGGTCTATCCCCCTTTGTACTATGTTTACCAATTACTATTACTCAATAAACTTTTGTACTGGTTAATATAGACGTAATATAGATATTGTTTGTCTGTAATATATTATGTAGCAAATAATAATGTATGTCTTGCCCCCAATTATGAGAACTATATTAAATACGCATGCTAAGAGAATTAATTTATCAAATTTCCTGAAATTTGAATACATTTAAGTGATGTAACAGTGTTGAAGGGTCCTAGCATGGTATCAGTTAACCTGATATCTTTACTTAATTAAGCCTAAATTCAAATTACAAGGAGAAAGTATAAATTTGATAGTAAATTATTTTAATCCAAATAATATTAAAACTATGCGACTTCTGAATTTTATCTTCCTTACGCTATTCACTATTGTCTTACATGGAAACATTGTATCCACCCAAGGTAATTGTGTTCCGCCAATAGAAGAATCTATATTATCTTCTGATGTAAGGGTTGAAGTATTAGACAGTGGTAGTGAAAGTAATCCAGGTATTATGGCAGTTATTGATGACGTAGCCTACAATTGTCTAGTACATGCAGAAGTTCCACTCTTTTACTTATATGCAGGCATTACCATCCAATACACTATTTCTCCCGGTGGTGCAAATGGATACTTTCGGGCAGTGTATTCATGTGATGGTAGTTCAAACTGGGTTAAGTTTGACTATAGTTCATCTTCAGAGATTGGTACTGAGGCTTTCTTGTCAACTGAGTTTCAAAGAGAAAACTGCAGTTCTTGTAGCCTCGCAGCTGGAGATTATCTATGTGTTCCTTGCAATGCTCAATGTTTAGACCCCTCCACCTCTTTGGGATACTGTTACGGAACTGCTAGTAGTGAGTGTTGTAATTTTATCTTAAATGAAACTTGCGCGATAACATGTCCAGAAAATTTTGAAGGTAATGCCTCTAATATATGTGTATGTGAGAATTTATGGATGGGAGCACAATGTGACCAGTGTCCAATCCCGTGCGTGAACGGATCCTACAATGCAAACTGTACATCTTGTGATTGTATACCGGGATTCGATGGAAATCTTTGTGATAACAATATTAATGAATGTGAACAAATGCCTTGCATGAACAACGGGACCTGTGTAGACCAAGTGAATGACTACAATTGTGCCTGTGTGAATGAGTGGATGGGAAAAGACTGTAGCGATTGTGGTCTAACCTGCAATAATGGGCAGCAAAACTCGATATGTTCTGTATGTGAGTGTGATCCCGGCTATACAGGAAGTATGTGTGAAACAGACATAAATGAATGTATACCAGAGCCTTGCATAAACAACGGAACCTGTATAGACCAAGTGAATGACTACAACTGCACCTGTGTAAACGAATGGATGGGTAAGAACTGTAGTGACTGTGGTCTGACCTGCATTAATGGTCAGCAAAACTCGAATTGTTCTGTATGTCTGTGTGATCCCGGTTATACAGGAAACATGTGTGAAATCGACATAAATGAATGTGAACAATTTCCTTGCATGAACAATGGAACCTGTCAAGATCAAGTGAATGACTACAACTGCATCTGTGTGAATGAATGGATGGGAAAAAACTGTAGTGATTGTGGCCTGACATGCAATAATGGCCAGCAAAACTTGAATTGTTCCATCTGCATCTGTGATCCTGGTTACACAGGAAGCAAGTGTGAAATAGACATAAATGAATGTATGCCAGAGCCTTGCATGAACAATGGAACCTGTCTAGATCAAATCAACGACTACAATTGTACCTGTGTTAATGAATGGATGGGTAAGAACTGTAGTGAATGTGGTCTGACCTGCAATAATGGCCTGCAAAATTCGAATTGCTCTGTATGTGTATGTGATCCCGGGTTCACTGGAAACATGTGTGAAACGAATATAGATGATTGTGAGCCAGAGCCTTGTATGAACAATGGAACCTGCCTAGATCAAATCAACGACTACAATTGTACCTGTGTTAATGAATGGATGGGTAAGAACTGTAGTGATTGTGGCCTGACATGCAATAATGGCCAGCAAAACTTGGATTGTTCCATCTGTATCTGTAATCCTGGTTACACAGGAAGCATGTGTGAAATAGACATAAATGAATGTATGCCAGAGCCTTGCATGAACAATGGAACCTGTCTAGATCAAATCAACGACTACAATTGTACCTGTGTGAACGAATGGATGGGGAAAAACTGCAGTGATTGTGGTCTGACCTGTATTAATGGTCAGCAAAACTCGAATTGTTCTGTATGTCTGTGTGATCCCGGGTATACAGGAACCGCCTGCGAGATAGACATAAATGATTGTGAACCAGAGCCTTGCATGAACAATGGGACCTGTGTAGACCAAGTGAATGATTACAACTGCACCTGTGTGAATGGATGGGTAGGCAAAAACTGTAGTGAATGTGGTCTGACCTGCAATAATGGCCAGCAAAACTCGAATTGTTCTGTATGCCTGTGTGATCCCGGGTATACAGGAACTGCCTGCGAGATAGACATAAATGATTGTGAACCAGAGCCGTGCATGAACAATGGGACTTGTCAAGATCAAGTCAATGACTATAACTGTACCTGTGTAATCGAATGGATTGGTAAAAACTGTAGTGAATGTCCGCTAAATTGCAATAACGGAACCCAATCGGAAAATTGTTCAATTTGTATCTGTGAATCCGAGTATACAGGTACAAATTGTGAAGTATTTATTGATCCTTGCGATAGTAACCCATGCAGTAATGGTGGTGAATGCATCACGAATGGCACTACATATGAATGTCTATGTCCTCCAGGTTATATAGGAGAGAACTGTGGTGCTGGAGTGTTTGTATGCAACAGTTCAGATACTTGCAATGACGGAGCGTGTGTTGAGTTAGAGGAAGTTGATTTAATTGAAGGAGTTCCTCCATCGTACTGTGAATGTACACCTACCTACTTTGGAACATTCTGTACTGAACTAATTAACAACTGTGTCCCCGAAGCATGTCAGAATGGAGGAAGATGTGACATTGGGCCGAATTTAGAATACGGTCTAAACTTCACATGCGCTTGTAAATTACCATTTTTTGGTCCAAATTGTCAGTTATGTCCATTAGATGGTCGTTGTGAGAACAATGGAGTGATTTCATCTGACTGTTCAAGGTGCATTTGTAAATCTCCCTACGCAGGTACATATTGCAGCGAATCACAATGCCCAGACAATCAAGTTATAGATGATAATAAATGCATGGATACATGCACAACAGAGAACTACCAACCTTCAGCTGCTAATGTGGGTATTTGCACTGCTTGCGGAATTGAGAATTGTGTACAGTGTGCTATAAATATGATGGTATGCATAGAGTGTAAAGGTGGATACGTTCTTGAGGCAGAGGAATGTGTACCCATATTGCCTGGATGCGGTATTGAGAATTGTGCTCAATGTTACTCTGGCATTTGTACAGTTTGTTTCAGCAATTATTCTCTAACCTTTGAGAATAGTTGTGGACCGATTCAAGTTAATCCAATACCAATAACCAACACAGACAATACACTTGCAATTATACTAGGCACCATCGCTGGCCTAGCTTTGCTTTGCATGATTATAGCAGGCCTTCTAATAGCCGCAGGAATTGCAATAGTTTATTATAAAAAGTCAAAACTACAACTAATACGAGCAGATCCAGATCCAGATAAGGAAATGAACGGAGTAAACTTTGATAATCCTCTTTATGAAAGTAGGCTAACTGAAAGCAAGGAAAACCTCGTGGAGTCTCCTTGAATACAAAACGATAGATTGTAACGTATGTTATGTATCCAGTTACATACTTCCCAACTTGTACCTTTATGTATAATGCTTAGATTTCTGGAATCTATATATAAACTAATTATACATTTTCATGAATTGTGTGCATATTGTAAAACGAGCCTATTGCAGAACTTTCAGCACTCACGATTACGGGCTACCTTCCTATGAATGTTATCCTCATTCCGAATTCCTTCGAGGGAACACTGGAATTCCCAGTGAACGGCCCAATATCCCATTTGTAATGTTAAGTCACGCCAATTTTCACTTTTATATCGAAGTTATATTGTCTAAACAGAGAGAATATAATTACAGTAGAACTGTGATGAGACATACCACCTCGGGAAACAAAAAATAGTACGTCTCATCAGAATATTTTCCAATACAATTAGTACAAAATTGAAATTGATGATCCGTTTTTGAGAAAATACTTCTTATCCGAGTTTTACTGTACATTCCAAAACTAATCAAAATGCCATTCCTCCTATAATTGTATTTATTCCTAGTATGCTTATACAGCTTACTAACCAGGAGGTTATCAATCTTCTACTGTCCTTACTTGAATTCTTTTATTGTTTTATTCATTTAATTTACATTATTTCGCTATTTTATTGAATTATAGCAATACTATCCTGACCAGACTATACTGTTATGGCTGATACATCCACAACAACAACCGATCCAGGTATGGCGATTATATTTAGTGTCTAGAATCGTATGCTAATATACTCGACAAAGTGGTTAGAAAGTAAATACAGTGGATGCCGATTATAAGAGCACGTATTGATACCCCAAAGGGGGTTCTTATAACCTGCATCCACTGCACCTCGTCCAAGCGTGTTAATTTCCATACAAACAAAGTCCAAAATGCTACCAACCTGAACCTTTATGTAATAAATTTTGTGTTTCCGGAATATTTTTGGGAAATTAGTTTATAGAATATATTTTCAGGATATGTCCATTGTCATTTCTCAAAGTCTTTCCCGCAATTCATCCCAACGACATTTACAATCACCTTCCGTTATATCGAACATATATAAATCGAAACGCCCGTTTATTTTGAAATAATCATCACGGTACTGTGAGCTTCGAGATAACGGGAGTTGAATCACTTGACCTTATTTATTATATATACACATTTATATCAGATACAAGTGCTACAATTGAGACTCCTCCTGATGAAGGTGAGTTGTAGCTAATTCCTGTTTCTCTCGGAAATTTGAATCCTCAAATAACTTCTATATAATTGCTGTATAAAACCGGGCGTGTAAATAGAATATTCTCGAATCAGTATTGGAATGTTATTGACCGTTTGTTTCATTAATTTAATTCTCGTAACCATTTCCCTTGATTGAACGATTATAGTTAATAAAGTTACGTTCTCTAGCGTCAAGCACCGAATCTAAACCAGTAACTGAACCCGCTGAGAAACCAGCTGTAGAACCTGTAGCAGAACCCGTAGAACCAGCTGTAGAACCTGTAGCAGAACCCTTAGAACCAGCTGTAACTAATGAGGGAGCTCTGAAAGAGCTCGCTGCTCCTGAAGATGAAGTAAGACAGAAACCAATATCCAAGACTGTATACCTTCCCAGGAGTAAGGTAATTACTTATTCTATCCGAGTTTCTCTCACTGTTCATTATTTGTAGCCAATTTACATATATCTGAAATTCTTTACTTACTCAATAGTTTGTAAAACGTGGTATTACTGCCCTTCGGGATCGTTCTGTGAAGAACATTGAAATTTGTACATTTATTGACCAATGGATCACCAGTCCATCCAAATTAACTCCTACTTCTCCGTCACGAATTATTTGAATACCGCCAATACATTTCTATTATCCATAGTACTAATATTATGCATTTCTAAGTGAAAGTTATTTCAATATTATTAATTGTTTGAAATATTCATACTAATGCATGTTCTCCATTCTCATTACGAATTCCTAATTCTGAGAATCTAATCACAAATTTGCATCAAAATTCATATGAACTATCTGAATAGATACAATTAAAGAACATGTTATTGGTGCTAATATTATCATATTGAATATATATAATCCTAGCATGTGACTCATAATATCTATTTTTATAACCTCAGGAATGATATATTTCCATCTAATATGTGTTACCAATTAATCTGTAACTAGTGAATAGCATTTCATTACTCTTGCCCATCTGCTATACGCATGTTATCCTGATATTTACATGTGTAAGAGAAGAGAAACTACGCCATCCCTCTACGTGTATGTGAATTGTGTGTTATCATCATTGCCATTGCCTACACAATTACACCCTTTATATATTCTACATCCAACATTTTTTATGAGGATTTCAACTTTCTAAAATTATCTTGAACTTTGTATAATAATTAATCTCACACGTCTATCTTCTACTTCTGAAAAATAACAAAATCGTTATTGTAACTGTATTCAGACTGTATTTTGCTAAGCTATAAGATTGTACGTGAGTAACGGCTTGTATAATTATCTCAAAAGTGACTTAATTCGAATCTTGATTATGTCTGAAGCAGATTTTTACTTACAAATGTAAGACGGAATTCCTCACTTTACTCAATATTCAGTTTTGCAGGACAAAATTAATTTTGAAACCTTTCCATTAGTATTCATACACAGCGCATAGAGATAATATAAAACAAATTGGTTAATGCGACTAACACCTGTATTCAAGATGTCCAATTAATCACAGTAAACTGTATTGATATTGAAGTAATATAAATATTTATACCTTATACTCAAACAATACTTTCCACTTCATAATTGACTTAACGTTATGACCTGCTGGTGTAGGTACACACTAAACACAATGAAACCTTCCTGCCTTGTTACCTATCTCTTAGATAATGCATTTCACATATCATTTTGATTCTGTACTATTTCGTATTGATTCAGTACAACATATGGTTAGAACTAATTTGAATAAGTGTCTATATTGGCACAAATGTATAGTGAGCTCATTTGTTCCCTTTATCCTCATACAATAGTACTGAATTACAAAGTTTCACTCATAAAATGCCAATTAATCATTTTGAGTGGCTAGGCTATAAAATTACTAGACTCTAATTGTTTTTGTGGATACGATAACACAGTGTACACTTTCTATTGTTAATTCATTCAATTATTTCTGTGATAAATGTTTATATTATCATATGAACTCGTCATTGAAAAACTAATCTTTTAACCTGAAGCTATGTAGAGTACATATACGTTAATGTCATCATATTTTTATAGGAGTATTATTGTTTATCTCATTACAAACTTGACTTGTAAGATTTGTGTTTACGTAGTTAGTTTATTGTTATAGACTATTTTAGTCCGTGCTAGGTAACATATTTGTGACGTAGGGTGCAAGTCGCAGATCCATAAGGAATTCACAGCGGTTCGGGGGGACCCCTACTGTTGTCTGTAGACCACCAAGGAATCCATGGACCCCAGATTGGAACCTCTGGGATAGAGACACGCTTGCTAATTGATCTTGTCATCATACTTTAATTTGATTTATTCAATATGTGGCATGACTGTGCTAACGATACATAACTCTGGTAAAAGTTCAATTGACTAATAAATGTCCAATTCAAATAATTTACTCAACTTTGTGAACTTATCTAGCTACAACTACTTACCTTATGCTGAGCTACAGCATAAATCATCAAATTTAGTAGTAAGGTAGATTATCATATGTTAGATTAACACTATGGACATTTTAGGAGGAATATCCTATCAGTTTCTAACCAGTATTCAGCCACAGTGCTTTCTCCCATAAATTTGACTACATTTTATGTCTGGAAGCCAAGCAGTAGATTCAGATTGCAGAGTAATTTAATACACAATCCAATAGCATAATAGAGTATAAATACTTATAACTCAATTGCTTTTGTTTAAAATAAAATATATTATTATTTTGTCGGCTAACTTAGTTTTGGAATAAATATGGGTAATCTAAGTTGTGTCGGCTCTAGAAGATTGGGTAGCTCGGTTCCAGACCAGAATTTGAGTGGTTCATTGCCTGGCAGAGACTTCACACAAATTCAAAAGCCTGTTATTGAAATACCACAATTTGCACCTAATAAGTTATTATCAATCTCAGCACTTACAGTTGATGAAGATAGCATAATATATGCGGTAGACACCTCTTCGAAAGGTGTAGTAGTATTTGCACCTGATGGTCACTTCTTATACAAGTTCATTTCGAATGAAATCGGACAGCCTCATTTCATTGAGCCCTGGGGAATTGCAGTTTGGAAAGACCAAATATACGTTTCTGATATATCAAGACATGATGTGCAGATTTTCACACTTTCAGGTGATCACATATACACGATAGAATGGTCACTAAAAAGCCCAAAAGGAATCGCTGTATCGCAAACTGGAAATCTCTATGTGACAGACGACGCGACAAACTCAGTACAAATATTCAATTCAGAACATAAACAAATTGCTTCAATCGGAAGTGATAAGTTATACAAACCTTGTGATGTGAAAGTTGATGCAAAGAATAATGTTTATGTTCTTGACTGGAACAATCCTTGTATGCATATTTTCAACTCATCAGGTGAATTAGTACGAGAATTCGCGACGCGTGGTGATCAACAGGAGATTTTCCTTCCATCTTATTTCGCATTAGATTCCTACGGAACCGTTATTATCAGTGATAGCTGGCAATATCCAATAGCCGTATATACTCCCACAGGGGAGCTAGCTAAGCAGTACCCAGGCTGGGGTAACCGAATCATCATATTCCATCTTCCTAAAGGTTTAGCAATTGACAAACATGACCGATTTATTGTCGGTGACATGACACAAGGAATCAAGATATACTGAACGAATTCTCTGTTTTAATCAAATGTCAAATAGTCTAAAGAATGTTTTATTTAGTGAAATGTTTCCCTCTCACTATTTTATACTTTCCAATTAAATTCTTAATTTGCTATTCGTTAAATATTATTGCTAAATAAGGTCTAATTCCATTTTAACGTTATTAATAGAATATTTAACTGAATTCTACCAAATGCGTATTTCCATCTCATACACCAACAATCACCATTTCCCTGAAATTTCTAATTCCTTGGATTTCCAAGTTTTGCAACCATAAATAGCAATTACAGGCAAATATTTTGGAAAATGGTACATGTAATTGCAAATTTTAATTTTTCTCGAATCTTCCCTGTATTTCTTCTCTAATCCCGATATAATCCTGACATTACGAGAGAGGGTTGGCAAGCTTGCATTCTCCAATTTTACATAACACAAATTCGAGTTACAAATCCCTGATAGAAATCGCGTAATTGATTCCGAACTCGAATAGTCATTTGATATTTGTATATTCTTATTATTTCCCCATTCAATTTACATATATTCTCAGATATGGGTTACCAATCCTCATGAAACATCTGAAATACTCATGACTGAGACAGGGGTGGGTTCTATGGCTCCAAGCACTGTTATAGATTTGTTCAAAGCAACTTGTACAAAATACAGTTCTGTAATCGCTATCTGTGAAAAGATCGATAATCAAAAGCTATACACTGGATTTACATATAAGGAATATTGGGAGACGAGTTGGACTGCTGCACGCGCTATGCGTAAGGTGAGCCTATTAACATGGATTCATTCTTTGTTAGTTGTTTGATTTATTTGAGCCGTTTTTCCTGTTAGCTTGGATTCGAGCCTTTTCGAGCTGTCTGTGTTGTTGGGTTCAATTCTCATGAATGGTTTGTCTCTTGCATCGCAGCAATGTTAGGAGGGTGAGTTTGTTGGATTTCTTTATGAAATATTTCTGATAAAGTTTTAAGGTTTATATCTGATACATTTTTATTGTATATCTTTTGGTATACAGTGGTATGTGTGCTGGTGTGTACACTACGAACAGCCCTGATGCTTGTGCTTATGTAGCACAAGATTGTAAAGCTCAGCTATACTTTGTTGAAGACGATAAGCAGTTACAGAAAATTCTACAGGTCAGCTGTCTAGAAATGATATTTTTTCGAAATTCATTGAATATCGTTTTTCTCCAAATTTTCTGACAATTTTATTCCTTTAGGTCCGTGATCGGCTACCTGACTTGAAGTGTATTATTCAGTTCAAAGGTCAACTGACTGGCCAATATGACAGTGTTATGTTATGGAAAGAATTCTTGGAGATGGGCAGATCTACTACTTCTGCGAAAACTGGTAATTTCTAATAAATATTGACATTTTTGCGTTCTGTCATTTTTGCCAAATTGAATTCGGTTTTTTTCAGAGGGAGGAAATGAGGAAGATTCGAAACCTGAGAAAGATAGTATAGATACAGATTTAGAAAACATTGTCCAACAAATAACACCAGAGAGATGTGCTCTACTTATCTATACTTCAGGGACAACTGGGAATCCTAAAGGTGTAATGCTTAGCCATGATAATGTAAGTGAATTACAAACTCGGTTTCAGCCAAATTCTGCTCCCACCATTTCGCTATTCCCGGGTTTAATACATATACTGTAGGTTTTAAGTCAACTGATTACAAATAGATTATGCTTGCATTGATTTAGTTTAGAGATATCATGTCTTGGTTAGCCATCTTGTAATAATTATTACGCACAACGAGGGTAGTATCAACTAATTCTGACTATTTCGTAACACATCTGGTGAATTGGCCTAATAATATTTGATTAGCAACTCTACAACCCGCCTCCCACAAAGAATTTGAATCATAATTAAATATTATACTATCATGTTCGGATATCTTCTCAATATCTTATTTTACATCTTGCAATCGTAAAAACACATTTATCTACTAAATATTTCTGGTAGCCACTCAGAATCTAAGAATCTGATTAGCGTGTCTTTTGAATAGCAATGAGTACGTAGAGTTGAATCATTTTCAAGCTTCCCATCTTAGAATTGAAATCTCCTTAATTGCCATTAATACAGAGCAATTTTGTGAATTTGTACTGTGTTGAATGCTTGTGGGAATTCTATGTCGCATTTTACAATTGGCTTCAGTTCGAACCGGCGTGGCAGTTCGTATGAACTTTTGAATTATGAATTACGAGGAGGAATTTGAAATATTTGCAACTACCATGGAATGTTGTGAAGGGATGGAAAGGATGGAAGTGACTTGAATTATGATTAGGGAATAGTTTGAGTTCCAAGCTGGTCACAAGGTTTGGAAAATATTTAAATTTAGAAAATCAAATTATGTGAGATGTTTCGTCATAATTTTCGTTATTTAGTATTTGGGGCGATAGATCAAACAAATTTTAATAGCGCCACTGACAAACATGACCGATTTATTGTATAATTTCGCAGCGATTAAACGCATATTTCATCCTTGTAACCTCTATAGCTGATGTTTACTGTTGAAGCTATGAGACGATTTAATCCAGACTTTAGGACTGGAGATGAACAAATAGTATCTTATCTCCCTCTAAGTCATATAGCAGCTCAGATAGCTGATATATACCTACCTATTTCTGCTGCTGGTACTGTGTGGATTGCTGGGAAGGATGCGCTTAAGGGTGGATTAGCTAAAACACTGCAAGAGGTTAGACCAACATACTTCTTTGGAGTACCCAGGTGAGATGAATCATATATGTTAGCCAAGCAAATATATAGCATGCTAGCCTACTATGAATAATGCTACAGTCTAACTCCACAAACGGGGCCTCTGGAAACTATAGAACGAATTTCTAGTCCCATACAAATGAACCTCTACAAAAGGAGAATTTTGGCAGAAAAGGGGCATCATTTTCGGCGTCCCTGACATCCCGTTTGTGAAGGTTACATTGTATAATAATTAATGGAGTTGTTTATTATAAAAAATTATCATTTTAGAGTTTGGGAGAAGATTGAAGAGCGAATCAAATCCGAACTTTCAAAATCCACTGGGTTTAAAGCTAAGATTGTGAACTGGGGTATGGAGAAAGGAAAGGTTGGGAATGCGAATAAACAGAAAAATGAACCTGTTCCTTGGGGATGGTTCTTCGCCAGCAAACTTGTATTTTCAAAGGTTTGTATTTAATTTCTGGAGACTGCGTAGTTTAAAATATATGAATAAATTGATTTTGTATTTTAGATTAGGACTAAGCTAGGACTAGACAGATGTCGTATACAGATAACAGGAGCAGCTCCTATCAGTCCTCAGACCTTAGAGTTCTTCTCTTCCGTTGATCTCGCCCTGTTTGAGCTATATGGTATGAGTGAGAGTACTGGCGTACAAGTACTCAATCTGCCTCAACCTAATATATGGAAAACTGGGTCTGTTGGGAAACCTTACAATGGCATTGAAATGGCGATATATCAACCTGATGCTGATGGTAATGGAGAGGTAGGTTCCTGATTTCGTTGTGCACATAAATACAATGTAACCTCCATTAATGGATTGCAATATGAACCGAGCAAATTCTAGGCCCCTTCCAAGAAACTCGACAAACGAGGAATTTGGCAGAAACGGTGTAGCAATTTTCAGCGTCCTTAGTTTGTGGAGGTTACACCCTATTTTGATAAGATTCGTGTATCTCTTTCGTATTTCCAATATGACATATTGTTCTTTATATTTACGTATTTTTCTACAAAGATCATCACGAAAGGCCGTCACGTGTTCATGGGTTACTTAGGTCTAGAAGAGAAGACCAAACAAGCAATAGATGAAGACGGCTGGCTACACTCAGAAGATATTGGTAGAGTAGATAAAGATGGATTCTTCTATATTACTGGCAGAATTAAAGGTAAGATTATATCCAATCTTTATAGCTTTTCTATTCTATCTATTTTTATAATATTTTATTATTTAGAGATTATAATAACGGCAGGAGGTGAGAACATCCCTCCAGTGTTAATAGAGAATAGTGTAAAAGCTGAGCTACCCTTCATTAGTAATATTATGGTGATTGGAGATATGAGGAAGTTTTTGAGTGCTATTATTACTATGCAGGTTAGAAAGACTCTGATTTATTAGTAAATGCGATTCTGATACATATATGATAAAACTTGTTTCATATGATTGTTGGTGTATTATATGACCAAAAATTGAATTGTACGCAGTTTGCTTGAATATGAGTTGTTATAATTAGGTTACCTTTCAGGAAGTTTAACTATCATTTGTTGTGTAACACAGATAATGCATATGTAATCGTATTTTTCAGCTCAGGCGAATTTTAAATACAAATTTAGTAACTTCACCAATGTATTGTTGGAAAATTTATTGGTATTATTGACGTAGTTACAATAAAGCGATTCGGTAATAGGTAGATAGAAAATCCGGTTTAAATGAGCATTATATAATGTAAGCGGTTGCTTACCTACTTATATACAAATCTACAGCCTTTTAACATTTGCACTATGTAATAATTCAATTTACTTTCAGTTGGTTATGGACGAGGAAACAGGTTACCCTACACAAGAGATCACTCCTCTGGCCCGTGACTTCCTCGGTGCTATCAGCTGTAAAGCAACAACAGTATCAGAGATAATTGATGATAGGAATAGTAATGAGGTGGTGTTCAAGGCTATTCAAGAGGGAATTGATAGAGCGAATAAAGTAGCTACTTCCAACGCACAAAGGGTAAATTGAATCATATAACAACACACTAGGTGTAACCTCCATAAGCGGGGCCTTTGGAAACGGAATGAAAAAAATATAGAGCGAATTCATAGCTCCATATAAATGAATCTCCACAAACTGGGTTGGAGGTTATACAGATCCAGTAACATGAATGTCTACATATTTAACAAACAATTGTATATCTAGATTGCAAAATGGTCGCTTTTGGATACAGACTTCTCTATTCCAGGAGGAGAATTAGGTAAGACTTTCATTGCTACATTTTATACGGCTAAATAATTTCATTCTTATTAACTTGTTAGGACCTACAATGAAACTAAAGCGTGGTTTTGTAACCGAGAAATATAAGCGTACTATTGATGCTTTCTACTCGGAGACCAGCTAAGTAAACATATATACAAGTTGTTTTCTTAGTATTCTATTTAGTTACTCGTGTGTATAAGGAATCATCTTATGGTGTGATTATTACTATTTTAGAACTTATTAGAAGATTAGTTTGTGTGTTGTTATAGGCAATTGTTTCAATTGATAGTTATTTTGTTCTAGAAAGAGTAGTTTATAGTATAGAGTGTATTGTTAGTTTTAGCAGATTCTATCAAACGAGTTACCTTTGATATTACTATTGGAATGGCTCTACCGTGATTTTTGCTTGAAAATGTATATCTAGAATTATGGGAGTTAAATGGGAGCAATAGAGGAATTATTTCCAATACCAAATGGACTGCAAGTCCCTGAAAAACACTTGTGCGAATATTGTTAATATTTTTCTGCGTTTTTGTCTGGTCATCAGTTAAATCTCGCGATCATCGTAAATGTGCCAACGTTGATCGCTGTATAAGTAAACTCGTTACATGCCTTGTGCCCGATCTCGTTCCATTAACACAGCATTACTATGGTTTCTGAGACACATTTCCTAATTTCAAATAGCCCATAATCTCATTTATACTATGTTCCTAAGCAAAATCATATTTCCTTTAAAATATGTCATTTTTCTCAGTGAAATAACTTAGCTCTGATGGATTCAGAAACTCCGCCGCCAGAAGAAGACTTCAGTGGTATCCCTCTTGAAGATCGTCTCTCTCATAAGAATTGGAAAGCTCGTGTTTCAGGGTATGAAGAACTCGTAAAGAAATTCCGAATATTAGAAGAAGACAGTCCAGAATATGTGAAATACTCTTATGATATGAAGAAATACGTTTCTGATACTAATGCAGCTGCCTTAGAAAAAGGCCTAGATGTAGCTGCAGCCTTCCTTGAATTCGCCAAGATGGAAGTAGCTGGAAAATGTGTACAAGATATAATGCAGGGAATCACAGCTAAATGTTTCAATGCGAGACCCAAAGCGAAAGAAATAGCGAACAACGTATGCTTGCTTTGTGTTGAAGTTGAGAAACAAGATGTAGTAATCGAGGAACTAATAGCAGGCTGTACTGCTAAAATACCTAAAGTTGTTATAGGCTGTATTGCTGCTATAACGAATATCGTAGCTAAATTCGGTGCTCATATAATTCAGGTAAAAATCCTCCTCAGAGGGCTAGCTTCACCGTTTGCTCATACTGATAAGAACATACGTAACGAAGCCAAGAATCTCTCAATTGAGTTATGCAAATGGCTGAGAGCGGATATCCTACGTATTTGCCTCAAAGATTTAAAACCAGTTCAGTTGAAGGAACTGGAAGATGAATGGAAAAAAGTAGCTGATGAAGTTCCTAAACCAACTCGCTTTCTCCGCTCCAAACAGAATGAACCAGATGAACTAGCAGCTACAGATGATCAGGCTGAAAGTGGAGGTGAAACTACTCCTTTAAAAGACAAGTCGCCCTTATTTGATCCTCTTGAAATGGTAGATCCTATTGATCTACGTAAGCATTATCCACCTGACTTTTTCGAGCTTGTAGCCTCTGCAAAATGGAGTGAGCGGAGAGATGCTTTGGGATTATTTCTTGAGGAAGCTACTAAAGTTATTAAAGTTCTACCAGCTGATTATTCTGAGCTCTTAACAGCTATGCACAAAATGATTACAAAAGACACAAATATATATTGCGTGCAAAATGCCGCGAAAGTTGTCACAGTTCTAGCCAAGGGCCTGAAAGGACAATTTGAACCACAAGCTAAACTATTCCTAACAGCTGTCCTAGAAAAAATGAAGGAGAAAAAAGCCGCAGTTGTTGTTGTACTGAGCGAATGTGCTGATGCAATATACCAAACTTCCACAATGCTATTTCTCCATGAAGAGATACTAGAAACTCTAGAGAGTAAGAATCCCAATGTAAAATCTGAGACATGTTTATTCACAGCCCGTTGCTTATGTTACTGCTCTCCTACTACCTTAACTAAACCTATAATTAAAGTGTTAGTACCTTCTCTATTGAAGCGATTAGATGACACTACACCTCAAGTACGTGATGCTGCCTCTATGGCTCTTGGCACGTGCCTGAAAATATTAGGCGATCGCCCTCTGGCTTTATACTTTGAAGATGTAGAAAAGAATAAAAGGGCTAAGATCCAAGAAGCTTCAGACAAAGCTGAACTTAAGGTCTCACAAGGAGCTAAGAAAGCTGTTACCAAGGCTAAAGAACCTGCGAAAAAAGAAGAGAAACAACCTGCAAAAGCTAAAGAAGATAAAGCCAAAACTGCTAAAAAGACAATCAAAACCAACGTAACTAAATCCACCAGTCTTACCAAAAGTACTTCTAAGACTAACGTAACTGCGAAAGCCAAAACTAGTGGTTCAAAGGTTAAAACAGATGATTTTCTGCCAAATTTCGAAAACGAGCCTTCCTACTCACCTGAAGAGTTGGATGCTATGGCTCAGGAAAGTTTTGGAGAAGATATACTAACAAGATTATCTGACTCTAAATGGAGAGATCGATGTGATGCTTGTACAGAAGTGAAAGAGATTTTAGAAACGATAAATGAGGATAAAATAAATTCACAAATGTATATCCATGTAATCATGGTCAAACCAGGTTTAGCTGATGGCAACCTTCAAGTCATGAATCTGAAATTCTCCATGATCGGGTTCCTAGCCAAACGAGCACCAGACTGGGGCAGTAGATGTACTGAAGCTGTAATCGCTACTCTCGGTGAGAAATTAGGTGAAATGAGACTGAAAGCTACCAGCACTGAATCACTATTCTGTATTTCAGAGCGTATACAGTCCCTGCATCATGTAGCTCTCACTGTAATGAGTGTATGTTCTAATCATAAAAGTCCTAAGATACAAACTGAAGGATTTATATGGCTAGCAACTGCATTAGTCGAGTTTGGACTGAAAGTCAAACTTCCTGCATTTGTTGGTTACATCAAAACTGGACTTGCTAGTACCAACCCAAACATTAAAAGTGCTAGTCTCAAACTATTATCTGCTTTCGCTGTATTCTTCAGTACAAACATAGACGCGTTTAAAGGAATGCTAGGTGAGATTAACCCTAATATAAAAGGTAAAGTTGACAAAGAGATCCAAGTTTCAACAGAAAGTCCACCATCAAAACCTACACGTAGTCTGAAACCTAAAGATGCAGATGATGACAGTACGACAGATGACAGTAGTAGTATGAATATGGATGATATGATCCCCCGTGTAGATATCAGTGGAAATTTCAAAGGAGCTATCATGGATAATCTCGCTGATAAGAAGGATTGGAGATTGAGGAATGAAGCCTTAGAAGAAATTAAAACTATCCTAAAACAGAGCCCTTCTATAACTCCTAATCTTGGTTTGCTTCCTGCAGGGCTAAAAGCACGTCTGAGTGATTCAAACAAAAATCTTGTCTGTACAACCCTCGGTATTATAGGCTCGTTAGCAGCTAAGTTAGGCCCTGGATTGACTAAAATAGTACGTGTCTTACTGCCTGCAGTACTGAACGTATTAACTGATGCTAAAGCTAATGTGAGAGAAGCGGCAATATTAACGCTGAATGCTTGGCACCAAAATCTTAAATTATTTTCCTTCTTTGATTATGAGATGATTCTTACTGCGCTTAAGACAGACAATCCAAATCTACGAGCAGATTTAATGGGTTGGATTAGTGAGAATATAAAAGAAGTTCCAGCGAATACTTTGCCTAAAACAGAGCTTTTAGCCATAATTCCATCAGTTGGATCAGCTTTGGAAGATCGTGCCGCACCTGTTAGAGATAAGGCAAAGCAATTGTTATTGGCTATGGTAGAGAGTTTTGGCAAAGAATCAGTGACGAAAGCGAGTGCTAAAGCACCTGGACAGGTTATAAAGCAATTGTTAAGCAAAATTCCCGCACAACAATCTACTCCATCCATTCCTGACAATGTAGTTGAGCCAGAAAGCGCCAAACAACCCGAGAGCGAACCAACCCCCACAACAATCGTGACCAAAACTGAAAAGAGTTCGAACGTTGCGAAGGTGAAAGCCGCTCCACCTCCGGAACCTGAAGAAGTAAAACCGTTTAAAATGGGACCTTCTCGCGAGCAGAGAGAAGCAGAGGAGAAAAAATTAGGCTCGAGATGTCCAAGGTGGGAATTCGATCAACCAAGCACTGAGCATATTCGTTATGTCAGGAACCAACTTGAAAAATGTATGGACGTTGCGTTGCTAGACAAAATGCTTGATAATGATTTTCAAAAACATGAACCAGCTATCAAATTCATTATCGGGACATCTTGTTTAAAAGGACCTTGTGAGAGAGAGATTATCAACTGTATGGATCTCATCTTCAAATTTATTTCCATGAAACTATCGGAAAGAAATAATACCAAAATCCTAAAATTATCGCTAGAATTTTTAAGAGTACTTTTGGAGCTTTTAAGTGATAAGAACTACACAATGTCTGATAACGAGGCATCCTGTATTGTTCCATTCATTGTCCAACGAATGGGAAACCCAAATGAAACTCTTAGAAAGGAAGTACGTAACATAATCCAGTTATTCACTCATATCTATACAACCAGCAAAATATACATGATGATAAGTGTGGGGCTGGTCTCACGTAATTCTAAATTAAAGGTAGATTGCATTGAAGTCCTGGGAGAATTGATTCGTGACCAAGGCACAGGTGTGTGTACTCCTACTCCTCAGAAAGCCATTGAGACTCTAGCTAAATCTATTTCTGATTCTGACCACAAAACGAAAAACGCTGCACTCACATGCATGGTGTATATATTCAATCACATTGGAGAAACATTGTTCAAATATGTGGGCCATATTCCACCAAAAGACAAAGATCTATTACAGGATAAAATCAAGAAATACGGTATGGCACCTTCATCATCACCAGTTCCAACCGCTAAATTCGAGCTACATAATTCTAAATCTGCAGCCCATAGCACAGATAACTTGCATGAGCCTGTTCCTCCTCCTCCACCAGTTGAAAATGTACCGGAACAAATTGAACCTGAACCTATTCATGATCAACCTCTCCTTCTAGCTTCGGATCCTCTTCTGGAACCTGATATTAATATGCCAACTGCAGTACCCCAAATTGAACCACAATCATACCCTCGATCCGCACCATCTCAACGAACGCCACAATTGACAATCCCTCAATCAGCTGGACCATTCAGTGTAGATGTTGATAGCATTTGCAAGAAACATGAACTTGTGCAGACAACTCCACTCTCTAAGTTAATACGACCCACTGGTTATGAAGAACTCCTAAAGAAACCAACTAACACTACTAACTACCAAACTAGTGTACTATATGCCAGATCACAATATGCTGAAGATCTACCTGCTATTATCAACTATCTTGCATCACAGGACCTAGGCAAAGTAGATGAAAATAACCGTAAATTAGAGCAGATTATAAAACTACAACCGTTTCAAGTTGTGGATTATGTTAACTCAATTATAGAAGCTGCTCTGATTCAATTCTCAACCTGTGAATCAATGCTAGCATCAAGATCTACCACAGACCATATGTTGAGTGTGCTACGCGGAATACTATCGTGTCTAATGAATGTTCTTGAAATTAGGGTGCTTTGTAAGAAAATTAAACAACAAAACCTTAAGGACCTCTTCAAGCATATCGCGCATCTCCTCACCAACCCTGGTTTGAATACGTTTGATGAAGGCGTACAGGTAATCCGGGCCCTGAACCTTTTGGTAGCACTAATCCTTGAATCAGTCGATCACAATGAACTATTCACCGTTTTGCTAGATTTGATGCTACAATCCTTGACAAGAGAAGGCACTCCTTCAGATACTACTGATATATACATGAAATCTGTATGGAGATTGACACGTAATTTGAATGATAATATCAGATTAATTAAAGTGAATAAACTCCTGTTTGATGTTGATCAATTCTTCATCGCTTACACACGAGTTGGAACTACACCACGCTCAGAGGATAAACTGTATAAAACCGCGAAAACTATCGTGTTTCATGTTGCTAACAGTCTTGATACAGAAGTGTGGGATTACACAGATTTGATAGTTAAACCTGAACAGTCACATGTTTGCCGTACTATTCGTAACACTCTTAACAAGTTGAGTAAATCTCAAGATAGTAGTTTATCTTCAAACAGTGATGTAAGTATCAGAAATACCAGCATGCATAATCAAGACTCGAGTATTAGTAGAGAAGGCGAACACGCGAAAATGTCTCCAGCTGCTAGATTTCGCGCTCAGCTCAACCAAGGCATGGAAGATGTTGGAGATGAGAGAGTAGGCAATCAAGAGGTTAACAGTAGACTGGCACAGATCTTTACTCGTATTGGTGCCCGTGAGATCAGTGGACAAGGATTAGCTGATTTATACAATTTCATGTTAGCCAACCCAACCACTGATTTACGTCCGTTTTTGAAGAGTACCAGCAATATCTTCCAAGGATATATTGAGAGAGGATTACAGAGCATTGAGCGGGATATGAGGAATCCATTCAAAGAAACTTCTAAGATCTATCAAGGTGATATAGAAACACGTAGCTCTTACCTGCGTTTGAGAGAGAACGCACGAAGGACCATGGATCTAGAACTCCCACTCCCTCCCAAGCAGGCAACCTCTTATTCACCGGGACTTTCTGTGAACGCTCCTCGTGAAGATTTCAACCAACGCAACTTACGACAGCCTCAATCCCAAACAGCAGCACGATTATCCCCACAAGATCCACAACAAAGGAGCTCTGCTAGAGATATGGCTAGCCTCCGTAAGCGTCTTGAATTAGCTACAAATTCTGCTGCTACCACAACACAGCCTGGTGTGACGTCAGCACCAGATAAGATTACAGAACTCCGTGAAAGGTTCTCAAGGTTACAACAACAAAACCTATAAATTCAAAATCTTCAGTACCCTGTTTAGAAATTAGACTTGAAGTAATCATCCTTGGTATTTACTTGATTTTGTGTTCTTCATTACCTTACAAATGTATGTTCTCATTATTCATACAATGTTGTACACTATTTGTGCCTCTCAGGTTACTTAATGACTGATGATAAGTACAGTTATAGTTTCCACTTTACCAGATAGTTCTGGTCCATGGGTGTTTGAGTCCGTGAATGTATATAAATTTGGCGAGCAAAAGTGCATATAATGCATGCATTTATACACGAATTTGACCAATGTTTTGTTGTTTAAATGTTGTTTCCAATGAATTTCTCACAGATATTTTACATTATCAAGCTATAATTATGAACCCTGAAATTTTAAAAAGCATTGAAAATGTCTGTATAGTCAATATTAAGTCTGAAGGTTCGTTTGACAAACTTCGTTCAGAATGCATCGGAGAAATCCAAAAGGAATACCAATTCCAACAACTTCGTTCTCAAATTGAAGATCAAACTATTAATTATATAAAAGGTAAGAGGGAGCGTTCAAGCGGGTCGCAAAGTAAAAGTGAAATCAGGGGAGGACTCAGAACCTATTTAAACGATGCATTGAATGGAATTCTTAAACCACAAATGGATTCTTTAGTTGATTCAATTATTAAGAGTCAAGAAAGTTACATGAGGCAGATTGTAAAGCAAACTGTTGAGTCTATATCTAACCCGGTTAAGGAATATTCTCCTCCTGGAGATAATTGTATACCTGAATTGGGTGCTGAACTTGTTGTACTGCCCTCTGTTTGTGAAGATGCAGGGCAGCCAATTTACGAGGAAACTATCACAAACAATACCAACAACAACAACAATAACAACAACAATGATGATGATGATGCTCATAATATAGATAATGAAGAAGATGTTATTACAGCTATAACCCCTGATTCTATGTTACTATACTCTGATAGTAATAATTAATAAATGCAATTAAATATTATAATAATTGTCTGTTATAATTTGAGTTGTCGCCTAATAACAAAATTCGTCGAATAGCATTTTTCTCGAAGGACATAGAGAGTGGATTTTGTATTGGAATAGTTCCTCTAATAGCAAGTCCCGGATTAGCAAGCGAAATTCGTGAAATAGGACTTGCAAACTACACTGTGTTAGCAATAAAATTGACTTTAATTATTAGAAACTGAAAATTATTAACCAAAATCCACAGTTATTAACTCAGTCATTATAGTTTCTAAACATTCCTTATCCGTTACCGGGTAGATGTGTGAAGACATAACAACCGTGGAATCTGAGTTATTAGACAATCTCGTACCTCCTAATACAGAGGAGGTAGCTATGACACCTCATCCATACTATAACCATTGTAGCGGGTCTGTTAAGAGATTCATCGTCACAGACATTCTGCCAATAGCGAGACAATACGCAGTTGTGTATCACTCGCATGAAACAGCTGAGGAATCCAATGAACCATATAAACATGCATATGAAGCTAGAGAGCATCTCAATACCTGTTTAAGTTTAACTAATTCTATTCTCTTGAAGACGGATGAAAGTGAATGGGAGCAAGAGTTTGTTGAGAAAGATAAACTGTGTTTACAAATGCTTAGAAACTTCCTACGCTATCAAATTGGTAAACTCAGATACAATAATTATCTCCCGTATATCGAAACTCAAAGGACAGCAATAATTTCTTCGATATAAGCTGAGTTGGACCTAACCAATGAAATACAAGTTACTTTGACGGTTTGGGACCATATTTTGTACAATTCCAGACTTTGATATATCCGTGTTTGATATACCGGGAGTTGGCTGTATATTTTAATGATGGTGAGTGCTATTTCTTATATTAATTAATATGTACTTTTGAGTAGGTAAGATCAATAATGAAGTTGAAGAACCACATGAAGCGGAACCAATGTTATTACAGTGCTTTGAGAGTATGAAACATTTATCAACTGGGGACAACTTATTGACACTATATTGCTGTGTGTGTAATGAATTGGGGGTAATTTGGTGTCAGAGAGGAGAACAGGAGAGATCTCATGAGTACTTAACATGTGGGAAGAATGCCTATGAAGATTATAACAGAGAGAATGCTCCTATACACATAAATGAATTGTTCTGTCCTGGAGCTGCTGAGCAGGGAGAAGAAGCTAGGAGAAGTGCATGGGAGAGAACATATACACACACACTATACTATCTTGCTCAGGTGATAATTATCACGGTCCCTTGAGCTTCGATATAACAGGAGTTGACTGTAATACATATTCTACAGGTATATGGTCACTTGAAACAATTCGATAAAGCAGCTCTCTACTGCAGGAGGACTCTAGTCAGACAATTGCCTAACATATTAACGATTAATGATGCTATTGAGTGGTCATTCAATGCTGCTACTCTCTCTAACTACTATTCTAGACACCAGAGACTAGCAGTAGCTAGACACTGTATTGCTTGTGCACAAGTTGTATTCCATTCTTTCCTTACGAAGGTACAAATATGAAATATAATTAGAGTTAATACTTGGTTGTATTTGCATTGAACTTCTTTAGATTAATCTGCAAGAAATGCGCGAAAACATAAGAGAAAAAATTGAAAGGACTAAGGCAGATATAGCTCGCTTCTGGATCAGCTTAGCTCGGACTATTCTATTAGAATCATCTCGTGTATTTCAATCTAAAGGTAAATATCTGTGGTTGTAGTTTTTCAAACTCAAGAAATGGCGAATATGTGTATAATCGTATACCTACGTAAATGATTGCCGTAATATTAAATTCTATGTTAGTTGCTTCTAAAACTGAACCTTCTGAAGATATTGATCATATACAGAAGATGATAGCAGCTTCTGAGAAGATGTTTGAAGTAGCAGAGAGAGTAGATTCAGAAGACAAATTTGAAGGTATTGACGTGAGTCAGTTAGAGTCAAGATTTATAGTAGTCACTTCTTGCTACGCTCAAGCTAGCGAAGTGTTTAAATTCGCGCAGGAACAAGTTACGATAGCTCATGGATTCTTTAAAATGGATGGTTATGTCACAGATCATATTGAAGTGTTACAAGACTCATCTACTCTATACAAATTGTTGTCAATGTTTGAGCCTAATTTCGACATGAAATGTAGAATGCATAAGCGTAGAATTGATATGCTAGAAGGGCCATCTAACTCACTGAATACTCAGTATTATTTGATGGTATGTAGACAGATGTGGTATGAGATTGGTAAGTATAGTATTGAGTAACTTTCATAATTGAAAATGCATTGGAATTCACCGATTACTGTCCATTGGAAAAATGAAATTTCATAAATTAGGTTTTGGCGGAAAATTATTTATGAAAATGTGTTAGGGATTCATTTAGATGAGTGAGGGCTGTAAATACACTGATCTCACCTCCCCTTACAATTTATCTCGAATAACAAAGGCTAAATTTCCAAAATATCTACGTGACATCTAGCTTCTATTTAGTATTAGCCCCCTCAGCGGTGAAAAACTGTGAAAGATGAACTTTACACTTTTTCTGTGTTTTATAGCTGACACCTATATGGAAATGGCGGGCCTCAAAAGCGATAATTCAAAATTCCACATATCACAAGCACACCCTAAAGTTAAACAAAAATACAATAAACTTACTCTGCAATCTTACAAATATTATCAGATATTTCACGACTCAATTAAACCGGAAAAGAACGGTGTTTATGATATAGAATTAATTAGACCATTAGTGCTATCAAAGATGGGAATGTCCAAAGCAAAATCGAATTTATTAGTTGATGAACGTGAACTATATCGTTATATGAATGAAGCGTTAGGTGAATATAAATGGATAGTGAAGTATCTAGATCAACATCCTGATGCAAAGAAGAAATGTGAAAGCCAATATGACCTAGTTAAAGAGTTGAGTGCACTACTCCCGAGCCAGATTGATAAATTCCAGAAAAAGTTGATTTGAATGGAATTTTTATATTCAAAAGGATATAGGAATATATATTAATAATTTTTAAGTATAGTTTGAGCAACTTATTTCAGAAATTATGCTAGTGATGTTAGCAAAAAATAATTCTACGTAATTTTACACGGATAATTTGCTTCATTTATTGAAACCATTTGGACCTTCATTTATTATCTGATATAACTTTATGCATATTTTGCATTGAATTTGTATTAGCCATGTCGAGGAGGGATAACGAAATTGATGAGAATATAGTCGATAGTACATTTGTAAAGAATATTCTAGAAGATTTAGATGTATTTGTTGGTGGAAAGAAGAGAAAACTCCCTGATAATGCTAAACCTACAGAAACAGTTGTATCTGATAGTTTGAAATCATCAAGTAGTATTATTTCAATTGGTAGTAGTAATATAGAGAGGAGACATACACAAGGTATTCAAATCAATTGTACTTGTATTGCGATAATTTCTATGAATAATAATGCAGGGCTTTCGACATACTATTGTATATTTATATCTCTTCGGGGACTACCTGATCGCTCGCCTGTGGAAATGCGGAAACGGGCTGGCATTTTTCGACCTCCCTGACACCCCGTTTGTGGAGTTTAAACTGTACTATTTCTATAGATTTGACTGGCTCTTCAAGTCAACTGGACCTGATTGCAGCAAGTGCTCGTATCATACAGTTAGAATCAGAATTACATTATATTGAGAGAGATAGTAAGAAAGCTCGTTATGAACAAGAATTAGAACTTATTACTAACTATCCCAACTCTGTTAAGCTACAATTGGAATTTGATGAACTCAAACAGAAGTATCAAACTGCGAAAGGTTATACTTAGTTTTAACGAAAACTCAATATTAATTTTATCAATATTTTTTGCAATTTAGAGAAAAGTGAGAAATCTGATAAATCTAGGAGATCAATAGAAAATGAATGGAAACAGACAAACAGTGTATGGAAAAGAGAGAAATTACAATTACAAAGTGAATTAACTGAGCTGAAGCATGATTTGAGAGCTACCAAATCTGAATTAGATTTCCTTAATCAACAGAAAGAAATTGCTATTACAACACAAGAACTCAAATACTCAGGTTTCACATACGTTATAACTCATATTACATTAGGTTATTTACATTTTTAGTTCAACAAAAAAGGCTTATTCAAGAAAATTTTCACTTTAGAAAACAATCACCCACGGTGCGAATCTCCATCCTAAAATGGATGTACGTATGTATAACCGAGGACGGATATACATACGTCACACATCGTTCATGTCATTATGGCATCTTCCTATAGGAGCTGCACTAAAAATATTAATTTTGTCAATACACATTGGACAATACATATGTTATAATCAACTTGTATATTAAGATAGCTAATACTTTTGACAAGTTCTCGTGAGGCTGCTAATCACTGATTACGTCAGTGGCGCTCCCACGGGCCGCGGGTATGCCAAATCCTGGGATCGCCCCTAGATTACGCTCTAATGCAATCGCCCTTTGTGATTATCATTGTCACATACATTTTACCTAGCTAGCATTTAATTGAATTCGAGTATTATTTACTATTTTTGTGTACAGAAATTAGCAAATATTTAAATGTCTTCACAAGCAGAAGAATCAGTATTCGTTAACTATAAAGACGTTACTAAATATTTACGTTTTAACTTGCCATGTAAAACTGGTAAATTACAGCGTGAAAGAATGTCTTACTTCACTGGAGCTGATGCTATTGATACGCTAATGGAATCTAAATGGGCCAAAAAGCCACATTCAAAAGGATTGTTTTTCGATTCAAGATACTCAGCTTTGGATTTCTGTACTCTTCTATTGAAAGAAAGATTGATTGTACGTTGTGAAATGATAAAATTAGACGCAGATGGAAAGCCTGAAGCAAAGCAAAAAGATACAATAAAAAATAAAAAGAAAGATCTTTCAGCTTCGCCAAAATCCGAAGAGACTACCAAACGTAAGAAGGTATTCCGTAAGTATAAGTTCGAAGTTCACGGTAAGCAAAATTTCTCAGATTTAGATGATAGCATATACGCTTGGAGATACAATCCTACAAGTTCTACACAGTTTCTAATGGGCTTTGCTTTAGTAATTGGATTCATTGCTTTTAATCTAGCACCTATTTGGCCGAGCTGGATGCGATCTGGCATGGGAATGACAGCTTGGCTACTCTGTGCAGTTATAGGATTCCTACTGTTACTTATCGTCGTTAGGATAATATTATACTACACGTTATATGCAGTGAGTTGTGGGAAATGGAATTTCTGGTTACTCCCAAATCTACACCAGGATTGTGGGATACTAGAATCATTTATCCCTTTCTACTCATTTGAATCAAAAGGTAAAAAGAAGAAGAAACACTGATTTGTGCTGTGATAGGAGCTAATAAATTAGGAGTCTTGTAAATGTTAATGCTATAGATTATATTTAACTGAGTAAATATGATATTGCAATCACATACGATACTCAGGATTATAGCAGGGGGGGAACGAAATGTGAACTTCCACCGTCAAATTGCTCAGTATTAACTATTGTCTACTGTACTTTATTCTAGTATTAATATATTTTGTATCCTTAGAATTGGAGCAAAAATACCTGGGACAAGTTGAACTATTAGAAAAGGCAAACACTCGTTTAAATGAAGAATTAGCGCCAGTTTTAGCTAAATATGAAGATTGCGAGAACAAATGCAAGAAGTTAGAAAGAGATATTCAACAGAGAGAGGATGATGCGCATATATTCGCTTGCGTAAATGATAAATTACCAAATTTAATCAAAGCTGAGAAGAAATATTTACAATTACAAGCAGATAATGAAATTCTAATGGGTAGATGTAGAGATTTTGAAATGATTAGAGAGAGAGCGATAGATTTTGAGGGTAAATATAACAGGAGTGAGTCTCGTCTAAGAGAACTATCTTCTGTAATAACTGAGAATTCTCAATTGAAACAAGCCTTGCAGAAATGGGAGAAGTTTGATTCTGCTGCAATCACTCATATGGGATTTGGTAATTTATTTATTAGCTATTGTTTTCGTGAAGTTGGGTTTTTGTTGTGTTATATTCGTATAGAGGTATACGGGTGAAAATGGTTGGGAACAGCTGTGCTGATATTTAAGTACTTATATATGAATCTATTATTCATTTAGGTTCACCAGACACTCTAATCCGTAAGTACTGTGACATGCAGCAGCAACTTGTCCTGCTAACTGAGAAATCTGGAGATTTACAAACTACCCTGACTATATCAGAGTCTAGATTAGCTTCTGTTAGTAGAGAGTTATGCGAAGTGAAATCTGAGTTAGCTATAGAGAAAGCGAATTGTAATATCAAAAACGAACAATGTCAAAAGTGAGTTCAGATTTATTTCTACTAGTTAATTACAAGGCAAATTTTTCTTCACAGATAAAAACGATATTTGATATTATTAAGTAAAGTGTGACCTCTATAAATGCCAGGGCGACGAAAAATGTTACCCTGTTAGCGGAGGTGCATTTGCGTGTTTCACTATAATTATTTTTATAGATTAGAGAGAAAATTAGTTTATATTAAGATGGATAGAGACAGTTATCCCAAACTGATAAAATCATACGATAAAGCTAGTTTCTCTCACTCTTCTGAAGATGAACTTTTGAAAGTTAGAGTAGAGCGTAGTGAACAAAACCTAGCACGAGCAGAAGAGCGAATAAAAGAACTGGAAGGAGAATTAGAGAATATTCACAATGCCAGTAATTCTAATATTATGGAATTGACTATAGCGAATTCTCAGTTATCTTCATTGATGATTGAACTGGAAAGTAAAACGACATCTATAGCCAGACTTCAAAGCAAGGTAATTTTGTCCCTATAAATAGTTTCTGCATTATGTTTAATGATTTGATTAGATGGAATGGCTTGAACAACAAAACAAAATTTATCAACAAGAAAATAATAATTTAGAGTTACAATTAACTAGTAAGACTCAAGAGCTAAAGAATATTTCTTCTCTTGAAACTAAAAACATTGAAGAAGAAGCACCTCGTCAAATCTGGGTTCATTTCAAACGGAACAATCTTTCAAACGCGAGGGAAGAGAAAATGAAAGAACTTTTAAAACTCAGAACAGAAAATGAGGAATTGAGATTAGCTATAGAGAATGGAGAATATTCACTGGAGGATATGGTACATAAGAAAGAGGTAAATCAATTGAAGGATAGACTTAAATATGCAGATGTTATGGAAAATAGATTGAAGGAGTCTTTTTCCAAAAGAATTACTGAATTTAGAGAGGTAATATTGTAATGTTTTCACATTTTTGAGAAATCAAATTCGAGAGGAAACGAGATTTGGAAACCCTACGAATTACTATTCCCTTCCCTTACGCCCAATGAATCCTAGTTTTATCGTTCCCTTATTCTTGTTAATTTTGTCTCAAAACATTTATAATATTTTCTAACAAGGTATGCAGCATGCTAACAGGCTACAGAATCGATGCACAGCCAGGAGGCAAATATAAAATACGTTCTGTATACGCAGAGAGTGCAGATGACTATCTAGAGTTTGTCATATCGCAAGGTAATCTATCTCTCCTACCTACCTCCTACTCAGATAAAATACAATCTAAAGTCACTTTATATCTCAATCAACATTCTTCTCTACCTTGTCTTCTCAGCGATATTACTATGGAATTATACAAGAAGTGTACTTTATTTCTTGATCCATGAAAATGTTATAACAAACTGAAACACCTTTTTCATAATTTCATCAAAATATCAGTTTATTATAATCTTTGATAGTTAATCGAGGCAATTTACAATACTTCCACTAATATATGCGGTTATCTATGGAGAGCAATGACTAACTTTTCTCTTTTGCGAATAAACTATCAGGTTAGATTATTTACTTGAATCTTTTACAGTATTCTCCTGGGTGCATGGACCTGTCTGTTGAGAGTCCATAGGATCTCAAAATTTGTATTGCAGTCTAGTGGCGGGGTCCACAGAATATGTTAAAAAAACTTAAACTTGGTATAGGGTGAGAAAGTATCCTTATTTCACAAATTCTCAATTTGGTATGTGACATAAGTATAACACGTAATAGTGTATTTAATATTGTATTGATTAAGCATGGAAACAATAGCAGCAGAACGTAAAGCTTCAAAACTAGCCACAAAGGAATTGACATACTTTCTCTACGGTGGAGAAGAAATGGTTCTTAGAAAGAGGGAAATTGAGAATGCTGTTATTTCAGATCCAACCTATGACATCACGAAATATCATTATCTGACAAGGGAAGAGCTTTTCGAGCAGGCAGTAAAGAAATCAGTACATAGCATAACTAAATTAATGCCAGAACTTGACATACTCGGTGTGTTTGAGAGACATAGCCTAACTAGTGTAATAGGAGGAGAGAATCCGTTATCTCTCCACACAGACATGTTTATGCCTACTATAACAGGACAGGGTAGTGATGAACAACAGGAAAAATGGTTACCATTAGCTACTAACTATAAGATCATTGGTTGTTATGCCCAGACAGAAATGGGACACGGGACGTATGTACGTGGATTGGAGACAACTGCAACGTATGACCCTGTAAAGCAAGAGTTTGATATACACAGTCCTACTCTAACCTCTATAAAATGGTGGCCTGGTACCCTGGGTGTAAACGCTACCCACGCGATCGTCCCTGCTCGACTGATAACGAAAGGTGAAGATAAAGGCATACATAATTTCATCGTTCAATTACGAAGTCTAGACAACCACACTGCTATGAAAGGCATTACTATTGGAGATATTGGACCGAAGTTTGGCTATGCCGAAATGGACAATGGATTTCTGAAATTCGAGCATGTCCGTATTCCAAGAGATAATCTATTAATGCGCTTTTCACAGGTTTTACCTGATGGTACATATGTCCGTCCTAAGACCTCTTCAAAACTCTCCTATGGAACCATGGTATTGATTCGTGCAGGTTTATCAAAGTTCTCATTTGAAATGCTCTCACGTGCATTAACCATTGCTATACGCTATAGTATTGTACGTAGACAGACACAAAACAGACCTGGTGAAGCTGAAACTCAATTACTCGACTATGTCAATCAACAACATACTCTAATCACGTTGTTAGCCACAGTATTTGGGATATATTTTGTTTCCCAGGACACCATACAATTGTATGTTAAAACGCAATCACAGCTTAACGAAGAGAATATGGAATTGTTACCTGAACTACATGCTTCTTCATCTGGCGTTAAGGCAATTTCGACTAATCTCGCTTCTCAAGGAATAGAGACATGTCGTATAGCCTGTGGAGGACATGGTTACTCCTTGTCAAGTGGTTTCCCATTTCTCTACCAGTCAACTACACCATCAATGACTTATGAAGGAGATAACAATGTGTTACTTCTACAAACAGCAAGATATTTAATTAAGATTAGAAAGGAGGTACAGGAAGATCCATCATACTCACCACCTGATAACGTCAACTACTTAACTGAAGCTGTACGGCCTAGAAATATCAACTTCCGGTCACCACAACATCAGCTGGCTCTCTATCAATGTATGGTACGCGCTTGTGTAGACAGAGCAGCCACTAAAGTATCTCAAGGTGAGAAAATCGGGTTGGACTATTTCGACGCTTGGAATGCAGCTGCAGTTGAGTTAATACAATGCGCAGAAGCACATACTCATTACGTCATGGTTAAATCATTTATTGAGAATATTGACAAGGAAGAAGTAAGAAATATGTCACCTTATAACCAGTTTATACTCAAATGTTTGAGTGATATATTCTCACTAAATTACATACTGAATAAATCAGGTCTATTTATAGAAGCAGGCGCTATATATGGCAGAGAACTGAATGAAATTAGAGAAGTTATTCAGTCTCAAATACTTGAAGTTAGACCTGCAGCTGTTTCACTCGTAGACGCCTTTGATTATCCAGATTTTGTTCTGCGATCTGTTTTAGGTAGGAAAGACGGTGACGTATACACGGCTATGTGGGAATGGGTACAGCATAATCCTCGTAACAAACACAAGAACGGAGTACATCCTGTGTATAAGAAGTATACTAGGAAACTACTCAGAGCTAAGATGTAAATTAGCTGTCTAGTTTAGTTGAATATTTGGATTTTTATAAACTAGGTTAGATAATTGTTTGAGATATATCTATAAGTATTTGTAATTCTTGTTTAGTTCTTTTATATTGTAATCTGTTGTTTCCATTTCATATTATACATGTGATCTGGCAAATAGTAACGGTATTACATAGAAGTATCAGGTTCATTTCTATGAACCTGTATAGGTAATACTGTGATATAATTTCATAGGAAGTACTCATTTTTGCCTAGAAGTAATAATAATGTCAGACAGTTCTGAGAACTTCCTTGGGAGTGGCTCGGATGTGGAGCAAGAAGATATTCCTAAACAAAAGATTCCGCCCTCCAGACCCCCTCTCTACCTCTCCTCTTCTTCTGAGGGTTCAGTAGGAGAGCCGGAGAATCCTGCACATGTTAATCTCTCACAAAATACAGCTAGCAGTTCTCAGAATAGAGATCTCATGATAGAACTGGGATTATCTTCTTCTGAGGATGACAATGATAAAGTACAGAAAAATACTGGTTAGCGATTCTTGATACAAACTTCCGAATAATAGTACAGACACTCCCCGTTATATCGAAACATGGACATATCGGAATACCCGCTTATCGCTGTCCCTTGTGCTTCGATAACGGGAGCTGACTAGTAAATTCTTTATGAACCATGTGGATTTTCATATTATTGATATTATATATTACACTCTACTATTATTTGAATAGATAACGCTATTGACTCTACTAAAGATTCTTCTCGTCTGTTCAACTCCTCAGACGATGAGAGTGTAGATTCTCCTCATTACAGTGACTTTGAAGCAGGGGATGTCTCTGCAAATGCAACACTCAATTCTACGTCACAAGCCCTGTTCGGAGAAGAATTATCATCCTCTAGTTCAGATGATGGTAGTAGTAATGGCGGCAGTCGTACCGAGCCTAGTGGTGTTAAAAACCGCGAGTTACTTGGTTTGGAATCGACTGGAGAGAGTGAAGACTTGGGATCAGGTGACGAGGGAGCTGTTAGTAAACAGGAGATATTAGAAGAACATGTTGTAGATGATAATAACGATGAATTTCTTGATGAAGTTGAAGGAGGTGGTGGTAGTGATCAGAATGAAGCTGTTGGGTTCTTGAGTGATGATGATGATGACGATGATATTTTAGGGGCTGATGCGTCACATGATACACATGCTAATCTATCTGCTCAGATGCCTAAGAGCTCTTTGGAAATGGGATCGGAGATATTCTATGTTAAATTACCGAATTTCCTGAGGTTTGTTAGAAATACTGTTCAGTAGTATTTATTATTTAATATACATGTAATAATTATGAAACTATTTCTCGTTATAATTCCCACAAATATAATAACTTCAATATATGAACTTTTCAGTGAATACAATGAGACCACATACGTACACTAACAGGAGAACTCATTTGATTGTATTAACTATTTAAATGCTTCTTACAACCTAGATTGTTATACAATTACATCCTACTTTACAAAGATAGATTATCAATTCTGTATATATAATTCTTTAGCATTGACACACGACCATTCAATCCATCCTATTACGAGTATGAAGGAGATGATGAGGAGATTCTTGATGAAGAAGGTCGTAAACGATTGAAATTAAAAGTAGAAAATACGATAAGATGGAGGAAAACTAAAGACCAGACAGGACAAGAAATACGAGAGAGTAATGCTCGTATTGTTAAATGGAAAAACGGTACACTATCCTTGTACCTCGGTAAGTTTGTATTATTAATGCTTTCAAACAAATTTAATTATTTATTTATTATAGGAAATGAAATATTCGATGTCTCCCAATTGAAGATGGAAGATAAATGTAATCATTTGTATTTAGTTCAGAATGCATTCTTACAAGCTCAATCAGTATTCAATAAAAAGCTTAATATCAAGCCAAGTTCTACAGACAGTCAAACTCACCGAAAAATCACACTATCAATCGCGGATAGAGTCAGTCGTACTCAGAAAATGCGAATGATACCAGCCGCGGGGGAGAACCCAGAAGTCATACGAGCCGCCCTACAAGTTAAACAAGAAGCTCGTGCGAAGGCAGAGAAACTCAGAATTTCTAAAGAGCGAGCTCGTAAACGTAAATTATTATTTAGCGGGCAGAAACTATCTCGTAAATATCTTGAAGATGACGAAGAGTTGAGTGATGATAGTACAAGCGTTAACGCTGTGAAAAAGAAATTCCAACAAGCTAGAAAAGCCGCAAAAACTAAGCGTAAACACTCTATCGATGATTTTATTGTTGATTCAGATGAAAAGGAGATTTATAAATCGAGTGACAGTGAACACGATGAATTGACAAGCTCAAGTGAACCTGAAAAAGAAGATAGTGATGAAACAGATGCTAGTGTAGGTACACGAAAAAGACAGAATAGTTTTAAATCTGCTAATTTTGGAACTAAAAAAAAGAAAGTAATTCATGACTCAGATAGTAGTCTTGATATTTCTTCGTGAATGGTTTGAATGAATTCCTATGCACTCGATTTGTAACTACGCATCATACAATGTGCTCACTCGATTAAACTCAGTTATTGTATTTCTTATTGTTTTTGATTTTTGAGATTTTAATTGTAGTAACTGTACTGACTATAGTATAGCAGCTCAGTTTTGATCACTGTTACTTTATGTATAGCTAAATTAGCAATAAATATTTATGACATCTCAACTCCTTCCTTTCACCAATCTCCTTAACGCTATTTCAAATCTTGAGAAGTGTTTGAACTGTAGTTTTTGCAGTCGTGCATACAGTGACCCGTATACACTCACAACATGTGGACACACATTTTGTAAACCCTGTATTACTATTTTCGTATCTTCTCATCAAGCAAATTGTCCTCTTTGTAACATCCCAAACTGGCTTAACCAGTCTCAACCTAATAGACAGCTTAAAGCTTTGCTACAACATTACTGGAAGCTCCGTGAACTTTTAGGTTTATCAGGCCCAGTCAGTTCTGTCCCTAACTATAAGAAACCACAAATTGAAAAGAATAGACGTAGAGGCAAGAAAAGAGAAAAAATAATTGCTCCAACAGACGAGACAAACAAAGAAATAGATTTGAACGATATTGATGACAATTATCCAGTTGATTTTTCTATAATAGAAATTTGCAATGAATTTATTAACACTCATCGCAAAGAGGATATATCGATACAAACAGCTGATACAGATAATTCTGAATCTTTGGTCCAAGATGAGAAATCTAATCACAAGCCTGAGTTAGAAACCCGTTCACTTTCAGACAAATCTTCTCACCAACAAGATACGAATATTAACGACAAAGATATTTATAACGTTCTTGAAACAAAAACAAATAATATAGAAAACACTGATGATATACTTATAACTAATACGAAACCCGACATTACAGCTGACTCAAACTTACCTACTACGCTACAACCAGATTATGACGTCATACTAAATAATACATTATCACAAGAAATTGATATAAATACACTCACATTAACCCAAACAAATTCTAAGGAAAAATCAAATTCCCCTCCTAGCCAATCTTGTGAACAAAAACGCGAAAATTCTCACTTGACTCAATCTCCATTTTTGGAAAATTATTGTTCTAGTCCTAACTTGAAAAATCATACACCAAAACTATTCAGTCAAAGCATGTTTCTATCTTCACCAAAAGTGGAGATTATTAAGCCTTGTGCTAGCCAATATAATCCCAATACACAAACACAAAATACAGATTCAGAGAAACAAGAATATCAAATTAGCACTTCACCAATTCTTTCAGAGAAATCCGATGCATCTCGTATTATTCCTGATTCGAATAAACTTACCATCAATGAATCCAGTCAACAGAATACTCTCAAAGCAGCATCTCTAGATACTCCTGACCGTGGTCATTCGTCTTTTACCTCACACATTCAAGATTATTCTATATCTCAACCTTTAATTATTCAGCAAACTAATTTAGATTCAACACATTTTTCTGATTTATTTAGTTCACAAGATCAAGAAACTCCCCGGTCTCAAACTCCGGTTATTAAGCCTATTGTTATCCAATTTTATTCCAATACACAAGCGCATAATACAGTCAACCTAACAAATACACAGAAACAAGAATATCCTATTGATGCTTCAATTATTCCAAAGAAATTCGATGCATTTTGTACTATTCCTGATTCAAATAAACTTACCATCGACGAATACAGTCAACAGAATATTGACAACACTACCATAGCAATACCACCAGATGGTATGAAATCTCAGGAATTACTAGTTAACTCTCCATCAGATACTCCTGACCGTGCCCACTCGTCTCTTCTCCCACAAATTCAAAATAATTCTATATCTCAATCTTCAATTATTGATCAAACTAATATAGCTTTAAATTCAACACATTTTTCTGATTTATTTAGTTCACAATATCCTTCCAGATCTCAATCTCCAGTTATTGAGCCGGTTGAAGAAATTCGAAAAGTTCCTTATTCTCCAGCACATACCTTGATTCGATCGTGTAGTCAACAGAAAAATGATTATGTTATGATAAATCAATCCCCAATAATTGGACAAACTAATGCAATTCATAGCCATCCCAACTCTCCAATACATACTCCTACAAAAATATGTAGTCTAGAAGAGCAAGAAATTCACATAACCGATCAATCTTCAATTATTAGCCAATGTGAACGCACTTCTCCCATTCACAACTCTCTAATACACAGCCTTACACAATCTCCAGTTATTAAAGAAAATATTTCACAAACACATGCAGCTATTCCTAATATTGAAGTTCATCAATCAAATAGTGAAATCGTTGATTCATCAATTTTGATTGACGACAACTCTATACCTGAACCTGTAGAGGCAACTACCAAACCTACTTATGATCTGCAAACGAATATTCACACAATTATTGTATCAGATGACTCGTCAGATAAATCATGCCCAGAGGTTACCAAACATATCTATAAACCAAGACAATTACACCCTAACAAATTGAATGTAGTTCCTATTTCTTCAAGTTATCCTTTCACATCTCTTGACCATTCAGCACATAATACGTCATTCCCGGGGTTGAATTTCCCTACAAAGAGTACCTCTATCTTCCCTTCTCAACATTCACAACCATCAAATAGATTTCAATATAACTTATTGGATAGAGATACCCCAACTATATCACATAGCACAAAATATTTCCAGACCTATCACAATTCTAATGCAAGCCGCATTAAGCATTTCCCTAAAACCAAAATGGCGAATGAGTTATCTGAAGATGGTGATGTTCCCTCAAATCTTGAGCGAAACGAGCAACAATTACCAAATGATAAATTTCCCAGATCTGCCATACGCCGAAGACTTGATGTAAGGAAATTAAGTACTGACTTGAAAACGCCAATCTATGAGAATAATTGGTTTACCGATCGATACCAGTCTCTATTCACATCTCCAAGCATACACCCAATCCCTCAAGAAAATCTATCTCTTCCAATTGTATTCCCAACAGTTAATCAATCATTATTCGCTGATAATAATAATCATGATAGAATGACTGAAATTCCAACAAAGCTGTTTACCAATTCAGAAAATATTTTCTCTCCTAATACGGATGCTAAAAGTCAACAATTAGGATATGATGACGTAGAAGTTTTGCTTACCCCACACTCTATCCCTAAATTTGAAACTCATGTCATGTTACCTATCTTTGATCAGGATTGCTCCCCACCAACTAAATATACTGAGAGTTTATCAGATGAAGAAGATAAAGAAGAATCCAATCACTTTAAAATTTGTCATTCACAATCTCCTAAAATCGTTTTTCCATCTAGTTCCCATCCAGATACACCTGTAGTTATTTCACCCACAAAACCTCCTATACTCGAGCAGGACTTGTCTTTGACAAATGTTAGTGAGAAATTAATACCTGTTAATGGAGATACAGAAGAATGCAATCACTATAATATAAGTCATCCAGAATCACCTAGAATTGTATCTCCATCTAGTTCTCATTCAAATGCAGTTATTTCACCCACGAAACATGATATAACTGAAGAGGAATTGCCTTTGCTAAATGCAGAAAAATCTAATCACATTAATTTTTGTAATTCACAATCACCTAATATCGTTTCTCCATCTCGTTCTCATTCAAATTTATCTCTAGTTATTTCACCAATGAAACATCCAATAGTCGAAGAGAATCTATCCTTACCAATTCCTCTTATTCCTGATGCAAAACTATCTGATAATAGAGAAATAGAAGGAGGAGTTAATGATTTAAAAATGCTTCCAACTAACTACATCACTAATTCACAATCTAATCAATTACCTACATCATCAATTCTATCGACAGTTCATAACGGAATTAATTTGAATGTTGATAAAAATCTGCAAGACATATTGATTTCTCCACGTAAGGACGCTATTTCTGAATTATCCGCCCATTCTAACACTTCAGCAGTGATATCACAAGACAAACAATCCAACATCATTGATGACACTGTATCATTGCCATCCACTCCTCCAAGCAATGATAACCAACAAGATATGCATGATTTTCCTATAAAATATACTAATTCTAATCTAATCCCAATATCACCGGAAAAAGATGCACCATCCTTACAGTTAGATCATAATAGCGAACAATTGACTACACTTAATTCGAAGTCGTCACCAACGAGAATTGAGATTGCCTCACCACTTCCAAATAATAGCGATGAAGTTCCTGAATTTCTAAGCCAGGTTTCCCCTTCACGGATACACACACCCAAACATACAAATGAAAATATATACCTACAAATAACCCCTCTCTTACATTCACAATTCAGTCAAATGAACGATGTGTTATCTCTAGCTAGAGAGTTAGATAACAAATTTTCCAAAAATTACGCTATTGACTCTGATACAGATTCTGTATTCAGTTTGACTCATAACAGTCCTAAACCAAATAGTACGAATTCACCATATTTAAGCCTTACTCCCAAAAATCATACCGTCCACACATCTTCGCCTACAGGTAAGGAAATGGCGCAAGGGAATGACCGCTTTAATTCACCGCTAGGAATCAGTATTTTCGATTATGCAGATATGAGTATCGACGAAAGTATAAATACAATTCAACATTACTCACCGTCAATTAGTTCTCCACCCACTCTAAATCCTGTCAAACGTCGTTCAACCGCTTTCCAATGCAAAAAACTTAAATTAGCAAATACTTTTATGGAGCAAAAGAATTCGCGAGTTTTATCCCCAAAGAAGAGTAACGTAATTTCTAACTTTTCCAACAAACCTTCCAAACATAGAGGAAAATCAAGATACAAACATCGAGGACTTCAAGCCAATTAGATGGTGGTAACTTTTAGATGAATATTATGATTTGAATGCATATTAATCGAATCAGAATTAATATCGCTTTATTATAATTTGAGACTTTGTTATTTTTTGAGTGAGGCTATTGACACCGACCGAGCGGTGCCAATTGCCTGTTTGTTTCTTCTAGAGCTAGACAACGTACAGTCGAAACCGGTTTTTTCTTTCATTTTCCTTCAAAAAATACAAAGCGGTTTAAACTGTATTTACTACCTAATCTGTTATTTTGAGTATTTTCGTTGTTTTACAATTAGAGAGGGATTACTGATGAGTTTTATCAAGAACATGATACGCACTAGGCGTACGACTCATGCCCCAGACCCTGGCTACTCTTCGTCTTCACAGGATGATATAGGACTACAGCACTTACGCAAGATCTATAGAGAATACTCCGCTCTATTAGACGAGACCGAGAAAGAAACTTGTCTCAAAAAGTTATGCCCTCTCTTTGTCCGAGTATTTTCAATAAGTTCACCCATTACTTCCATTCAAAGCACTATACAAGATAAACTCGGAGATGTGAGTGTGTTTGCTAAGCATGTAGCACAATATCTCACACAACAAGTAAGTTTTCTTAATAATCACCATTTTGAAATTACAAAATATTTCGCGATTTTAGGTTAAATTCAGGCTAGGAGCTGAAGGCTGGATTGCACTTGAATCTGCAGAAACATATTCTAAGACCTTAGGTGGTGGCAAACCTCTCTCTCCTTCATGGGATAAAGACTGTTCTTCTCTAGCAGATTATCTTGCAACGAAGGAGGGTATTAATATTCTAGAAACAATTCATATTCTGATATCTTCGAATTTTCATAATTTGGAAGTAATGTCTTCAATATATTTATGTACTACTCTGCTTAGAATAGCAGATACATTTTATTCACTCCCTCCTATTCTAATTGAGAATGACCCTGAACCTGAGAACGATACGGAAACAAACGGTGCTTGTGTTGATTCTTTGGACTCATTACCAATTCCAAAGATAGATACTCAAGGAAGGAGAGATCGACTTGCACAATCACTGAAGGAAATATTCATGATTGTATTCTCGAATCAAATTGCCCTTAAAGAGCTTATAACTCAGGACCAGCTAAGTCGATTATTCGGCAGTGTAACTACATTGTGTCCTGCGTATAACATCTGCTGGTTAAAGTTAACTAAACAGGCTCTAACATGTCTCTCTTCACACTGTATGGACAGTGAGATGATACAGTATATCCACAATAAACATTTAATAGCATTGTATCTACACAATCTTAAGCATCCAGATATGAACCCTTCTAAGACAGTTGAAATGTTTATGACATTATTCAATCTACTTCGTGATTCAAGCAGAATCAGTGGTACTGTGTTGGAGGATTTTCGATGTGCACAAGGCTACAAATTCCTCTCCGATTTCATACTTGGTTTAGAGGAAATAGCAACCAATGAACCTATGCCCCTTGAAGCTATTAGAGATATGACTTTCCTCATTTCCTCTCTCACGTATTGTGGTTTCACTGTGATGCTTCCAGATCCCAAACAGGATGATGATCCTTGGCAAGACAGTGAATTTACAATTCCTCTTCCTAGTAAATCGGGTCTAGCTGTTAGGAATAGAACTGCATTCTCAACACTCGGCTATATATACCTAAATTGTAAATCTGAACTGCTAAGCTTGCTACTGCTTGACACCATACATGGCATTTATCGTACAGATAACTCAAACTATTTTATTATGAGGGAAGAAAGGACTTTATGTTCATTTCTTGAGATTTGTGAACAAAAATCTGATTTGGTTCAGAACAAATTATTCAGTATAATTGAATTTCTCGTTACCAATCTACACTATGTCCCTAATTCTGAGTTATTCAGTATATGCCTCCTACTTAACAGTAGTAATATGGGAATACTCAACCATTGTCTGGAATTACTTATAAAATTATCTACCTACCAACATCGAATGCAAGATGTTTACAGATTTATCGGTATAATAGCCGCATTCGTGGACTCACTTAAGCAACATGTCAGTCAATTGACACGTGAGTTTAAGTTAATCGACACTGACCATATGCTACTGCCTATGAGAGAAGAAGTAGTTACTTCAGATGAAGATCAGTGCATGTTTTTGTTATTCGAGGCAATACGTGTTTCAATTGAGAACAATAATGATAATGGCGTAGAATTCCGTTTAAAAGGAGGTTCAAGAGCTCTGGTCGATATGTTATCCTTCCCGTCAACAAGACGACAAGCTCTTAAAATCCTTCAAGTCCTTATCTTGCTTGAAGGAGGTCAAGATGAATTAGTAGGTCTACTTACGATTCTTTGTATGGCCACGCCCCAGGCTGTCTTCCTTAAAACTGATATCCTACACTCTCTTATACGTTTATTTTCGCTACAAACTACTGTAAAGGAAATTTTTAGAGAAATAGGCGGTTTCCTGCATGTTATGAGTGTTCTTACTCTGTTGGATGGCAGTCTTGCGATACCAAGACCCAGCCAGTGGCTAAACACAGATAAGAAAGATATATTGAATTTGATTCGCGTCATATTTCTCACTTTCTCCATAGCAATAACAGATGAACCGGCTAATAAACATACATTCATGACGCAAATAGGTTTTTTCTCTCTGGCAGATACTCTCTCACTCCTTGGTTGCTTTTCTATAAACACAGATACACTTCAAAAGTTGAAGATTGATATACGTGCTTCATTGGCAGAATTATCAGAGGAATTTGATCCACCACATAGCAAATCTTTTAACTCATATGATGCATTCACATCAGAATTCACTATACTCCTTCCACCCAAACGCTCTCTACGACCTGATTCGAGTATTCTTGCTTGTGCGGAATGCTTCCAGTATCTTAGAGACTTTGCCCTTGACATATTAGATTCGAAAACAGAATCACTTCTCTTATGTGATAATGCTAGGAGATTTGAGGGTCTCATGAGTATGAGTGACAGGATAATCACTTATCCAGGTGCTCTCATTGCTCTCATAAAACTGCTACCATGTATTCCAATGAAGAGTAACATAACCTCAGATCAATCCAATCTCTTACCTAGTTATTTAGTGTGTAAGGAACTTCCTGTGAACACACTTGATGATCTTTCATTTGAAGATCATTGGGCACTATTTCTACAATCGTCAGCTATTCAGGAAATCTACTGCCTTATGAATTCAGAGACGAACCAGCAGATAATGTGTGATGAAGGATTGGCAGGGGTTCTGCTTCGAAGTTGTGGTCCTGCCATGGCAGACGAGATGCATCCCCTTCACGCACCGACCTTACGTAGTTTTGAGAAAATCGCAGGGCATCAGTTAAGCATTATCGATTTGAGGGACTTTTTGAGGTTGGGGAATCCATTACGTTGTAAGGCACATGAAGTTTTCGCTGGAGTCCCGAATGATAGAAAACAACTTTTCAGAGACCAATTTAGATCTCTACAAGATGATGAGCTACTTGATTCCCCTGGCATTGATCCTTCTGACATACCATCTTCTCTCGCTCAGATTGATCCACAAGCAACTCACCAAGGTGGATCTATTCCGCTAAATCGCATGCAATCACTGGTATCTATATCAACACCACGTGATGCTGGCTTTAAGAAACTTGACTGTTCAATCCCATTCATTGAGTTAGATTTGAGTTATGATGGTTTTGCTGGAATTTATATTCCATCGATATTTCCACAAAATGTATCTTCTAACCAACCCAGTGCAAATCTTCAACAATCTCACATGTTGGTTGGAGGTTCTGGTATAAGTGAGAGGGTATTTCCAAGCTTGAATGGAATAACCTTAAGCTGTTGGTTACAAATTATCAATCCTCAGGATGTGATAAAACTGTTCACTCTCATCAGAACATTTGTGGCCCATGACAAAACACAAGATATGATCTGTTTTCAAGTAGAGTATGACTGTAGAGCAAAATCACTATTTGCCTCCACGAAAGAAATACTAATTGATCGAAATCAAACAATAAAGCGGCAGATAAGGAAAGCACAAACGAAAGGATATGAAGCTTATTTCCCATTAGATAACATAATAGAGCCTGGTAATTGGTATCACATAGCAATTACTCTATGTAGAACAAAGTCTGGCGTCAGACAAGCAAACTTATCTCTTTTTGTGGACGGTAAATGCATTCAAACACATAAAATTCAATATTTCCTACAAGTAGTCCCTCTCTCATTTACTACAGGTTCTCCATCCAATATATACCAGAGTAATATCAGTGGCTACTTCGGTACTTATTTCCTAGAGAGATACACTTCAAAGCTAATTTTCCGGATAGGAAGTGTGTACTTATTCGACGAAACTCTCTCGCCAGAACAAATTGCGAAACTTTACAATATCAATCAACCATATTGCGGGAACTTCCAGAGCGTGGTACCTAAAGATTACGACCAGAAGAAACTGAATAATCCATTTGATACTAATCATATACATTCGAATGCTGATCGTATTTACGATCCAATTATTCAGGAAGATAAAATAGTATTCGGCTTCCATCCTACTGTCTACAAAGAATATACAATGATTAGTTTGCAGCAGATATTCACCAAATCAGATGTAAAACAAATATCATTTGAGTTAGGACTGAAAGAATTAGATAATTGTACTCCAGTCTGTATTCTTCCAAATATTAGCCAACACCTTAACGGGACCGCACGATCTGTTGCAGGCGTTTTGATCGGTTATAAGGGTGTGCGGATATTCCACCCGCGTCCAATTTCCTCACTACTCCCTAGCCTCGGTGGAACATCCGTTCTCTTAGGGTTGATTGCGATGGCTGATACTACTGAGTTGCTATATGCTTCCGTAAAAATCATGATGTATACTTTGACACGAAATAGAGATTTGGAAAGGGAGATGGATCATTCAGGTGGTTATCAGATATTGGGGATGTTGTACAAATCCAAAGTTCATCTCTTGACTAACCACATTCTACACATGACGTATAGTCTTGTTGGATCGATAGAGACTGAACAAGGTCCTCTCACACAAATAAGTCTCACTGCCTTCCAAGAATTACTTGGAAATATCCATATATGGTCAAAATGCTCTGAAGATGTGCAGAAATCTTTATTTCTACACTTACATGAAGTGATTAGTAATGATTTACCAGAGGTTGAGCGCATCTTAAACAAAATGCGTAGTATTAAACTGATATTCTCCCTCTTACAAAGACTGTTATGTCAAGCTCTCTCTGCTCCTACCATTAAATCGATCCTCCAGCTATTGTACTTGATACTAAAGACGAAACCCACAACAGAAGATGTTAAGACATTCGGTTTATTTGTATCTAGCCTTCTAACAGTCAAGGAAGCGAATGCAGATGAAAATGACGAAGTTCCCAATCTTGATGAGATAGAAACTGGCAGAGAATTAAGCGATAGTTTTTCTGCGTATAATCCACAATATGTGAAACATTTCATGTTACCAGATGAGTGTTCTTCTCATAGAGAAAGTCCTAGCTGGTCTACCAAAGGCCTAAGCCTAATCAGACGCATACGAATTCGTGATTTATTGCTCGATCTATTCTCCTCGTTACTACATCAACATGATGAAAAGGCCAACACCAAATTTAGTGAAATAATTTATAAGAGTTTAGGGTTCAACTGGGTTTTTTTATTTTTCCAAAAATACATACATAGTACTACTGTACTACGAGGTTTAAAACTGCTCCAATTGCTGTTATTGAATAAAACACTTTATCAGAAATTTATCCAAGGCCACCACGGCGGCGAACTATTAAAAGATGCTACGATTGTACCCATTTCAAGTACATTTGAGATTATAGATATTAAATCATCTCCCTCCCCCTTAACCCCCAAGGCTTCGAACTCCACATGGTTTACTGAATCACATTCAGTCGCTATGCCAGGTTTTGATATCCTTCAAATGACCTTGATAGATTTCATTGACTTTCATCCAATTTATATTGTACTATTATCTCTTTTGCTTAACAGAAATGGGAGTCATTTCACTTCTCTGACAGAGCTCAATTCACAAAATCTTGATTTGATATTTAGTGTTGAGTGTGCCCAGGACGTTGACAAGATTAACAAGGAGGCAGCATTTGTATTACTCTCTCTGTGCCGCGTTTTATTGAACTTTGATTCTCAATTTAATCGGCGGAATCAATGTGCACACACCATAATCAAGTTCCTACAAAACCTTTATAACCGTGTGCCTAAGTTTGCTGTATTTTGTTGTGAACAACAATTTCTACAATATCTAGTCGCTCTCCTTTTTCCAATTAAATTACCGAAAAACTCTGTGATTCCCTCAGATAAATCAAAACGTGTGATAACTACATTGGTTAGCCCACCAGAACAACCTACGAAACAACATCTCGTGGAGGATCAATTCATCTTAGTAACTTCACAAGAATGCGCATCACCACCATTATACACAGAAATGAATCCAAACCAAAATCTACTCACTTCTAATCCCAGCTTACTGCCAATTCTTAAATTCTTAGAGATGATTATCTATGATAGTTATAAAGAACCAATACTAAAATCTTCGGGTAGTACAATCCTTGATTTCGTACTTGAAGGCACACCCCAAACAGCTTCAAATCTACAGATAATCCAATTCCAAGCTAGTGTTCTCACACGACTTATGGATTTTATTATAATGTCAGAGACTATTATCCAAAGCCCCACCAATCAAGCTTCGCATATTGTTTTTGATAACAGAGTTGAAAACATTGGCTATTTAGCTAATAAATTGGCTGACAAACTATGGCATAAACAGTTCTCCATACCGCCAGACCAGATATACAATTTCCTAGTTCAGATTATTGAGCAATCTAAAGGGAATGTAAAGTTTGTTAATACATCTCAAATTTACCTAGCATTAGATCGTGTTATCTTGTTCCAACTTTCTCGACCCATGTTTGATGATACTGATAGGCGGAAAATGCTTGAAAGTCTCTGTCTATTAAACAGTCAAACAGATATTGTTTTATCTGGTGAAAATAATACTGGTGAGTTCTATCTATGTCTCATACACTGTCTGTTTGAATTGGTTAAATCTAAAGATTACGAAGAATCACAATCTCCTGAACTATTCAAAACCTCCACTGTTATTGTCTCAGACAGTCAATCTTTATTGCAAGTCAAAGAAGCTACTGAACGTATTTGGAGTAAATTGCTAGAGATTAAACATGTTCTCCTTGAAGAAATATTTAACTGTACTCTTCCTACAATCAACAGGTATTCCCTACAAGCTTATTCAAACCAAATACATGTACCTTCACCTCAGAAAGCTAAACTTTTAGATTTCCACGAGCTGCTAGTCGTTGGCGCAAGGATTGCATGGGAAGAATATTGTCAGAGAGAGTGCAATAATAAAAAAGAATTCTCTTCAACTAAGAAAGCTACTTCCAAACGTAGAAAAGAATTGACTTTCTTTACAAAAAAGCCTGTTCTAATACCAAAACAAGTCAACGAGGAACTATTTATAGAAACTAATAGAATACAAATTCTTGAATGGTCACAGGCTAAAGTGGCCCAAATCATAGAGTTGCAGCAGTTGTATGAATATAAATTTCAAAAGAACATTGAATACAGACTTGACCATGCACTGTGTATTTGGAAGCCAATAAATGAGGAGTTAACTAGGGAACGTGGATTGTGGGGTCCAGAAGACTACAATCCATTCCAAAAATGGACTCAGGATTGTATAGAGGGTCCGAGTCGCCAAAGAAAGCGACTAAGAGTAAATAAAAACTTCTACCAATCATATGAATTCGTCCCTGAAGATGATAAGAAACAGTTGAAGGTAAGAAGCAGACGGCCTGTAAGCTATGACTGTATTATCATGTACCATATTGCAAGCTCTCTCGGAACAGAGGTCAACAATCTACTCACACTCAATAATGAAGTACAGACGTTTGTTATTAACAGAGGAAAAACGTTTTTATCATCTAAATCTCTCTCCTTAGCTAATGGAAATGAGTGGGAACGATCGCAAAATGTCAAACCCCGTTCTACGACATATCTTAACTTTAGTTTCGCTAGTGAAAGTCGAGATCATAAATCTAAAGCACTAGATCCCGATAATCCACTTCTTCTAACTATCCGAAAAATGTTGGACCCAGCTGATCTCACTTCGTTTCAATACATGCATCCTTGTGCTCGTCTGTTAGGTCTTGATACAGCTCCTGGCATCCTTTACCTTGGTAGGGCCAACATGTACATTGTTGATGGTTACGCAATGTCTAGTACCACTGGAGATCTTGTTGATCTTAAGGAAGCTGAACTAGATTCAGTTGTGTTAGTTACTTATGAAGAGAGTACTAGCTCCTCAATGAGCAGCAGACCCTTTGAGAATATTCAAGTACATTGTACCAAAATCGCTTACGAGGATGTGCGCGAAATTCTCAGGAGAAGATATATGTTACGTGAAAACTCAATAGAATTATTCTGTGCTGATGGGAATAGTCATTTTATTGTTGTCCTTCAGAATTCTCTCAGCAAGATTATTGAGAAAATTAAGGAGCAAGCTAAAACTATGACTGATAAAGGTGAGGAATCCGTCGTAGGCATTACAAAGGAAGATAGTAATGTGAATGAAGGGTTCTCTTTAGGGTTCTTTGCTACAAGTAGTGAAAAAAATATTATTAATTTATGGGAGAAGGGTGCAATCTCAAATTTCCAATATTTGATGTATTTGAATACGTTAGCTGGCCGTTCTTATAATGACCTTATGCAATACCCGGTGTATCCATGGGTGCTAACTGACTATGAGAGCGAGGAGTTGGATTTGAGTGACCCTAAAGTTTACAGAGATTTTTCAAAGCCAATGGGTGCCCTCGATCCACATCGTTTAGAGAACTACGTATCTCGTCGGACTGACTACGAGGATCCATCTGGCGATAATATAGAATCGTTTCTATATGGAACTCCATTTTCTAGTGCTATGATTGTAGCAGCATATATGGTACGATTGGAACCATACTCACAACATTTTCTGAAACTTCAAGGAGGCCATTTTGATTTAGCTGATCGAATGTTTAACTCGATTAGCGAAGCTTGGGCTAGTGCTTCTTCATATAACATGCCAGATGTGAAGGAATTAATTCCTGAATTTTTCTATCTCCCTGATTTCCTCATGAATAATAACTACTTCAAATTAGGTCGTAAGCAAAATGGCGTTCCATTGAACGATGTCATACTCCCTCCTTGGGCAAAAGGCGATCCTCATGAATTCATTCGCATACACAGAGAAGCTTTAGAGTCTGAATACGTTAGTATGCATTTACATGAGTGGATAGATCTTATTTTCGGTTACAAACAAAAGGGTAAACCATCAGAAGAAGCACATAACGTTTTTCACCCTTGGTTCTATGAGGGTAACATTGACATTAATCGGGTAACAGATCCTATCAAACGCAACCTTGTAATTGGATTTATAAAAAATTATGGTCAAATGCCAAGGCAGCTTTTTAAGAGGCCACACAAACAGCGCAGACATATCACCCTCCCACTTGCACCGAGTGTTATGCACAACCCGGCTAACCTACAAGGCTCTACACAAAGCATCGCTGAGGCTGAAAACAAATTTGATCAACCGAATGCTGTATTCTACCATGATTTTGTAAACTTACAACCTCCTATACAACCGTCTAAAGAGCTTCGAGGACCTGTTGGCCAAATTATAGTTTTAGAAAAATCAATACTAGCATACGAAAGTGGTAACATTATTCTTCCACCTAATTTCCAACGTGTTCTATCCTATAGTTCTTATGACAATTCACTTCGTCTATATTCCACCGACCAAGACAAGTTGCTTGCAGTATTTGAGGATTTACAACTAGGTAAAATAAACGCGGTTGCTAGTGCTGATGGAAAACGTATATTCACAGCTGGTGATAGTTCAGTTATACATGTCTGGGAGATTAAACAGTATGCTTTCAAGGGTAAACCATCACTGATTAAGCGCGCTATCCTCTCAGGACATATTGCACCTATAACTTGTCTTACTGCCTCTGCTTCGTATGCATTGCTATTATCCGGCAGCGAAGATTGTAGTGTAATTGTCTGGGATCTTAATCACTTAGTCTTCATTCGTCAACTCACTAAACACCCGTCTCCAATAGCTGCTATTGCAGTTAACTCGCTTACAGGAGATATAGTGACTAGTTCTGGCCAGAAATTGTTCTACTGGACGGTTAATGGAGAGTTGCTAGTACAATGTAATCACTATTTAAAACTTGGATACAGGATTAACGTGATTATAACGAGTGAGTACTGTGAATGGGACCCTCGTAATGTCATACTTACAGGCTCAACTGATGGCGTAGTGCGCATTTGGAGTGTCGAGTATGCTAAAGTGCCGAATAACCCTAGAAAGATTAAGAAATTAGAAAATATACTATTAGATAAACCGAAATCTCGATCCATTACACCTACATCTACACCTGCTACACCAGTACACGAGGAAACCATCATTGATATGGTTGAGCCAGCTTTCATTCCTGATATCGATGGTGTCACACAAGCAACACCTACTATTGACGAGCAACCCATAAGAGCAAGAGTTAGAGCGATTTCACGCGATCAAATAGAAACCCATTGGGAGAGAGTCATAGTAGAGCGTACACCTTGCTTAACATTGCACACTAGTTACCATCGAAAAGACAATCCTGAACCAGGTGCAATAACCGCACTCACAATCAGTAAGGATTATAAGAAGTTATATATTGGAGACTCCAATGGTCGTGTCTGGCAATGGAGTCTCCCTGAAAGCATTGGCGGTCGCACTGATAGATGGATCAACACGAAAAAATACGATAGTTGCCTTGATTGTAAGAGTAAATTCACTGTCACTGATAGGAAGCATCACTGTAGGAAATGTGGAAATATATTTTGCTCGCGTTGTTCAAAATATAGTGCCGAAATCCCAGATATGAGGATTTATAAACCGGTTCGTGTTTGCATCACATGTTACAAAATTCTTACTAATCAGAATGAAGAAGATATCGAGGATCCTTTATGAATTGTATTCATAGAAGAAATATCCCGAAATGAGTTAAAACGTCTCTTTTTGCCTTCTTTATTTGGATTTGCAATACATAAGTCTGCCAAATTTGTTTTTCATGTTTGTTCCAGTTTAGTAATACTTTTTATTTAAAGATTGTAAATTTCAATTAGTTTATCAGTTCAACAATATTTCGTTTTTATGCTATTTTGGCACACGAAAACTAAATTATAGTAATATTTGTATTTTCAATTTTGTGTAATGTTTACATAGTTCGATATTGTGTAGATTTTTTATGGCTCAAGAAGCCCATAAACCTCGCTTGCCATCTCAGTCGAAAATAAAGTCTAAGTTCGTACCACTCAAAGCAACACACCACAAATCCTTTGATGCTTTATCCAATGACCCGTCGATAACAAGTCAGAAACCTCCTCAATCCCCTTTTCCTTCTATTCCTTCATTCATAAAACAAAAACTTCCTGGACGACACAGTCGCACAGGTAGTACTTCATCTGTCCAATCACTTGACATGTTGCAGACATCTGGATCGAATTTTTCATTCGAAACTCCTCCTCCTATATCACAATTTAGTGACGATATTTGGGTCACTCAAATTCACCCTGTAACAGGAAATATTTTCTATATTGATATTCAGCCTATTTTTAGGCGGAAAAAGCATTATCAATCGACAATCAGTCTAAATTCAGTTATCAGCGATATTTCAGCTGCAAGTGCCCCCATTAAGCCAATTGAAACTCCGGGCACTTCTCCGTCACTCTCATCTAAACGCAAACTGAAATTAAGTCAACTATTTCCTCACCGTACGCTAGGGCGTAGTAAGAAAAAGAATCAACAATCTCCAATGCATAAACCTGCACGCAATTCTACTATATCTTTGGATGAAGGAAAACTTCTTAAAACATCTTTACCTGAATCTCCAAAGCCTTTTCCCCGATCCAAATCTGTTACAAACTCTATCTATCTAAATTTGAAACTACCTCAGTCTGACCGAGATAGTAACCCGATCACTAAGCTAGATAGTTTGACGAAATTCGGGATAATCATCCAACAGCCGCGAATTAAGTCTTCGAAAAGTTTTGATGATCTTTTGGATGGCTCGAATGCTGTATCACGAGAAAAACATACTAGTTTGTCACCAGTAATAATTCAATCGATTATTCAAGACTCTCCTGCCTCTATCGATGGATCATTGAGGTCTATGGATAAGATAGTTTCAATAGATAACAATAATGTCACACAAGATAATATACACATAATACTTGACAAACTAAAAAACAAACCTCAACTTACTCTTGAGATTCAGAAAGAGCAATACAGTAATTTTACCTACACAAACCCTGATACTGAAGATGTCTCAGGAGAATCTGGGATCGCAGAGAGTTTTGCACGTTTAGTAGCTGGTAAGGAAACTTTTGAAAACATTGCTAAGACATCAGAGAAAGACATAGGAACATATTTATGCTTGTATATGACTATCAACGATAAGAATCAAGTGAGTAAAGATCAGGGTATGGATGATCTCGTATTCTATTACCCACATCAACCTATACCAAAGAACATAGATTCTAAAGATCCTGCCGCGTCTAGTTTGCATAAATTAGTCGCAGTACGTGGTATGTTCTACACATTGGCAGATGTTGTTCAATCTATAAGTGGATTGGCCGGTGACAGAGCTACACTTGAAACGACAAACGGTGAAATTGTGCATGCTGCATTCAAACTGCTTCCTAACAAAGAAATTGTGGTCATTATTGCACCTGAAAATGTCGTCGAAGAGAAAACAACTTTATGCAACCACCTAGATACATTCATTGATGCATTAACTTTTCAATTCGGCAATGTCAGTAATGCATTTATGCAGCAGTCTAACTTGGAAGAGTTAGACCATCTTTGTTGTCTGTTATTTTCAAATATTTACAGAACGGTATTATTCGATCAAAGTGATGTTTTCATCTCAAATTTAATGGCTAGTCAAACTCTACGGATAAATTCAGAAATAAATACAGAGATTAATTCTCTACTTAGCGAACTGAATGCCTCAGATCTGTCAGATCAACCAGAAATATCTGCAATGCAAAGACCTTACCACACACTTGGTTCATGTTTGTATTACAAAGGTTACATAATCTGTTCACAACTTCCAGCTAGTTACCAGAGAGAGGTAAATTTATATTGTTCCTATCATGGGTTGTTAAACTTAACTTCAACACAATCAGTTGGCCAAATTGTGATATGGAAACAGGTATTTACTTCGAATGTCGAACCACCAAGCACACCTAAAACTCATAAAAACATCAGTTTCAAATGTTTAGGCGGAAAATATTTCCTTTTACTTGTAGGATTGGGTCAAGCTCTTTGTGCGCAAATTCTGTTGGCTGGACCAATGGCTACCCGACTTCTAAACTTACCTCCTCCTGATCCACTGCTTGTCGACCGAATTAAAGAAATGTTAGATGAATTGGAGAGGTATGGACTCTTTAGTGATCTTGAAGAAAAGAGTTTCAACACTGCTCATTTACCGCCCATAACAAATCCATTAGTAGATTCCAATAAGGGAAATGATAGGAATACTATATTCGAACGTAATTTGAGAAGTTCTAGGAGTTCGTTGAGAACTTCAGGCGAAAGCACAGATAGTGACGGATCTACAGCGACTAAAACTCAATCTAGAATTTCACTACCCCTCCTAGATCCACAGCCTCAACCTATAGGCAAACAAATTCCATACGATTCCATCTCATTTCTAACAAGTAGCACAATCAATTTACTTTTCCATTATTTAGTTTTCGATGAGTTATCTGGTATTTTTCTGACACCACCAGCACTCCCAAAGCATTCCTCGTCTTCACATAGCATTCAGAAGGATCTAGTTTATATTTTTCACACTGCATGCCTTTGCATTCGTGAACAATTCAAGTATAGTAAGAATTGGTCAAAGAACTTAGCAAAATTGAATAAAAAATTCAAGAACTACAAATCTAATGACCCAGAATTAACGTTAGGTGAAGCGACTGAGAGTGCCTTTAAATTTACATGGACAGTACAAGCAAAATCAACTAAAGACAATACTATCCTACTATTTTGGGTGGTCGGAAGGAGAATTTCCCGGCCTAAACCATGTGAATTGTATATTTGTTATCAAGATTCTACTCCTCAATCAACAATCGAGATGGCTTTCAAACTGCTACAAAGCAATATTATTTAGTAATCATTGCATCAGCCATATAGGTTGACTTAAATTTGTATATCTGTTATTAATATGCAGTATTCTAATATTCTAGTAATATACAGCATATTTATGTGCCCATATTGTATTTATATTCAAAAATATTTTTAAATGGCCATCAAAAAATTGTTTTTCTAGCAATTTGTAATCTATAAGTAACATAATTGAGCCTTTAGTATATATTATTGCCCACGTTTGACTTTGAAAATATTTGAAATATGTATTACCAAACCCCAAACTTTCAATATCTCCCCTTACATACAGTATCTGGGATATAACTTGTACCTATAATTATGCATAGTTTCAGGATGCCAATTCGTACTAGGCATGACTTATTCATGTAAGTATAAGAATCTCAAATTCCCTTTTAACAGTCACACATAAGTTATGTTTTTTGAGGTAAAATACTCACGACTGTCCCAACAATTTTTGCTACTCTTGAGTTGCTTTGCATTATCTGTATGTAGTAATTATGTAATAAACATTGCTGGATTATATCCTGAGAATGGAGGTTGGGTTGCACCGCAAATGAGAAATATCGGCGAATTCGCAAAAGATATTATTAACAACTCAACTAATATATTACCAGACCATCAGTTAAATATCGAATGGAAAAATTCACAATGTGCGAACAAGCCATCTGTGGATTCGATTCTAGCTTTCCTTCAAGATCAGGATGTTGTTTACCATTTTGTTCTGGGTCCGGCTTGCTCAATTTCAGCTGAGCCAGTTGGTCAAATCATTCCGACGTTTAACCTGAACATGTTGGCGTATTCTGCAAATTCACCGGGTCTAACTTCAAATACGTATCCGAATACTTTCATAGGATTGGTAACCTATAATACATATGTTGTTGTATGGATTAAGTTGATTAACTTTTATAAGTGGCGAAGAATAGCCATTATAGGACAAGACACGGGCATATTCAACTTAGTAGAATCAAACTTTGGCGATCAGTTAAAGGAACTGAATGTAACATTTGATAGTGAACGCATCATAGACGGGAATAAGGAGGAAATTGACAACAAATTAGATCGTATTTTTCTAGTCAAGAAGTACAGAATAATATTTGCAAATTTCTATGAAGGACAAGCGTATGAAGTTCTTTGTAGAGCTTATCTAAAGGGTTATGTTTATCCATATGTAACTTGGGTGTTACCCTCGTGGTTTACTCAAGGTTGGGTTGAGAGAGGTAAGAGCAATTGCCAATTCTGTCAAGGGTGTGACATAGATGCTACATTGAAAGGAGGTTTGGGATTAGATATCGTACCCACACGAGAGCAATTAATAAGTAAGAACTTGGATACCATACTCGGTCTCAAACAGCAAGAAATATGGAACATGTTCGCTGAGAACAATGTAGTCACTGACATTGCCGTAGAAAGATACTTACCATATTCTTTTGATAGTTTGCTTTCATTTGCTTTGGCATTGAACGCTAGCCTACAAAATGGAATAGATTTGAGTCAATTTAATTATCATCAAGCAGATAATGCATCAATAAATAGTGAAATCGTGGAATCATTGAAAAACTCACTTGCAGGTGTTGATTTTGCTGGATTGACTGGTGAGGTGAATTATCAGGGAAGAGCACGAAAATATTCAAATGGTGAACTATCCGAGTATGAAAATGATGGAAATTTCAAATCATTGGTTACCATACCCAATATTGGAGAAAATCTAAGTAGCAGTCTTGAAGGATCTTCTTATATAGACTTCAACACATTGGATTTTGAGTATTTTGGAATGCAAGCTGGACCTCTTGATGGAGTGGAGCTCCATCACTTGCCAATATCAGCAATAATAATCTCCGTTATATTCGCATTTTGCGCGCTTATCTTTTCAGTTTTCTTTCTAGTATTTAACATAATTTTCAATAAGAAAAAGGTTATCAGGTACAGCAATCCTATCCTGAACTCTTTTATCTTAATTGGAGCATGTCTACAGTGTGGAGTAGCGATACTCGTTTTGATCGATAACAGAATTCTTCAACGCACTCCAGAGCAGCAACGGAACAATGAAGAATGTATCGGATGTACGGTTTTATGTCATTTAGTTTGGTTGTTGCCTGCAATAGCTACTGATATCATCTTCGGAACACTAGTTGGGAAATCAGTTCGTATTTACTCCATCGTAATTAGGAAATCCTTGCATAATAAAGTCAAGTTAGCTTACATCATCCTTTTCATTTGTGGATTGATGGTATTCGATACGGTTTATACGTTAATTTGGATTGCCATAGAAGCACTCAGATTCCAATTCATAGCTGAAGGTCCTCTTCAAACAGATCTGCCAAACATTAAGCAACCTGGAGCTCCATTTTGGTACATTTTCTACTGTGCAGAAGGTGGTGATCCAAGTTCTCCTGCAATTGCAGTTCGTTTCGTGTATATACTTTTCAGATGGATCCTCTATGGAGTAGGATTATACTTTGCATTCCAAATTCGTAAAGTGAACATTCGTGGAGTGAATGAATTCCAGTCAATTACATTAGCCACTTTAGTGACCATTTTCTTCAATTTAGTTCGTATCATTCTCATCACAATGATTCCATCAGTGAGGCTGATTGACACTGCTATTACTCTACTGTCTATAAGCTATGCACTCGATGCTATATTCGTTGTAGGTTTCATATTCGTACCCAAATTGTACTTCATTGTTCGTGATCCGAATGAGAAGAACAATTACACAGGAGTAAACAACACTTCTGTGATTGATAATAGCGTGGTGTATGATATGCAAATGGCGAAAGTGCGATGTGAACTTGATCATGTGAAATCTGAACGCGACTCTCTCACTCAAACAGTTCGTAGAATGTCTTTAGTACCCTCGGCCTCGGAGCATAATCTCGGCTTTTCACCATCAATTGAAGAATTACCCGAACCAGATCTCAGGGAATGTGTACCTCCGACTTACCAAAGCGAGCCAACTGAAAGTCAATAATAAATAGATTTAGTTAGTATGTATCGTCTCTTGGTATAGGCAGTATGTAACTGATTGTGTTTCTTTTCTACCCCATAATAGTGATGAGTATATTGTTTTACATTTCTACACATTTATTCTTGAGGATTCATTTTCCATTATTCTTGTTTGTTCGTACTTTATGTCTGATAGCGAGCTTACTATATTGTTGTATATTAAAGTTAGAACACATTATTCTTCTCTCAATTTCTATATTGTTGTTACTGGACACTTGTTAATACGTATTATATTATTATGTAGAAATTGATATCCCACAACCCAATAATATTTCAAAAATACTCTATGAAATTGTTTTTCTAATGTTGCAATCTATAATAGACCAAATGCCAATTTCCCACGTGTACTTTAGAAATACGACACGTGATATTATCTGATGCTAACTGCTTACCGAATCTTAAATTTTCCTCAATCTTATATGTAGATTAATGCACCTTTACACTATAATGGAAAAATTTGTATTATAAAATAATATATAAGCTTCTCAGAATAAAATTACTACCAGCTATACTTCACGTAAGTCTTCAATAATTTTAATATTTAAAAATTCAAGTATGTTTTTTGGGGGCACATTACTCGTGGCTGAAACGAAGATTTTGGTACTCTTGAGTTGCTTTGTATTATCTTTATATAGTATTAATGTGATCAACATTGCAGGATTATATTCAGAGGATGGGAATTTGTTCGCTCCACAATTTAAATATATCGGTGAGTTCGCTAAAGACCTTGTCAATAACGCAACCAATATTTTACCGAACTATCGGTTAAATATCGATTGGAAAAATTCTCAATGTAAGAGCAGGTCAGCTGTAAACGAGATACAAAGTTTCATTCAAGATCAAAGTGTAATTTACCATTTTGTTCTGGGCCCGGCGTGCTCGATTTCAGCAGAACCAGTTGGCCAAATTATTCCGAGCTATTACTTGAATATGTTAGCATATTCCGCAACTTCACCAGGTCTGACATCTGCTTCGTATCCGAATACTTTTTTGGGGGTGGTAACCTATAATACATATGTTGTTGTTTGGATTAAGTTGGTGCAATTTTATGGATGGCGAAGAGTAGCAATTATCGGACAAGACACCGGCGTGTTCAACATAGTAGGGTCGAACTTTGGTGAGCAATTAAAGGACCTGGATGTAACCTTTGACAGCGAGCGAATCATAGATGGGAATGAGGAGGAAATTGATGACAAATTAGATCGTATTTTTCTAACCAAGAAGTACAGAATAGTTTTTGCAACATTTTATGAAGGACAAGGGTATAAGGTTCTTTGTAGAGCTCACAAAAAGGGTTATGTTTATCCATACGTAACTTGGGTGTTACCTTCATGGTATAGTAAAACATGGGTTGAGAGAGGTGAAAGCACTTGTCAATTTTGTCAAGGGTGCGACATTGATGTTACGTTGAAAGGCGCACTAGGAGTAGATTCTGTATCCACTCGAGAGCAATTAATAAGTAACAACACAGATACTATACTCGGTCTCAAACAGCAAGAATTATGGAGCATGTTCACCGACAAGTATGTACTTAATGATGTGAATGAAGAATACTTACCATATATTTTTGATAGTTTGCTTTCAATTGCTTTGACATTTAACGCAAGCTTACAAAAGGGAATAGATTTGACTCAATTTAATTATCATCAAGCAGATAATGCACCAATAAATACTGTAATCCTGGAATCATTGCAGAACTCAATTGAAGAATTGGATTTTGCAGGATTGACTGGCCAGGTTAATTATCATGGAAGGGCCCGCCGATATTCGAATGCAGAATTATCTGAGTATATTAACGGAAACTTTAAACCACTGATTAACATACCGAATATTGGCGGAGATATTAGTAGCTACATTGGAGAACCATATATAAATTTCAATGAAGCAGAGTTTGAGTATTTTGGAATGCAAGCTGGACCTCTTGATGGAGTGGAGCTCCATCACTTGCCAATATCAGCAATAGTGATCTCCGTTATATTCGCATTTTGCGCGCTTATCTTTTCAGTTTTCTTTCTAGTATTTAACATAATTTTCAATAAGAAAAAGGTTATCAGGTACAGCAATCCTATCCTGAACTCTTTTATCTTAATTGGAGCATGTCTACAGTGTGGAGTAGCGATACTCGTTTTGATCGATAACAGAATTCTTCAACGCACTCCAGAGCAGCAACGGAACAATGAAGAATGTATCGGATGCACAATCTTGTGTCACTTGGTTTGGTGGGTTCCTGCATTAGCTACTGACATAATATTTGGAACACTAGTTGGGAAATCAGTTCGTATATACTCCATCGTAATTAGGAAATCTTTGGTAAACAAAGTTAAAATACTATATGTCATCCTTTTTATCGGTGGATTGATGTTATTCGATACGGTTTATACTGTTATTTGGATTGCCATAGAAGCACTCAGATTCCAATTCATAGCTGAAGGTCCTCTTCAAACAGATCTGCCAAACATTAAGCAACCTGGAGCTCCATTTTGGTACATTTTCTACTGTGCAGAAGGTGGTGATCCAAGTTCTCCTGCAATTGCAGTTCGTTTCGTGTATATACTTTTCAGATGGATCCTCTATGGAGTAGGATTATACTTTGCATTCCAAATTCGTAAAGTGAACATTCGTGGAGTGAATGAATTCCAGTCAATTACATTAGCCACTTTAGTGACCATTTTCTTCAACTTAGTTCGTATCATTCTCATCACAATGATTCCATCAGTGAGGCTGATTGACACTGCTATTACTCTACTGTCTATAAGCTATGCACTCGATGCTATATTTGTTATAGGTTTCATATTCGTACCCAAATTGTTTTACATACTTAGTGATCCGAAAGAGAAGAAGAATTACACAAAAGTTCACAACACCTCAACTATCAATAATAGTGTATTGTATGATAAACAATTAGCGAAAGTTCAAGAAGAACTTGATCATGTGAAGTATGAACGTGACGCTCTGAGCCAAAACGTTCTCGATATTCCAAAAACTCCTGTTGATAAAATGTGCCCAACTTCCCAAGGCGATCCGAGTTTAAGTAAATAACGAATACGTTTAATTTGTAATGCTATTTCTTAGGATGTATAATGTAACTGAATGTACCTTCTTTTCTAACCCATAACAGTTTGTGTATTTTTTAACGTTCTATCCTTTCTCTTGAGGATTATTTTGCCATTATTCTTGTTTGTGTATATTGTGTGTTGTCTGATAACGAGTTTGTAATATATTGTAGCAGATTAAGATATAATTGGTATGTTGTCAAATTCTCATACATCGTGCATTAGCCTTATAGTTCAATCCTTTCAATAGTGGAAATTTTGAACTCACGAAGTATATTGTTACTAAACACCTGTTAATACATACTATAATGTTTGTAGGAATTGATATCCTATCACTCAGAATATTTCTAAAATGGAAGGCCTTATCAATAACAGGAGTTTAACTCACAAGGTGAATGCACTTGTATTCTATCATATGTAATACAATATACTGGTTCACACGAATTGTTTAGTAGAATTTGATACCCATTACCTTGCTAGTATCTCTTTCACAGCCCACCTTATCCTTCAAGAAATAGTCCTGTATATATGGCTACTGGTATTTGAAGTTCAATAGAAATTATATTGACAATTAATATGTTTTTGTGTGTAAAACATTGGCAATTTTTCATACTCTTGAGTTGTCTCGTGATATTACCTGTAAATAGTATTAATGTAATCAACATAGCCGCATTATACTCAAAGGATGGAGGTTGGGTTGCACCAGAAATGAGAAATATCGGCGAGTTCGCTAAAGACCTAATTAACAATTCAACTAATATACTACCTGACTGTCAGTTAAATATCGATTGGAAAAACTCACAATGTCAGAGCAATGCAGCTGTGAACGAAATACAATCTTTCCTTCAAGATCAGGGTGTAATTTATCATTTCGTTCTGGGCCCTGCATGCTCGATTTCAGCAGAACCAGTTGGCCAAATCATTCCAAACTTTTACTTAAATATGATGGCATATTCTGCCGCTTCACCAGACCTAACTACTGATTCTTATCCGAATACCTTCTTGGGTGTGGTAACATTTGATGCAAATGTTGTAATTTGGGTTAAATTGATTCAATTTTATCAGTGGCGAAGAGTAGCGATTATCGGACAAGATACTGGTCTTTTCAACACTGTTAATTTAAATTTTGGCGAACAATTAAATGAATTGTCTGTATCATTTGACATCGCACGAATTATTGAAGGGGAAGAGAAAGAAATAGATACTATGCTAAGTCGAATTTTCCAGACAAATGAATACAAAATCGTTTTTGGCAACTTTTATGAAGGAGAAGGATATAAAGTTCTCTGTAGAGCCTATCTAATGGGGTATATTTACCCATATGTAACTTGGGTGTTGCCAGGTTGGTGGGCCAGTGGTTGGATTGAGAGAGGTGAAAGCGACTGTCAATTCTGTGAAGGGTGTGACATTAATGCTGCATTGAAGGGTGCACTAGGAGTAGATTCATTATCTACTTTAGAGCAATTGATTATTAACAACGATGATACAGTACTCAATCTCAAGCAGCAAGAAATATGGAACATGTTCGCTGAGAACAATGTAGTCACTGACGCTAACATAGAAAAATACTTACCATATACTTTTGATAGTTTGCTTTCATTTGCTTTGGCATTGAACGCTAGCCTACAAAATGGAATAGATTTGAGTCAATTTAATTATCATCGAGCAGATAATGCATCAATAAATAGTGAAATCGTGGAATCATTGAAAAACTCACTTGCAGGTGTTGATTTTGCTGGATTGACTGGTGAGGTGAATTATCAGGGAAGAGCACGAAAATATTCAAATGGTGAACTATCCGAGTATGAAAATGATGGAAATTTCAAATCATTGATTACCATACCGAATGTTGGAGGAAATCTAAGTAGCAGTCTTGAAGGATCTTCTTATATAGACTTCAACACATTGGATTTTGAGTATTTTGGAATGCAAGCTGGACCTCTTGATGGAGTGGAGCTCCATCACCTGCCAATATCAGCAATAGTGATCTCCGTTATATTCGCATTTTGCGCGCTTATCTTTTCAGTTTTCTTTCTAGTATTTAACATAATTTTCAATAAGAAAAAGGTTATCAGGTACAGCAATCCTATCCTGAACTCTTTTATCTTAATTGGAGCATGTCTACAGTGTGGAGTAGCAATACTCGTTTTGATCGATAACAGAATTCTTCAACGCACCCCTGAGCAGCAACGGAACAATGAAGAATGTATCGGATGCACAATCTTGTGTCACTTGGTTTGGTGGGTTCCTGCATTAGCTACTGACATAATATTTGGAACACTAGTTGGGAAATCAGTTCGTATTTACTCCATCGTAATTAGGAAATCTTTGGAAAATAAAGTCAAATTAATCTACATCATCCTTTTTATCGGTGGATTGATGTTATTCGATACGGTTTATACTGTTATTTGGATTGCCATAGAAGCACTCAGATTCCAATTCATAGCTGAAGGTCCTCTTCAAACAGATCTGCCAAACATTAAGCAACCTGGAGCTCCATTTTGGTACATTTTCTACTGTGCAGAAGGTGGTGATCCAAGTTCTCCTGCAATTGCAGTTCGTTTCGTGTATATACTTTTCAGATGGATCCTCTATGGAGTAGGATTATACTTTGCATTCCAAATTCGTAAAGTGAACATTCGTGGAGTGAATGAATTCCAGTCAATTACATTAGCCACTTTAGTGACCATTTTCTTCAACTTAGTTCGTATCATTCTCATCACAATGATTCCATCAGTGAGGCTGATTGACACTGCTATTACTCTACTGTCTATAAGCTATGCACTCGATGCTATATTCGTTATAGGTTTCATATTCGTACCCAAATTGTACTTCATTGTTCGTGACCCACATCAGAAAAAGAACTATACTGGTGTGAACAATGTTTCAACAATTGATTACAGTGCAATCTATAAAATGCAAATCACAAAAATTCAGGGTGAACTAGAAATTATTACAACTGAACGTGACGCTTTGCTCAGTAAAATGGAGATGTCTTCACCTACCTCGGAATCTATTTCCATGATGAATCCGATTTTTGGAGATATTGACAAGTTGACGGCGAAATCTGAACCTGAAGCAGGAGTAAATGTAATTGAGAATTCAATTGGCAAAAACGAACTTCCTGAAAACTAATGATACTGATCGCTTTTTACTGTGAAAACTTTACGTATATTGTTAAGAAATAATTTTTTAGCTTTTATTTCTATTTGACTAGTAGTCATTATAATGTCGGCTGTAGAAATTCGTTTATGCTGAGGATCGTTCTTATTAAACTTAAATATTTATAATTATATATTTCGGCTCTTAATAGAACTTTTGATATTTCTATATACGTAATATACTTCATTGTTTTGAGTTCATGTAACAGTACCACAACCTCAAATTGTTCAATAATATAATTTCCATTTTTCCAAAGGATTTTATCTGTGATATAATATTTTCACCTGCTATTGACAATTTATTAGATATTACAATGAGCATACATCCGCCTTCCAACCCTAAACGTATTGGTATAGTTGGTTATGGATCACTGGGCCAGTACCTAATGAAGGAGTTGAAAGATAATCCTGCTTATAAGATTGTGTTTGTCTGGAATAGAACTCTCGATAAGTTGGCTGGTGTGCCTTCAGATTTGATTCTATCAGATTTGAACAATTGTGCCAGTTATACTCCTGACTTGATAATTGAGGTTGCTCACCCTTCTATTACTGAACAATTTGGAACAAAATTTCTACAAAATGCTGATTATTTCTCAGGTAATAATTGTATAAGTGTATGTACGAACCTAATCACCCAATTTAAGGTTCTCCTACCGCTTTTGCGTTGAAAAAGGTTGAAGATGCCATGCGAGCTATTTCTAGTCCCCACGGAGTGTACATACCCGCAGGGGCATTATGGGGTGCAACAGATATAAAGAAAATGGCAGATAGAGGTAACCTGGAATCACTTCGTGTAACAATGATCAAACATCCTTCCTCTTTCAAACTAACTGGTGAATTGTTGGAAAAATTGGAAAAATCTGATCCCACGAAACTAATCACACTCTATGAAGGTCCAGTACGTGATCTTTGCCTTTTGGCTCCACAAAATGTTAATACAATGGCTGCAGCTTGTATTGCTGGTCATACTCTAGGTTTTGATAAAACTATAGGCTGTCTCTGTGCAGACCCAGCTCTAGACAAGCATCAAATCATCATTGAAGCATTCGGTACTGGTGGATTTAAGGTTGTCACTCAACGTGATAATCCTTCTAAGATCGGTGCAGTGACGGGACAAGCAACCTATGCATCGTTCCTAAGTTCAGTTAATAATGCTGGAGGCAAGGGACCTGGCTTCCATCTATGCTAATTCTTATTATTTTCATACAATACAAATAATTATAGTGTAAACTATATATTGTAGAATTCTCATTCCCCATGTAATGCTATTTAAACAATAATAATAATTAGTAATACTAATTAGAATTATATTAATTCTTCAAGAATCTATATTCAGCTAAATTATGGATTGAATCATACCAAATAATACCTTCGTACCTCGTGAAATCATCGAATCCAATAATTATTTGGCTATACGTTTGTAAATCACATGGGTAGTGTCGACTAACCATATTCCATAGGAATATAATCTAAAGTTGATTCAATATTATAGCCATTGTTTCAAATCACATATGATTTGAAAATTGTATTAGTTCAATATCATGTTGTAATACTTAAAGTTATATTTCATTATATTTGCCCACCTGCCAGATCTCATGCTGCAATATCATTGTATTGGCGCTATAAAAGTACAATTAGTCCTGCTGGCCAATAAGCTCTTAATATCCGTTTAATATTTTGTCTTAGAAACCAATTTATTTATTATTTCGTTTTGAACTGTATAAGATTAATGCATTGATTCTTAGATTGTTTCTACAACAATATTTGAGCTGTTTTGGCCCAAAAATCATAGCCCAAGCGTGAATGGATAATTACAAATTTAGTGTGGCACTTTCGGTTAATATGATTCAAAATTATCATGTACCCGACTAATTACCATTGCCCTCGACAACAATCTGGACTGTATATGTATTGAAACACGGACAGCTGACAAATTGTTATGTAGTACAAATATTTCTGCCGAACTATATACGAGGTGAAAATTGTTAAGAGATTCATTTAGGGTCAACAACTCAGTAGTATTCATATAGTACCTAGGCTTAATTGAAATTCATTTTGCTACCGTTTTTATTGAATACACATTTTGCCATACAATTGAATAGAATGTAACCTTATAATATATGCAGCCATAACATCTGCTTTAAACGCTCTGGACAGATGTACTTAAAGATTTTAGATGAGATTTTGTTCGTATGACTAAAATATTGGTTAGCTTTATATTAAATTTTATTAAATGGATAGCATAATGTCACTGCGAACACGCTTCAAGAAGAAAAACGATTATCCATTCTCTAAAACACTTCTTCATGAGTTATCAGAACTATTTTTTTGTGAAGGCTACAAGCTTTATTCCGGACAAAACAGCCTTTCTCTAACTGGTCAATTCCTGGGGCAATTTCTCATATACTATGACTCCTATTCTACCAACCAATCACAAAATTTGATCCGCTCCAGTCTGAGATTTAATGTTAAATCAGCTGCGAAAGAAATGAACTATATTCGTGAGTGTTTTGAGAAAGTTCAATGTTTAAAATTAATCGTTGACGTCAGATATCCATTTGAAAATCCAATCCAACTCTTCCCGTTTGATAAAATTAAAGTATTAGTTATCAAGAAGTGTCCTGTGAACATGATTTACGGTTTGAAACGACTTAGGAGACAATTACAAACATTTGTCCTAAACTATTCCATCTCACTGTTTGATGAAGTTATTGCAGATTGTGGTGGCGATCAAGCTGAACCCGAAGAGTGGATGGCTCTTGATGAACTGGACTTAAGCTATAATTCTATCATCGAAATTAAAGATTCGCGTTTATCGTTAGTTCATTCAATAACAAAACTAGATCTCAGTCATAATCAATTAAGTGAAGAGAGAACAGACTTTAGGGAATTGGATAAACTGCTACAGATAAACTTAGGGTACAACTTTTTAAAACACATCCCTTTCTTCCATGCTCACACAATGGTTTCAATACATACACTGATCCTACGCAACAACAATCTCTCAGCTTTGGATGGTGTTGAAACTCTAAGACAGCTCTCTGTATTGGATTTAGGCTATAACTGTTTGGATCTGCATATGATACTCGATCGTCTCGATGCATTGCATTTCCTGCAGAACTTACAATTAATCGGAAACCCTCTATCGTACCATAAGAGACACAGACAACTGACACTATTTAAATTATCTCATGCAATTGATGTGGAAACATTCATCCTTGATGACGTAACTCTGAGTATTTCTGAGACGAAAGAGTTTCTTAGAAACGTTCAATTGAATGCTAGCTATCATTCCTCCTTGAGTTCGCCATCACATCTCAATTTCTTCAGCTCCAGTTCAAGTCAATCTCATTCTTCAAGCCGAGGACGTAGAATATCTTCTATTCGTACCATAGAGTTAGATGACACTGACTCACAACGGGGATCTGTGATTGAAGATTTCAGACAAATTGAAATCAGAGATAGATTAACAGCGAAAGGTGTACTTCGTACTCAAATGGGACCTGCATGGTTGTCTTCGCAAGAAGAAAGTCCTCAAAGAATTACAAAGCCAGTGCATCGCTCAAAACACAAGCAAACGCATCATACACTCCCTTCACCAACAAAAGCTATTCTCAATGAAGTCACTACTTCGAGCTCAAAACCAAACTCTCCAATAGTTAAAAGTAAACTAAAGGAAGGGAAGGATAATTCTCTTCCAGAATCTCAACAAAGTTACCAGATAGAAGCATTTGTAGATAATTACTCACCAATGCTAGAATACCCTGACCTAGTTACGAAAGAATGCCAGCGAGAAGATGAAACTTCCGCCAGAACTCCTGTTAATGTCGAGGAAGTATCAATACACAATTCTCCACATCTCATAGACGAAGAACAGTATCTAGTTTACAGTTATGACACAGACGATGAAGAATCTCAGAGAGAGCCATTTTTCATATCATTATCATGCAACAGACTTTATGAACTTAACTACGAAGGGAAATCTATTCAAGATTACGATATGAATTGTCTTGAGTCAGCCGTTCAATCTGAGAAGAGACCAAATTCTCCTACACAAAATGAAACTAGACAAATTCTTTCATTGAAGTTCAATTATCAGAGGAGAGATATGCGGAAGAGAGAATATATATTCGAGAAAGCTCAGAATTTTGAGCTTCTCATCAAGAAATTACAAGATATCGCGATAGATAATGCAAAGCTAAATCCATTGAAGAGCACATACGAATGCTTAAAATGCAATTCTGTCTATGAGAAGACACAAATGTTGTATTCCTATCCAATTAATGAACATTCAAACGATTCTTCACAATCTGTTATAAACTGCCCCCAATGTGGAAGCCAACAACTCACAGATGATTCTAAACTCTCCGTTAAAGATCGCGAATTGGTTGATTCAGGAACAGCTTTCGTAAGAAAAATGACCCCAGTTGAGATCCGAACATCATATCTAGACAATAGTATAGCAAGTCCAAAGACAAGCTTGACTAGCAAAGAACTAAACAGAACGAAGCGCGTAGCTATCAGCAAAAAGGAATCTTCTTACTTTTCTGAGAATAAAGTAACTAAATATCGTAAAAAGAGCATAGATGAAATTCAAGCTCCAGACGATACATTTGAATCCGATTATGAAATGGTTTTACGAAAGAAAGAATCAGCTATAGATGTCCTCTTGACTGACAATCAATCTGTATTAGAAAATGCACATAGAAATTTTGAAGCTGACAAATTAATTGACTTTTCTAATGTGAAGTCAAGTGAGAAAGTAGTAGGTAAGGGAAGCTTCCGTAGGCGAGATAAGCAACCTTACGTTCAACTCTCTGATAGTATGATTGCTAATGATGCAAGAGGACTTACCAAAACTCACATACATACTGATGACACTACATCTAATTTTAGAAAGCCTTTTACGAGGCCAAGAGTAAACACATCTCCTTTAGAAGATCTTCAAGAAAACTCGAGCCAAAGTGACAGTGAGAGAAGGAATTCAGTTTTATCTCACGGTAGTTTCATTTTTCCATCTCGTACCAGTACGGGACCCGAAGGAATAGGACTGCCTTTCTCTTTCCATGATCCATCACACATACGACATGATTTCAAACTATATATCGAGGTTAAACTGTTTGAAAACCATAGTGAGGAATTTTTCTGTCAAATACGGTGTACTGCTGTACAAACTAGAATCAGAGAAGAATTTGAATGTCTCCTAATCATATCAACACAAGCTGCATATATTTGCCAGGTAAAAGGATATGAAGAGCAATCACCCTCTGAATGGCTGTCAAAACTGGCAAGAATTTCCCTGACTAATCTGTTCTTTATTGATATCGGCCTGCATGCTCAAACTATACAGCTTGAATTTAATCGTGTCAAGAATGGATCTTTTGTTTTCGTTACTAGAGATACCTTACGAACAAAGATATTTGTAGCATCACTATCTGGATACGTTGCGAAGCTAAAAAATGGTAATCTTCAGAGGGTAGGAAACGACCTTCAAACAATACCAAACTTTAGAGCTAGTATAATTGGCAATGAATCAGGAATTTTCTCAGAAAAATTCGTTCTCGGACTTCGATTCTACGAAATTATAAGGTACACATCCGATCTCATTAAGACACACAGATTCAACAAACGAACAGTGCATAACACAATTAATGGAGCAAAATTAGTGGACTTTCTTATTCAGCGTGGAGAAGTCTCCACAATTGAAGAGGCTTGCATTATTCTACAAATTTACATTGACTGTAAGATACTGAATCCTGTTGAGCTATCCTTTGAGCCTTTTAACCCTGAAAGAAATGTTTATTATAGATTCTTTATTGACGAGCTAGACCCTCAAAGTAGCAGTATTAATCGTAGTGACATACAAATGTTGAATGAAATTGAAGAACTCGAAGTATACTGTTTATTGTATCAATTGGAATACAAGCTATCCAATCCCTTACCCGAAAAGAAAACCATTGGCCTCGCAATCACTGAAGATAATCTATACCTAATCAACCAAAACTTTCAATGGCCACTACCGAGGCTACAACCTCCTCCACAATTAGGTATAAGATGGCGACAATTCGAGTTACAAGATAAACGGCGATTAACGGATATAGAAAAGATAATTATAAACAGCATTTCACAAAATATCGTAATTGTCTTTTCAACTGAGAGTATTACTGATAGCCCACATTATCATGAGTGGAACCTCTGCACTGAATCCAGCCGTATGGCTGAACAGATTGTATCTACCATTAAGACTACATGGGAAAAGCAATACAACATTGAACTTAATATCCTTGTTACTGACAAATTGGATGATAACCTTTAAAATATATTAATATTTATTATTATTAATGCTCTCAAATAGAATTTTTCTAATTTTTGCGAATTATTGTATACACTCAATTACTCTGGACAGACTTGTATAAATTCACATATTTTAATTAATAGTTAACTCATTAGACAATTGTTTGAAGAAATCTTTGTTAATTAATCAGGTGCTCGAAAATTCATTTCGGATGCCTGTGCCTGTTAAGGAAATTCGAGTAATGTAAAATTCCCATAATAGGGACAATCTTGTCCAGGAATCCATATGTGCTACAGAAATTTACGTCTTACATACTATCTTTCATGCTAATATATATTCTTCACATATGGTTACAATTAACCAATGTGGTAATGCGGATTGTGTAATATTACTTATAAGCTGATTCTATAATGTACTTACCTGGGACTTGTAACTTTTCCAGGCTAGACAATGACTAATAATTGCTCAAGATTTGGGTAAAATATTCAAATATCTAGAATTTCTGAGTTTCAATGTAATTCTTCTTATACGGATTTCCAATTTCTGAGATATTAAAATATATTATCTATTTCACAATAGTAATGGCAGATCGCCAGCATCCTTATCGCCGCCGTCGGTTTCAATACACCATTGAGATACTGCATGTTCCAGTACTTTACCCTCTAAGAGACCTCGAATATGATATAAAGCAGAAATGGGCTAATTGTATTGAAGGGTGTAGGGTGATAGGAAACGATACAGATATGAGAGGTACTTATATCTTCTACATTAACTTCTCCAGTGAGTATGAAAATGAAGCTAGAAACTGTGCTGAGTTCTTAAAAAATGAGGGATACCTTACTGATGGTATGTATTTGAGAGAAAAAATTCGTGATATGGAACCCAATCCAACAGGGAATGAAAGAGAGAGGAGAAGAGGGATGGGAATGGGGAGAGGAAGGGGAAAAGAACAGCGGACTCGTCGTTATGCAGATAGAAGCTTACCCGATGAGCCAAACCCAAATCCGATAGGACCAAATTATAACTTAGATAGTGCTCATTTCCCAGACACAGACATAGTACCGAATATTGAAATTCCTAAACCAGGCTACATCATACACGTTAATAATATCCCATCATTCGTAGATGAATATATTCTTGCAGATATGATACTGGATAACGATAAACGCGTAACTAAATTCAAATTACGTGATGACTCTTCTAATGCTTCGTTGAAAGAGGCATTGGTCTACGTAGACAATACAGCGGGGATGATGGACCTGATCTCCAAACTAAACCACGTTAAGGTGGGAGGCAATACATTAGACGCCAAGGAGAAAAGGAAAAGTATCCCTGAACCTAATACTACTAATCTAACTGATTACATGCATCCTGACTTCAATCAAAGGCCGCGAGCAGGTCCACAATATCCCAGTTCTCATCCTCAACAGAGAGACAATGTTCAACTTACTGAGTCAGGACCAGAGATGTATACGTAAGTATGATATTCAAAAATCCTTTTCATTTTGAAAGTTCGGAAAGAACAAATGTTATAGTTATGCATTTTATAGGCAGAAGACTGTTGAAATGAGCAATCTCCTATACGACTTTGTCAAAAGTAAAATGAAGACTCAAATAAATGGCTTTTGTAGAGACCGTGGAGAAATTCATTATGATAATGGTATTCTCCACCTCAAGAGCTATAACAAGACTCAACTAGCCACAATATATACCACATTAACCACTGAGGTATTCATTTATTATTTCAGTTTTTTCTCAATTACGTGATGCTTTCTATAGGTGTGTGAACGAATACAAACATTGGGCCGTGAAGATTTTGAATTCTTAATTCACAATAAGTTTTCAGGCCAGGGTAATATTGTAGAAGAGAAATGCAACGCATATAAATCTGTTGGACAATTACAGTACTGTCTGAATTCGGTTGAGTTCAGTCTTCACGTATTTGGAATCACAGATTGTGTAAATGTTGTGCTAGACCAGATTGAAGAGGCTCTCTATTACCAGTTCTATCTGACTAGGTAACGAAATAATAATTTGAATATGCTATGTGTACATTTTTATTGTCTTCTAAGGATCCACTTGACGAATTTTCATATGGTTATTCTATAAATATATATTGAACTATGCTGCGTTAAAAAATAATCATTGAAGCCTTGATTTTGTGTATGTTTTACATAAATATGTAGAAACAGAGATTATGAGTTACTCTTATGTAGCCCAATGGATATCTACATATCTGTGTTTCCTGGAGTTATTCAAGAAATCATTGGTACATCTGGCTATCTAAAAGACACCAGAATTACTATCAAACATAACGTTGAGTTGCTAGTGTGTAAACGTATTCGTGAAGAGATTAGGAGAGTCCAGAATGCGATTATCTGTGATCCTTGTAGGAGTTTTCCTTTTGAAATGATTAAAAGTGGGCTGAAATTTTGTAAGAAAAATAATCTTAGAGTTGCAATCATTTACAAAGATTCCAATGGAATGTTGTATAAGAGATACCAACAAGACACTGTGGTAAATTTGTGTGGAAATAAAGCTCAAATCTTAGAAGCGAATCAAGCTTTTTCGGCTCCAATTTCTTGTAAAATTCCAGCGACGAAAAAAGGTTTGGACGTGATCACACAGAGGTGTTCACGGGGCAGTCCGTCTCTTATAAAGAATCTGGAAAATGAACTCACTGTTTACATTAAATTGCTCCCAAACTCTGTTGATGTAATAGGATTCATCAAGGAGGATATTGACAGCGCTCATGCCCGTATAATTCAAGCTTTTGAAAATGTGGAACTGTTCATGTCTCATATCATTGAGAAATATCAGGTCATTGTCTACTATAACCTAAAATACTACTTTATGCTTCATGATGGACCTGTTTTTTGTAGATAGTTTTCTTGCTTGAAGCAACTTCTTTTGATGTTCAATGGACTATGGATATAATAAGTGAGTTTCAGTTAGACTATGAAGTAGAACTTGTGGCGATGAAGTATGACTACAAGGTGAAAGGAAGCCAGAAAGCCCTTCAAAAGATTGAAAATGAGCACATACAGATACGCGCTATCTTCAAAGACATAATTCTACACAAGTGTACTTCCATTCAATTTGATAAAATATCCAGCAATTTCATTACTACTTTGCTGGAGAATTTCTTTCAATACCAATTTCAAAACGAAAATATGTTTATTTCTTATAATTGGGAAATTCAACCCAAACCTAATAACCTAGATGTGTATATGGAGATTATTGGTAGAAGTTCTGACGTAAATATATTGTCTTCCAAGATCAAAGTTTGTTAATTACACTCTTAATAATGTTGGTAATTCTTGTATGTAATATAATTTTCCTTTTCAGAGTATAAAGCCTTCATCAGGGAAATTGAGAGAGAAATTCGGACCAAGGGAGTTACAGCAATTGGAAGTACTAGGATCAATCTTTCTTAAGATTACATCGAGTGAATTTGTTTGTTTTAAACCATTTTTGAACCAAATAGAGTATCATTCACTTGGTATTAGTACCAAGAAGCCATGGAATATCTTCGATTCAATAATGTCTGACCAGGAGGTAATACGTACAATGCCAATTTCGCCATCAACTTTGTATTTTTTGCGTTCCAAAAAGCTCTTAAAAGAATGTGAAAGTATGTGTCATTGTACGATAGTTGAAGAGCCTAAAGAACGAAGTCCAAATGATAGGACTAGAAGACAACAATTCCAAGGCGAGAGGAATAATCTCACAGTGATAGGCAAGCATGCTGATGTTAAAGCGGCCACGGATAAATTGAAGAATTGGAATGAGAAGTTTATCACCAAATCTGTTTCAAAAAGTATCCGTGTTAAACTGAAATATTTCTTCTCTACGGAGTTGGAAAGTTTTAAGAAAGATATTGAAAATGACCAGATGATAATTATTGATATTCGTGATGCAAAAAAGAAATTACTAGCCAAGTCTAATGAGAATGAAGATGAAATAGAGTTTTCCATTCGAATAGAGACATTGGATAAACCCTTATGTGAACAATATACTGATATGGTAGAAGAACAACTTAAATTTGTGAGGTCGGATGAATTTCCTCTGTCAGATCGTCAGTTAACGTTGTTATTGACTGCTTGTAAAGATCAAGTTATCCCAAAGAATAAACATTTTTATGTGGAAATTGAGCATAAGCAGCGAAGGACAGGATCTGCTAGGATAATAGCAATCCAGCATTTTAGAGACGCGCTTACGAAAGGCATTGAAGCAACGTCACCATACATACAGATTCAAGATAAATTGTACTCGCCACCAGTTTTCCTTCAAGAACTACTCTTCAACTACAGAAAGTACACAGAAGCGATGAATATTAACGCCAATACTTTAGGAGTTGAGTGTTCAAGACCTCAATCTTATAAGGGCAGGTACAAGCTTTCAGGTAACCCTGAAGCTATACAGAAAATGATATTTAACTTGAAAAACTTTGAGTCTAGTTTTGTTAGCCAATGTGACCAAACTGAGTTTGAAATCAATCTTCCACTCAAAGAGTTGAAACACGATGCGAGTTTTACAAATCTCGAGCGTGATATGGCGAAGAATTGTAACGTTAAGATATTCATGTGTGGAGATCTACCATACGATCTAGAAAGTGAGATAAAATTCGATTTGGATGGAATATCCTCTAACTGGGATACGCCAAGTTCAGCCAATCGGAAGCTTTGTACTTATTTCTACTCCAATATTACAATTGAAGTGATGAAAGGTGACATAACAACACTTGAGGTATCTTGTATTGTAAATGCAGCTAATGAGAGGTTAGAACATGATGGTGGCGTTGCAAAGGCCATAAGCAATGCGGGTGGACCAACTATCCAGAAGGGATGTACTAGATATATTCTGGAAAAGGGAAATCTTAGTGTAGGAGGCGGTGTACTACAAGGACCAGGAAATCTCTTATGTAATAAAGTAATACATATTTCTTCTGCATTATGGGACCCAATGAATCGGCAAAGATGTATAAATGATTTGAAAAGTTGCATTGAGACTGTCTTCAAGCTTTGTGAGACCCATAAGCTTCCTTCTATTGCATTTCCTGGTATATCAACTGGAAATTATGGGTTTCCTGCTGCTGTAAGTACAAAAGCAGTTATACAAGAGTGTAAAGATTATATCGATAATCATACCGAAACTCAAATACAACGGTTGATATTTATAGATATAAGTGACAATATTGCTAAGAGTTATAATACAGACTGTCAGCGATTATTCCGTGAAGTTACTACGATTAATCCCTTTGAAGATAAACTAGCTAGTTCCTTTTACCCGAGGTTTTCTCGTTTAGGCCAAGCAACTCCAACTGATCGAACACTGTCACAAACAGGAAACTCAAATATTAGCTCAGGGAGTAATCAATACGAATTTTTTTGGAAAGAAAATGACAATAAATTCTATCTTTACGATTCAAAATATCAGGAAATACTCAATACAGCATACAAATTGAACCCGTTGGGTAATGTGACTTTCACAAGAGGAAGCTATAAATACACTGTAGACTTCTCCACCTTACAACAGACGAATCTTTCCACCAATATAAACCGAACCATTCAAATTAAATCAATAGTCGACCCAGATAGTACTCCTTTACCTAAACCACCTCCTGCATCAATTCAAAGTGATGAGTCCGAACTACATTGTTATTGGTACTTTTTCAGCGATCTTAATCAATGGAAATCATATTCCCACGACATAACCAGGAAACTCTCCGATGCTTACTTAAACAACCAGAAGGGGAGTGTTGTAATCTCACAAGGTGCTTCTAATTATGAAATAGATTTCACTACCATGACACAGACTAATCAAGAGACCGGCACTGTTCGTAAGATTAAAGTAGATAAGGATAAGCTTGAAACTGCCATGGGGAAGCTAGCGATTACTTCTGGTGAGAATGTTGTACTATTCGGTATTCGAGAAAATATCGTTTTGGCTAAAAACAAATTGTCTCATTTTATCAGAACTAAATCAAAATCAAAACAGCTTGATATCCATGGTATACCTAAGACTGTAATGATTTCCACTATAATTAAACTGAAGCAAGGCTATCCTCATGTCAAAGTCGAGGTTAAAGATAAAGGAGAAGATTACGTCATTAAGTTAAATGGGTTTGCTGAGCATGTTAACATTGTGGATACCACATTGAGAGATGTGTACATTAAATGTTTGGAAGATATCACAAGGCAAGATCGTGCTTCTCAAGTTACCATTCCAACACATTGGAAGGCCCATGCACAAAATGAAATGAGCATTATAGTTCCACTAGCTAACGGTTGTGCTGAATGGATTGAAGTAGCTGCCAAGTTTAATGCAACTTCGAGGTGCATTATTAAAACTATTGACCGTATACAGAATAAGTGGTTATGGAGGAAATATCAACAAACAAGAGATGGTTTCAAAGCTATTGAACAAAATGAAAACGAATTAACTGTTTTCCATGGCACAAGTGCAACAGATCCCGAATTAATCTATAAAGGCGCTGAAGGTTTTGATTTCAGACATTCTAATATAGGTATGTGGGGTAAAGCGAATTACTTTGCTGTGAATGCCAGTTTTTGTGAATCCTATCAATACACTGACCCAACCACGAACTCAAAAATGATATTACAAGTGAAGTTGTTAGCTGGCAATGTAGCACATTTACCATCAAAAAGTTCACTTACGATGCCACCCCCACTTCCCAACTTTATGAAGCAACAATTTGTTGGTCAGAGATACGATACTGTATCTGGAGATCACACAGCAGGCTCAAAGGTATACATGGTGTACACGAATGAGAGGGCCTATCCTGAATATCTCATTACTTACTCTTAGAGTGTTTAGATAACATTTGTGAATTGACTAATCTCCATAAATGTCATACTATAGGTATTCAACTATGAATTTCCAGTGAATTTCGTCAAATGTTCGAAATGTTTTTGTTCACACTTAAGTGTTAGTTTTGGGCCTTTATATATCTACACAACTATATTTCTATACTATGTATTTACTTAATTATTAATTCGTGTTTTGTTTATTATTTTAGATACTATAATTCTTAAATTTTATTCCACAATTGTAAATTCCAAGATTTGTAGATAAAAAGTTAGAATGGCTGGCGGTAGAAGATCTATCCAGAAAGAACTAGCACTTATTAAGAATAGACCTACTGCGATGGAATTAACTGATAGCAAAAGTAAATTAGAGGTAGTTACGTCTAAAACTGAAGCAGTCAAAAAGCCTGATGAAGACTCAAGTTCTAGTGAAGACGAATCGAAAAGCAACATGCAAGAATGTATCAACAAACTTGAAGAGAAGAGTTAGTATCAATTTTATTACCAATAATTAAAGTAATTAGTAAACTTACTTGCTATTCCACCCCTAATAGATCAAATGCTAGAAGAAGAATTGACAAGAATTCAAAGACTAACAACAGCGTGAGTTGTAGACATTTATATATCGTAAAATACTTGGCCTATTACACCTTTTTCCCAACTTCTAATTAAGTTATTGGTATGAAGTATGTTGTTATTGGTAACTAAGGGATCTCTCGAATATTCTTTTGATTAGATTTTACATAGCAATGTTATTTGTGTATTCATATATTGTGTTTATTTAATCCTAAAGGTGACTGATCATGATTAGTGTATTATTTAAATAGTTCTAGTAATTCCCATGTCATGGTTACTAAAATTAGTTACTCAGTAATTATACAATTTCTTCAGATGTGTGGTTTAATTATCAAATCACTGAGATTCTGATTAAAATAATAATGAGAAATTAATGGTTGCTTTGGCTATTAGTGATACTAATTTCATTATAATGAAGTGATTCTCTACCCTATAGCTTGAATGTAATTGATTTTACTCCGCTTATAACTTAATGAATCCGAGGTCAGAGCACTTCGTTATATCGAAAGTTTACTGTATTACAAATTTTGCATTAATATTTATTGTTTTAATATATTGACAATTCTATTGCAGGCTACCCAACTCACTATTGACTGTTATATTTCCAAGCACTCAACATTCCAAGTAAGTTGAAATGCAACTTATTTTTGCAACATTTGTCAATAGCGTATACTTCTACTAATACAGTAGACTTCACTTAATGAGTAGAGCCACTGGTTACTCGGGTCACTTGCACTTGGCCAGAATTCCCAGAAACCGAACCATACAATTAGTGTTAATTTACTTCGGTTAATCAGGCCAACACCTTTATTCCACTTAATCGGGTCAAAATGGTTTGGTCACGATGTAACCCTATTAATCGGAGTCTATTGTATTTCACTAGCTCTTTAAAAGAGGAGCTAAATGCTATTATTCAAGAGTTCTGTAATCGAAAACGTGAAGAGTTAAATTCCAAAGGAGAAACTCAAACATCTACTGATCAGGTTAATTAACCATTAGAGATTACACCCAGATTTATTTCTATACAAATGATCTGATCTAGGTTATGAGTTCTGTTGAGTTTAATGACCTGTATTCTATGGAGAGATATCCAGACGCTGTCCCAGAGACTGTGCCGACTACCCAGACCAAATTTCCAAAGTAGTTTCTTAAGTTCTATGGAATATTTGTGCTTATTAACTGAAAAATATTGTAGGTATTCTCAAGTTTATAACCGAATAGTTGAGCCCAAGAGTAACAAACCGTCTCAAACGAATTCCTATGAAAACCTTGTTAAACCTCTAATCAAGTAATTTCCTTTGTACTATTATCCCGTCAAATATTTATTCAATCAACTCTGGCATAGATTGGATTCCTTCACTCGACCTACTCGCTCTTGTTTCAATTGTGGAGGAAACCACACAGTCAGTGATTGTAAAGAGGTATAAACTGCGAGAATCATAAATATGTTAGCTAAATATTTACATGGCAGTTTTTGGTTAGGTTAAAGACTTTAGAAAGGTCCGAGCTAACAAACAGGAATTTTTCAATTCTCAAGGGTTTGTTAAATTACAAGCATTTATTCGGATGTGTTGCCTTTTTCAAAAAATCATATTCCCCAATAGTAATAGTGATCTGCAACAAGAAAGTAGAAATCATAACTCCTATGATAGGTCAAGGTAATGTTCTCTTTCACGCAATTTAAAAACCAGGAATCCATTCGGGCCATTGAATCGATTTATATGTATGTACTAAGTATACTTTTCTGCATTTTCATGAGGTGAAAATACACCGTATAGATGTATAGAGTTATTTCATATATATTTGGATATTTGCCATTTGCTCTTACGTGTACGTAGCTCAGAGAAAAGGTCTTATAATAGACGAAATGAATATCAACGCTACCCAACCAGTCCGAATCAGAGAGATAGAGTGCCTTATTATAGAAATAGTTCTGATATCATGAGTCGTGAGGATACTTATTCTAGTTCATATTACTGTAAGGCAGAAATTGATTTCATGACTTTTATGACTTTTATTAATGGAATTTCTAGCTAGAGAGAATTCTCGCGATAGAGATGGACGTGCTTGTAAGATTGAAACCATTTCAACTATTAATATTCATGCAATACACGGAAAATCTGTAATTAATTAATAGATATGTATATTTAATAGATTACAATTCGAAGAATCACTCGAGTTATTATAATGACAACAAGGTAATACATTTGTATATGGTGAATTCCACAGAATTCTGTTACAATTAAAGGCAAATTTCTTAGGACAGTAGAAGTATGTATCACGGCAGCAGATCAGACCGTGATGTACACGTTTGTATGTCTTCGGTAATTTTTACTCTATCCCAGCTGGTAACTGTGAATTATTCTGTTTATACCTTACAATATTATAGACTCCATCAAAAGGATCACCTAGAGATATACGAATGTTAGATTATCGCGGTAAGGTTGAATATAGCAGCACATACGGTGATATGGAGTTATCAGATCAAGAACTAGGTATTTGGTAATACTGTATGACGTCATAATATCAACCCTGTACAGTCAACTCCCGTTGCATATATGGTCCCAACCGTCAAAGTAACAGGAATTTTCATTGGTTATATCGAACTCCGCTTATATCTAAGTAATTATTACTGTTTCTGAGCTTAGATATAATGGGAGTTGACTGTGTACTTATTTAATGCTCATATTTTAAATGTATGTTTGGAACATGCAACAACAATTTCGATACTTTTAATGTCTTATTAAATGTCTATAGAGGATGGTGAGATAATCAACTTATACTCGAGACAACCGACCCACCCATATCCTCCCCCTGAATATCCACCTTACTACATACCCCCTCCTCTACCCCGATCTGATTCTTATGATACCTCATCTGTCTACTACTCGTCTCATATCTCCAGAGATTCACGTGATCCACCTCCCCCATCACACGAGTCATATAACACGCACAGTCGCAGTATGCCAGATATCTGTACTGGCTCAAAACGTAGATACACACGTAGAAGTCCTGATCTACAGGATAGCAGGGGAACATACAGTGAGTCTAGTGATAGTAGTTCTGTTTTCAAAACCAATGAACACAACTTCTCACTTGATTTCCCGCCTGGAATTGTGACACCTGAGAGCATGCGTGCACCAGAGCGGTTCAATAATATCCGTCGAATAATCGACAGACATAAATAATTCATCTCCCACTCCTTACATTTAAAATTAATCACAAGGGTTGGGTTATACTTTCTACATATATAATTGCCAAACTAAAGGTAGAAACACACAAACAGTCAGTAATTGGAGAGAAAACCTAAGATAACCGCTCTGACGATTATAAATGGTTGATTTTTGTGTTATTGTTTTACCTTATATCATATTTACAATTGTTTTCCATTACAAATATTCTTCACATTCTAGCAGCGATTAGAATGACAGATTTTCCTGTTGGGACTTTAGTATGGGTGGAAGTTGGTGAAGGTTATCTCTTACCTGGCAAAGTTAAGGCTAAAGGAAAAAATAATAACAGCATCATAGAAGCGAATGGGAAGGAACATTGCATTGCATTTGCACAACTATTGCAAGGTGTCAAAAAGCGCGATGCTATTCCAGAGAAGGGCATGGAAGATATGATAAAGCTTTCTCAATTGCATGAAGGATCAATGCTATATAATTTAAATCTACGCTACAAACACGATTTAATCTACACCTATACTGGTAGCATCCTTATTGCCATTAATCCTTATCACTTATTTGATATTTATAATGTTGAGACTGCTCGAGCTTATGAAGGTCAGTTATTGGGAGCTTTGCCTCCACACATATTCGCTATAGCAAATTCAGCTTACATGCATATGAATGCAAACAGACAGAATCAATGTGTGGTTGTAAGTGGGGAGAGTGGAGCAGGTAAAACAGAATCTACGAAATTAATTCTACAATATTTAGCTATTATTAATAAATCCACACATAATTTGATCACTGAAAAGATATTAGAAGCAACCCCAATTCTTGAATCATTTGGAAATGCTAAAACTATTCGGAATGATAATTCGAGTAGATTCGGGAAATACACTGAAGTATTTTTCGATAAACAAGGATGTATTGAAGGAGCAAAAATTTCTGATTATCTTCTTGAGAAATCTAGAATTGTGTTTCACGCGGATGAAGAGAGAAACTACCATGTATTCTATGAAATGATTTCTGGTCTCTCTCAAGAGCATTTAGATAAACTAGGACTTTCGGCTGCGGATAAATATTTTTATTTGAACCAAGGTAGGGGTATAAGTTTTGAAAGTAAGAATGATAGTCAGGATTTCCAAAGATTAAATGAAGCAATTGATTTCTTAGGGATACAAGACACTGAAAAAGATGGAGTATTCCATCTGCTAGCTAGCATTTTACATTTAGGCAATGTTTGTTTTCGTGCGAAAAGCAAAGAGGATCAATTTGCTAGTTTCAAAAATACAGAAGCCTTAGATGTTTGCTGCAATCAGCTGCAAATTACCAAAGAAAGACTTCGGGTTGCGCTTACTCATAAACGCACTGTAACTCGTGGAGAAGAATTCCACACTCCCTTACTAGTAGAGCAAGCATTAGATGCTAGAGATGCTCTAGCCAAGGCATTATACTCCCATCTATTCAATTGGCTTGTCATGAAGATAAATAGTATTGTGTATGCAAATTTACCAAAGTATTCAGTTTCTATCGCGGTTCTAGATATATTCGGTTTTGAAATGTTTCAGGTTAACAGTCTCGAACAGTTGTGTATTAATTACGCCAATGAACAACTACAATATTATTTCAATGAATACATTTTCCATCTTGAACAACAGGAGTATATGAAAGAGAAAATTGACTGGAAAACAATCGAAGTTCGCGATAATCAACCTTGCATAGATCTCATTTCAAAATTTCCAATTGGTTTATTACATATTCTAGATGATGAGAGTCATTTCCCGAAAAGTACCGATGAATCTTTTCTCGACAAATGTCACCATGAACACAGTCAAAATCCCAACTACATTCATCCCAAACAAAAAGTGTTAGTTTTCGGTATTCGACACTACGCTGGCAATGTTTGGTACAATGTTGAGTATTTTCTGGACAAAAACAGGGATGTTTTCAGGAACGATTTTGTGAACATCCTACAAGATTCAAAATTACAGTTTATATCTACCATCTTCAACCAAACACTCACAAATCAACCCAACCAAACTCTAGCTGGTACTGCTACAAGAAAACGAATGCCAACAGTAGCTGCTAAATTCACGCAATCTCTCAACTCACTGATTGATACAATGAAAAAATGCCATCCATTTTTCGTACGCTGCATAAAACCTAATGAGGATAAATCATCATTAAATTTCATTGAGAAATTAGTGTTAGAGCAATTGAGATACTCAGGTATGCTGGAAACGATAAGAATTCGTAAATCAGGTTACCCTATTCGCTTAGACTTTGATTCATTCCTCTCGCGCTTCCATTTCCTAGCAAGAAACAAGGAAAAACTTAGGGAAATGTCGCCGAAAGTAGGCATAAGTCATATCCTCAAATCCGTGAATGCTACTGGATTCCAAATAGGTCAAAGTAAAGTATTTCTTCGAGAAACAACTGAGTTAATTTTAGAGAAAACTAAATCAATAGAAATACAAGCAAAATGTGTTATTATACAGAAGGTTGTTCGTGGTTATTTGACTCGTATGGCTTTCATTCGTGTAAAAGCTTCAGTTCGTATTTTACAGTCAGCTGTAAGATGTTTCCTTGAAAGAAGGCGATTTTTGAAATTCAGAAAATACGTGATTTATGTTCAGGCGACTATTCGGATGTTACGAGTCCGTAGACGTTATTTCATACTACTTGACGCGAAGAGACGATCTGACAGGGATAAAATACAGAAGCAAGCCTTAATTAGAGCTGAGCAAGTTGCACTACAACTCAGCAAAAGACGGATACAACAACAAAAAGATAAACAAATCATCTTACAACAACAACACCAAGATGATGCGACACATTTTAAATTTCCGCCTCCACCACCTGCTCTATCTACTGACCTATCTGAATGTGGAATTGATATCAACGCTATGCTTAGCGCTATCAACAAGGTTTGGACACACCCACATATACAAAAAGATCTTAAACGGATAGAACAGGATCAAGTGAATCAAATTCTGGAAGTGCCCTCAAATATTCGAGACCTCCCAAAGGCCATCAACAATTGTCCGTTTTCTAAATACGCGAGAGCTTTTTTCCAAGAAGATAGGGAGTGGGTTATGGTGAAAAACAGAGTACCTATCTCATTCCTAAAGTTAAGTCCCTCTGTAGATAAAGAAGCTAAAATATTATTCATGTTAGTTCAAGAGTTCTTAACAAACAATTCATTTTCCCTTCAGGATGAGATAACTTTTGGAAATTACATCATCCACAAGGCGCTAACATCTCCTCAGTTACAAGAAGAGTTAATTGCTCAGCTCTGTAATCAGACACGTTGTAATTACAGTGATGATCAATTGAGTAAGGCTTGGGTATTAATTGCCTTATGCATGTGTTCCTTCCCACTCCCAAAAGAAATTCATCCATTCATGTTGAACTATGTCTCTCATTACGCTTATGACGGCTATAAAGCATACTGCCAATACAAACTACTACGAACTACTGAATTACAAATTCAACGCTCTTATCCACCATGTTTGTTAGAATGGAGATCTGCGAAGGAATTTAATACTATCACACTCAATATTGAATATGCTGATATAATACGTTCTGGGAAATCGAAGCTGATAAGTATTGACTCGTGGAGTAAAGGCCAAGAAGTTGGCGCTGCTTTAATACAATCTCGCATATCATCAAAACTAGCCACAACGAAAGGCTGGAGTGTCCAATTACAAGATGACTTACAGCAAATAGAAATACCAACCTACGCATACATTCTTGATCCAATCTCCCTGATAGAATTACCACCTTACTTTTCAAAACAAAATAATTCAACATATCTCTTCTCATGGAAAGGAGTTAAGCCAAGGAATTTCCCATCTAATATTGACGGACAATCTACACCAACTAGGTTACTCCCTGACAGACTATCCAGTTATTTAGATAATATATTTGATCCAATATTCACTGATCCTGATAACAGAAGTATTAATCAATCTATTTCAAGTGATGACCTTAAACAATTGGCGAATCCTCTTGTTATAACTGCAGAGTTGGAAGCAAATCTCCCTCCTAAGTCTTCAACACAAATATTCAGATACCCCAAGATAGAGACATCACCAGCAACATACACTAATCCTGATTGGCATTTTATGTTAAGAAAAGAGTATTTCACTCCTGGAGAAGATATAGAGAATCCAATCATATTAGATTTAGTATTCTTCCAGATTCTCCAGGATGTATATTCATCATTTTGTCTTAGGATATCACCACAAGAGCGTCAAAACATGTTAGAAATGTTCAGTGAATACAATATTACCTTATTCAATGCAGAATGCAGTATAGCAGTTAAGAAATCTATTATTACAGCAGCTCGCTCTTGGCAGTGCTATTTCTCAGCAATTTCTCCAGTCTCTGGTGTAGGCAGTGCTGCTAGGTTCACTCATATCGGCGTTGGACACGCCAACATTATGATGATAAAGCAGCCAACTGAAGGAGACTATCTACAAGTAATAGACACATACGAGTTCAATAGCATACACGAGTGCATTAGTCTAAACCCTAAATTAATGAAATTATCTATTGGCAATTCACGTGATCTGGAATTTGTGTCTGAGTATGCGTTGCTGATAGTTGATCTAATCAGTGATCAGATTTCAATGTTGGAAGATGACTATCGCTTTGTTCTAGCCACAAGAGATTATCTAACTGAAGAGAAGAGCTTGCTTTCATTCACGAAAGGTTCCATAATTAAGTTGCTGGCAAGACGTGATTTGGATAAGGGCTGGTTATACGGTGAAACTGCTGGTCAGATGGGGGTGTTCCCTGAGGATCTCGTCGTCCCTATTCTCGGTGAAGAACCCACGCGAGTTGCTGTAGAACGTGCAGAGTACCAGAACAATAAACGAATGAGTCTCCTCCCTGCTATCAATGAAGAAGAGGATAGAACCAAATCCGTCATTGATTTAATGCTGAATCAAATGCCTCAAGAAACTGAAAGTATTGAAGGATTGCGTAGACCCCCACTAATTACAAGACGCTCCTCCAAACTAATGTCACGTAGTGGTAGTATCACATTCAGATGGGCTATGACTGAATTCGCTATTAAACATTTCCGTTTCGGAAAAGAACGAGTTGATTATGAAAAGAAATTCGCGTCATCTATTCGCATAAAAAAGCTAACAATTACTGGTTCAATTCGAGAGAAGTTTGGTAGTCGTATTAAACCATCAGTTGACCATTTCAGTATAACGAGATTGTTCACTTACACTAAAACTCCTTTAGAATCAAGTTTACTACGTTTAGATGCGAATGACATTAATATTAACAAACTAGCGGTCGAAGGCTTCCTCAATATAATGATATTCATGGGAGATTATATGAGTAAAGGGAAAAGAGATTTTGAGATTGTTAATTTCCTCCTGAAAAACGGTTTGGAGTATGATGAATTGCGTGATGAGATATTTTGTCAGCTCGTTAAACAGACAACCAATAATAGTAGCCATAAATCTGATAGCTGTGGACGAGGTTGGTGCCTCATGTACATTTGTACTTCATTCTTCCCGTGCTCTACAACACTACAATCTTATCTTTTGCAACATTTCCAAGTACTTTCGGATGATACGCAGAGTATTTATCATGGAATCGCGACGAATTGTCTCGTTGCAATAAGGAAAGTATGTAGATTTGGTCCAAGACAGAATTTACCAAGTGATAACGAAATTAACGCACTTTTAGCTAACAAATACTCAAAGCATATTTGCATTCATCTCCCAGGCATTCTTACTAGAGTAGTTAAGATTTACAGTCACACAACAGTACATGATGTTAAACTGAGCATTTGTGAAGAAATGGATATTGTGAGTCCTAAACTTGTAGAAGAGTTTTTATTATTCATTGATTTTGGAGAAAAAACACAAATTTTGCCGTTAGAAGCGAATGAGTATATTTTCGATGTAATGAGCATGATTGAAAAAGAGTTTTTAGATTATAAAATATTTTTCAAACGAGCTATTTGGTTCCATCAAATCAAATTAAAGAATCCTTTATTAATAGAGATTGCTTACCATCAGGTTCTTAGGAATTATTTGAAAGGTAACATTATTGTTATGGATGAAGAGAGTGACATAATTCCAACCTTTAGAGATAAAGTATTGTTGTTAGCAGCGCTACAACATAGAGCTCTTGCTAATCCCAAACCTCCAGAACGACAGGAAATGGTGAAAATTATTCCTAAGTGTATTTGGCGATCAATGACACCTCATCAATGGATTCTAGCTGTAAATGAAAAATTCCAAGATATTTTCGATTTAACGGACAGTCAAGCTAAATTTGATTTTGTATTTCAAGCAGCTAGCCTGCCACACGCCGGCTCAGCTTTCTTCAGAATATTCCATGTATCCGATCGCAGGATTCCTGGAGAATGTATTCTAGCAATTAATAAATTCGGAGTCCACTTCCTAGACACGACAACACACCGTTCAATATTCTCATACGCACTACAGGATGTAGTATCTACACGGAAAATACGTTCTCATGATGGTAGACAATTTCTTGACATCAAATTTGGTAATTTGATGGTTCAACGTATTATTCGTTGTGAAACACCACAAAACCATGAAATCGGGCCAATAGTACGACAGTATGTGAATTTCCATATGGAATTAGCTCTTGTTAATACTACAGACAAAATTTGACTTTTCTTATTGTTTCAGATTATTTTAGTATATTTTAATAATTATGCTTATTGGTTGATAATTTAAATTTGTTAGAATAAAACTCAATTTTCCAGACTGAGATAAAATATGGGACAAGCAGGGATGAGAAACAAGTAATGCTTTATAAGACAACGTATACGTATTCCTCTGTATTTTGATTAGCTCTTTAATGGCCAATTCAAAGGAATACTTCAATAAACAACCGACTCAAAGCGGAATAAAAGACTTAATTGAAAAGAAACTTATCCAGGTAGATCTGGACGAAATATACACACCACCAGTCGTCAGACCTATCGTATTTACTGAGAATTACGTTTCTAATAAACCCAAAGAGTTTATGCAACTTGGTAGTATAGTACAATCCAATTTACCAAATGAATTGATTGACCAGTCATCTTTAATTACAAATGAATCATGGCAAAAAGATAACAAATCATTAGATTTTGAAATGAAGATAAACAAACTAAAGTTAGAAAAGACCAAAAACGTTGAAACGAAAAATGTATTTTTGAATATCAATGACCCGTGGTGTATGATAGCAGTTGGTATACAAGGTGCAGGGAAATCACATACATTAATGAAATTAGTAGAAAGCTGCAGTATTCAGTTACCTGATAATAAACTTCAATTTCCCATGACGTCACTTATTTGCCATTATGATCCTGATCTCAGTAATTATTGCGAAGCTGCAACTTTAGCATTATACCCATCAGCTGATGTACACGTAATTGTCCCGCCTGATATGTATAATGAGCGGAAAAAATTTTACTCGTCTCTTCCTATGGTGAAAATACACCCTCTACTTTTTCAGTTTAAAAAGCTATCTATTGACCATATAAGGAAATTAATGACTGTAGATGCAGGCGAGAATATATTGTATATGCAAATACTGACAAATATACTCCGTAAATATCAGAAAAATGGGGAAAAATTGACCAGCATTAATCAGCTTTGGTATGAACTCAATGGTAAAAATAGTGTAGATAATCTACAGAAGCAACAACTGGTACCTCTCAAACAGAGGATAGCTCTACTCCAGTCTTTTTTAGCTGGAGAGGCAGAAAATAATCCTATACAACTGTCCTCAAAAGCATCTGGGAATTGTATAGAGGATATCAGCGAATTATTTGAGTTGAAAGGAGCTATCCTTATCTTAGATTTATCCAATCCGCTAATGGATCAGAGTGAAGTATGTAGTGTTTCTAACATATTTGTTGATATGTTCGTACATCATAAGGTTGATCATGGTAAACTGCTATGTTTTGATGAAGCACACAAGTTTCTAAGCAAATATAATGAATTAGCAAATACTATCGTTATTTCTGCTAGAGAATTGAGGCATCATGGACTACGTTTACTTGTTTCAACTCAAAACCCAGACATATTACCTGACGAATTAATAGAACTTTCAAGCCTAGCTGTTCTCCACCAAATCTTCTCCCCCAGATGGATTAAATTCCTTCAAGCGAGATATCCATTGAGTAATGAAATTGTAAAATCATTGGAGGGATTGTCTGTCGGACAGGCCATCATATACTCGCCCCGAGCGGCCATAAACTCACCTATTATCGGATCAGAAATTGCACACATTCAAGTATCAGGTCGCCAATATAGCTCATCTGGTAGTAAGCTTAATAGTAGCTAATCATTTGGATATTTTTAGACTTTTAATTGCAACTAATTGTTGAATTCTATTATCTTATAGATTTTGTTTACTTTGTGATTTGTTGTATTTGATTGCCTTATCAAAGCTTAAAACGTATATTCTAATGAATTCTAAATTCAGTAAAATACTCGCATTATCCAACAATCATTTCCTTAAGCATTTTTAGAATTAACACATTTGAGTGGATTGGATAACAAATTTTGCTTTGTATCAAAATGGAATTGCTTTCATCATTTTTTAAAGAAAGTAACCCTAACAAAATGTTTGAAGATTTCATATTTGCTCATACACAGACGACCAAAATGGGTGAAGAAATGATTTCAAAGCTCCGACATCAAGTTTTATTATTTGAGAAACCTGCATCAGAGAAGGTTAAGAAATGTAAAAAGCCTAAGAACATTGTTGGCCGTCAAAAAATAATGAAAAGTATCGGAGATATTCCGAATGAATCTATCAAATATTATTTATTTATTCCTATGTATAAGCTATGGCAACAATATGCAGCTGAAGTATTAGGCAAAGTCATTAGCAACCCAACGAAAGGCCAAATAATGTCGAACTGCCAAAAACTAGTTAGACTTGACTACCACGGCTGTTTGATAACTGTGCTCGATTCGAAATGCAATTCATACATAGGACACACTGGTATTGTGATAAAGGAGTCGCAAAATACATTCACTATTGTAACTTTGAAAGATGAACGGAAAACTATCCCCAAACGTAACACTGTATTCGCGTTTAATTATGGAAATGTAATGTTCAAATTGTTTGGAAATAATTTCAGAGTACGACCTAGCTTGCGTTGTTCAAAGCGTTTCAAAGATAAACCAACAACAGAATATTTATGAATCTTATCAAACCTTATATTTTCTAAATAAAATTATGCCTCAAACAATGAGATTTCATTTGTTTCGTAGCAGCGATGATGTTGGTGCGATGGGCGGACTGAATTACATGTTGTTTCCAGCGCCTCTACTGAGCTGTAAGCATAGCTTACCTACGTGAATGCGTGATACATTTATTACAGGGTATACAATGCGGTAGTAAATATGGCTGCTCATATATTATATCAGTTATATATTAAAAATTTGAATGTCAGCATACTAAATTCTCACTATTCAATTGTATGTATATTATTAATTGAGCCTCTATAGCCACAATACACCATGCAATGCATTGGATTGTTGTATAAATATAGGTGATTATACAACTTAGTCAATTCTGAATTTCTCTACAGTTATACTACTAGTGTATTTTATTATGGCAACTAGTCCTGCTACAAGTACACCGGGTTTTTTAACCCCAATAAAATCTAGACTCGCAAATCGACTCTCTGGACATTTTCACAAAAGGAGTTACAACCAATTTGAAACAAGCGCAAGTGTTGACGAAATCACATCGAATTCATCCAAATCTGACGCGAATCCTGATTTCTTCGGTTTTTCTCCAACAGAAATAAAATCATTCTCTCCACCCATTGTTCATAATGATTACCTCTTCACCAAAGACAATTACGTTCTATTCTACGTACAATTTACACGAGTTGAATACGGACTATTCAAAGACCTTATTAGCTTAACTACTCCAGTACAAGATATCATTAATCGTTACTCAAATTTTTTCCATGATTCTCCAAAATTGAAACTATTCACCGGTCCAAAAGTTGGCGTTTCGCAAAAGGCTAAATTTGGCCGCACACGTTCGTTATCCCTTACCAAAGCTAGCGGTACCTATCATAAGTTAGAACCGAATATCAATCTTTTTGAACAAAATATCAATTCAAGTTATTTGTTGATAATAAGCCCACCATCTGATGCTAAGTTCAATAAAGAAATGTTTCAAGCATACCTGAACTCCAAGACTGAACAAACTCTATTCGTAGAGAGATGGATACCTGCTGTACAAGGGTCTGTACCTCTGAATGAAGATACTGCTTGTGTTGTAGCCGCATGTCTATACACACTCAACTCTATACAGAACACTGCTACAAGCTACAACAGTAGTCCGAGAGACTTCATACACAGAGGAGTACCTGTTACTAAGTTAGCAGAAACTAAGATAGTGAAAACACTCGAAGAGCTCAAACCCGAATCTGTTGAGAATATCATGAAGCTCTGTGCTGAGGCTGTTCTATCCAATTTTCTAAGCGCAGCCATTATATTAAGTGTCAACACTGGTAGTGGTATTTATAATGAACACAACACGTATTTTGTCCTAAGCTCAGAATCTATTGTATTGGTAAAGAAGAGCGATTTATCTCGCATTATATCATGTGTTCAGCTTGTGGATATTAAGAGCTGGAAACACTCTGGCAATACACTTAACATCGAGCATGTGAATCGGCTTGAGCAAACAACTGTTGTCTCCCATTTAGTTGTTAAGTCTAAAGACGCTGCGTTAATTAGCACTATACTTACCGCAGTGGGACATGCTTTAGCCGCAGAAGAACATTAAGAAGTATACTTTAACGTAATAACCTTCCCTATAACCAAAGGAAATGAACTTAATTATTTGTGAATTGCTCAGTACTGATTTGTTTATTTAATAATGCTCTACTATTGAGTATTTTATACAGAAAATATGTAGTTTTAATTCAATTAACAACCAGGATTCTAAATGATCATATTTTAACGGTTAATCGCTTGTTAATCTATTAGGTATTAATGCAGTGAAATTTAGAAATATTATGTACCCATTGTCCGTAATCAATTAAAATCCCTAATTGTTGTTCTAGCTTAGCAACGTAGCAGCACGTTTTGATGGACCACAGTCAGGGGCGTAGCAGGGTGGCGCTGTCTCACTTCTAGCCTGGCTACGCCCCTGATAACAGATAATGCTAGCCCTTGTCAAGCATCTCACTATGTTTGATTATAGGCCTAAAGACATTATCTACTATTTATATAATAAAAGCCTCGAAGTTCAGCGAAACTCCGATAAGACGTATCCCTTCGGGAAACAAAATTAGTACTATACCAGAATCTATCAGAGTGTAGGTCTTATCCAAAGATTGTATTAAAATGAATGGGAAAGAAATTTTTTGGATGAAAGATACACTAACTTATTTTGAATATTCACAATTTAGTATTTGATAATCAATTGTCATTTCAATGAATTAGTATTTGGTTTCTGTATTACTTCAAAATGGCACAATATCAAAACTATATGCAAAATCCACAATTTAGACCAGAGGTGCGGAATCCAATTCCAGCCCTAGGCCAGATACGTATTTCTCCTCAACCACAATTTCCACCTGAATATCCACAATATGCTGAACAATATCAAAATAGAGCTCAGCTAGTCCAACATCAATATCTCCAACATGAAACTCAACATCAAATACCTTCTTATCCTGGAAGACCTAACTATCCAAGTGGTCAACCCCCACCTGCCGGTTACTCCCAACCCTCACCTATCGGTCTCGACAGGAAATATCAGACTAAAATTAAAGACCTTGAAAAGGAACTCGAGTATAAAAAAAAGGTAATTCTCAGTTTAGAGAAAGAGAACCGTCTTCTCACAGGTCGTCTTGAAGTTGTTGAAAGTAATCTCGAGCCACAGTCTAAATGGAACAATACACGTATGCCCGACCTTAATAAAGAGATCGCTGATTTGGATAAAGCAATTCGTTCAGGTCCACAACTCAATACTATAATTGATAAAATCAAGAGCATAAAGGAAGTTTTGGATAGCATATTTTCCCCACACGATAGGCTAAGCTCAACTGTCCCTAGTAGATCTAAACAAAATCAAATCTACCTCTCACCATTAGGCCAACAAGTCTATTATCAGGACCAAAGACAATCGCCCAATCCAGGGCACCAACCTCAACTTCGTCCAACATATCAACAATATTAGTATATTGCTTTTAGAATCTCGATTTATTTGATTGTTTATTTTCATTTTTCAAACTGTAGTGATATTGAATACCACCATCCAATAGTTTTGTATGTATCTAATCGTATGGTATAAATATATGGTATATTTTAATAATAATAAGGGAAATAAGGAAACATCTTTGAGCAATGATATATTTGGGTGTGTATGATTACTTATTCTTCTGTTTTTGGGAGGTACTTGTTCATAGGGCCAACTAGCACAATAGTAAGCAACGAACTGTTTATTATGACAAAGATACAGAAAACGTTGCCTACAATTCCTTCAGGTGCATAGCTTGTATAATTCTTACCGTAGTTCATCCAATTACTTGAAACACCAGTATTTAAATATTCCGATACGCCAGCGAGAATTGTTACCGTTGCAATCCAGATGATGAAAAGACCGAAAAATCTATGCCAGGAAATTAGGAGGTCTTTTATTCTCTGAAGTCCAGTCGGAAACAAATATAATATCCCCAAAGTAAATTGTAAGTTGATAGCGATTAATGTTAGTAGACCGCACCATGAATGAATGCTCCAAAAATGCGTATGATTTGATGTAAATTTGCTTTGTTCAATAGCAACCAATGCTATACATATAGACACTTGGGAGATGAGATTAATTGACCAATGTATTATTTTTTGTGGCCATTTTCCGATTGGAAATATCCTATAACTCAGTATGGCAAGAGTTGGTAAGACTATGGATCCCAGCGTCATGAATGTAGGATGGAAATTGAATAAGGTCGTCTTAGGGTCCCATGAAAATCCGTTTCTGAATAGTCCGAACCATGAAAATATTACAACTAGAATTACACCGCATGTAAAACCGAACGTCAACATGGCAGTGAAAATACTGCAATAACAGGAGCACTTGCATTTAGACTGGGATAATTCTTTTGGTAATACAAGTGGGGATGAAGATAATCGAGTTCCTTCTCCGATCATTTTATAAATTATTTCTGATATCGTGCTAGAACTGAATGTAAACATTTATATTTGTGTGATATAAATGAATATACCTATTTTGATTTGGAAGCTTTGTATATTTCAGTAGTTGAATTTTCTAATTCAGTCAAAAATCACGAGACAATTCCTTGCATTTCTACTCAATTTACAATGCAATAAAATCTGTAGAATTTTATAAATTTAATTATATGTATGAAATCGGTTTCATGAATGATTGAACCTTTGTCTAATTAGTCCCCAATTATTTGAGTTATGAACCATGGATCAATATCTGATATACTTTCAAGAAATTTCCCCATTTGTTGAGGAAATAACTATTACGGTAGAACCGCGTTAATACGAACAAATATTTACCAAAATCAGGTCCCTACAATGGTTTTTCATTTGATATTGCACAAATTAATACTTACTCCGGATAAGAAGTACAAATTTCGAAACTCCGCTCGTGTAAGTATTAACCAGTTCTATTATTATTTGATTAACTCTTTGATGGTTAGTGATTATGTCATCTTCCTGTATCATCCTATTCTTCCTTCTGCTAACAATAATTTCAGTTCAAACTGCGATAGTTAAAACACAAGAAAATACTTGGAAAACCAAATATTTCGAGCAAAGAGTAGATCATAATGACTACAGAGTGAATAGTTTGGGATCTTTTAAGCAACGCTATTTGATAAATGGTAACTCGTATAAAGGCGGAAATTTTCCAATCTTTTTTTACACCGGAAATGAAGGAGATATAACTCTATTCGCAAAAAACACTGGTTTAATATGGGAATTCGCGGCCCATTTCAATGCACTAATAATATTCGCAGAACATCGTTACTATGGAGAATCACTCCCATTCGGTTCTCATTCATTCGCTAACAACTCAATGCTAGCATTCTTCACTGCAGAGCAAGCTTTACAGGATTACGTCACATTAATTGAATACCTTAAAGCGACTGTAGCCAGTACTAATTCCCCTGTAGTTGCATTCGGTGGTTCTTATGGCGGTATGTTGTCTGCTTGGCTTCGTATGAAGTACCCAGGTACAGTTGTAGGTGCTTATGCCGCATCAGCTCCCATATGGCAGTTCACCAGTTTGACACCTTGTGAGACGTTCAATTCTATTGTCACACGAACATATCGTGGGACTAATTCAAACTGTCCATTAAATATTCGAAATTCATGGAAAGCCATAAGAGGAATATTCGAGAGAGGTCAACCCGCGAAATTGAAATCCTTATTTCATCTGTGTGACGATATAAAGGACAAAGATGAATTGAATGCGTTAATAGCCGCAATTAATAATGTATGGGTGAGTATGGCAATGGCAGACTACCCGTATCCAGCCAATTTCCTAGGAAACCTTCCTGCATGGCCTGTGAACTACACTTGCAATATATTAAGCAAGAGCCCAGCTAATGAAGATGCTTTGTTAATGTTAATCTCAGAAGCTGTACAAGTGTTCACTAACTATTCAAAAGATGTAAAATGCTTCAATATAGCGAACGGAGGAGATCCACCCGCTCTATCTACAAATGGTTGGGATTATCAATCCTGTACTCAAATGGTAATGCCAATGTGTAGTGATGGTAAAAATGATATGTTTGAAGTACAAAATTGGGATTTTGACGCTATGACTCAGTATTGTATAAAGGAATTTCGAGCTGTGCCGCGAGAATTTTGGGCTGTCCAGACTTTTGGTGGTAAAGAAGCTGTCGCGAAAGCTGCAAGTAATATTTATTTTACAAACGGACATCTTGATCCATGGTCTGGTGGCGGTGTTCTAACTCAACTTTCCCCTTCGTTACATGCTTTCGTTATCTCTGATGGAGCTCATCATGTAGATCTACGTGCTAGTAATCCTCATGACACTACCGCGATTAAACAAGCTAGAAGTATAGCAAAATCTCTAATCACCAAATGGGTGAGTTAATCTTCTGTGCTTATATTGTAAGAATTTGATTTCTCTTTCTCATTATTGTTATAACTTGTATACTGTGTTTGCATATTATTGTTTGCTTGGATTAATTTATAGTAGGGGCATGCAGGTTTGCCAGAATGATATCCCGAGGCATGAAATTGGAGGACAACAGGCCACAATCACAATATGGGGAATTTAGTAAAATTTGGTAACCAACTTTTTGAATTTACAATCTGTTTTTCACAAATTAGATATGAAGCTAATTGTATATATAGTCTTCTCCTTGCTTCCTATTTGTGTAGTGTCACTCGAAAATTTGCAATCACAAACGGATTATGGAAATATAAAATTCTACTCTAAACCTGATCCCAATTTTATCTCTGGTGAATTTTCTCCAAGAAATGAACGATCAATAAGAATAATATTCTCTAGTCTTATTACGGATGAGAAGCAAGAAATAAAACTGACAGATGGAAATAAAAATGTGTTAATACATTACATCACTACATCTCAAGGAACTGCTTCCATTCAAATTGGACAGTTGAACTTCATTGGACAAATGTCAGCTGATATTCTACTGCATGATCCAACGAGTGAATTCCCAATCAATTCTAATTACCAAACACATCTAGATATATTCAGCACAATTGAAAAGCTGGACAAATCAAATATTACAATCCAACATGCTTTAGAGCTGGCTATATCTATGCCAGAATACGAATTGGTTGAAGGTTTGAGCAGATCTTTAGCAGAAGTATTAGGTTCTTCAGGTAGAGATCACCCTAGTATAATGGCTGTATACTTTGCATCACAAAATCTAATACAATCCAGATCAACAATAATCAGTGATATTAACCGCAGAAATAGAATTCTACCAAGAACAGAGAGAAAATCTCATGAATGTAAAATTGAAGGCCAAAATCAAATTCTTTCGGATTTATCAACTTGTACACAAGAACCGGTGGGTGCTATTTGCCATGGCTTATGTGGTCCTGTTGCTGTCTGCTGGAATTTCGTTTGTGGGGACTGTTGTTACCATCAGGGTTGTGCGGATCATGATACCTGCTGTAGTGTTAAAAGTTACCAAAGTATCCAATGCTTGTTCCCTCAGGGGTTTACTTGTGAAAAATATACATGTTCGAAATAGTATAACATAGACAGCTGATGTGTATTTGAGATTTTGGATTATTATGTAAATTTTTGAGACTTTTTGCTCATTTTTTTATATTTTATACTCTGAACAATTCTTCTCAATAGTGTGTGCTAATGCTCTAACATATCTATGTATATTCATATGCGCCTGATTACCAATTCGTATCTGAGCTAACTTAGAATTGGGGATATATGATTTGCACGTATATTCATTCTCCGGAGAATAGAAGTTCGATTAAATTGAATTTGAAACAGTAGAACATAGAATTCTTATAAATTTGTATATCTTTGGCTGATACAGTTCGAACTGACTATTTGTTGAAACAAAACTATGTCTATTACAATATTATAAATAGATGTTAAGGTGAAATTGAGATATTGGGTCGACTGACAACACGTTCATTTGTTCGATTCGTTTGTTTTAAAATTATTTCTAGGTTGAATGATACGGTAAGCTCTCGTTATAACGAAGTGCTCTGGACCCCAGTTTCATTTCATTAAAGCGGTATTTTGTTGTAAGCGGAGTAAACTGTATAATATAATTTCTACTTAATATTCCAGTTTATGATGTCAACATTAGCAAACATCTCCAATGAGCATATATTACGATTATTCAGATGATGTTTCCCCTGTCCCACTCAATATTGACTTATCTTACTCCCACACAGATTCATATATAGTAAGTCCTAACCTATTACATACTATCGGAGATCTCGAATGTTCGCATAAAGAACAGAATTCCATACAAGACATAGTTTCTGAACAGTTACTTGTTGAGTGGGAATCATACCTCAGAGAGGAATCGGAGAGCTCAAAACTGAATAAACTGAAAAGTTTCTTAGAATGTTTTCTATCTCTCTATTCTATACAACCAACACAAGCTATTGCATCCTTTCCCGGTGATATATCTTTCGTATGCACACTTCTAGCCAAAGAACTAATCACACTCGTCAACCAAATAAAGCTTGACATCTATAAAGAACCAGACTCTCTCACCTCGCATCATATACAACCCAAAAATTGTCTAAGATCTTGTGATAAGCTAGAATACTTATCAAATGATTTTGGGTATTTACTCCTACACACACTGAACATCCTATGTGGTCAGGTATCACCTGGTCATGTTGAACTACCTCTCAAAATTCTTCTAATTCTCAAACAGATCATTCCTAATTTGGATCTCTCTAAGCCGCAACGAATTTTGTCCGAAATTGCAGAACAAAATTTCGCTAATGTCAAATTTATATCAATTGATGAGTTATCAAATCGGAATATCAAAGTCAGGCAAATTCTATTCGATCCTTTGCAAATCGAGCGAGGTACAAGAGGAGAATATGCGAGTAGCGATGTTCTCCTCAGTGAATGGAGTCAATCGAATAAGTACTCAAATAATTTCGAAATATTTAGCGAAAAGATCGATTCTCTGTGTGCAAAAAGTAACATAGAAATCGTAGTTATACTTTTGTCTTTATTTGAGAATTTAGTTCAGACAGAATCTATAATCGGGAATGCCATTAAAATCCATGTGTGCCTTGTCCATGGTTTAATGGATGTACACAAGAAAATTTGTGACCAAGAGATATTCGCCTTTTCTGATACAAAACCAGATGAAGACATTTCTCAATCAGCAGTGAGTTTGAGAATGTTATTTCTACGCCTTTCGCTAAGAGTATCTTTTAGTGAACTTTTACTTGTATCAAGACACACTCAAGTTCTATTATTTCTCCTGAAAACTGCTCCAACCGCTACATTCTCATTTCTAAAGAATACATTACAGTTACCAACACATACAAACCATATTGGTTTCAAAACTGTTATTTGTGAGGCATTGAATGGTACGATGCTGATTGGTAAAATGATAGTAGCGAGACTTGATTCTTTAGGAGCAAAGCAACGATGTGTTTTGATTGAATTTCTTGAGTTTTTAGGAGAGAATTTATTTTCAATTATACCAGAAACAATCAGAAAGATTGATGAGAATTATGAAGAATCTTCCGAACTCGATTCACACAATTCAAATCTTCTGATTGTAACTCTCAAGTCTGCCAATGCTAGTTTGATAAACTTTTTAGATGAATTGTTCAAGATCAGTTTCGAAGAATTGAAATCCTATGCAAATACATTAGCTTCGAGTTTAATAAATTTGATTATTTCCAAAGATGTTGGTATTTGGATAATGTCTCATCTCCTCTTTGCACTTCGAAACTCAAAATCTTCTCCTGAGATTATTCACGCTCTCACCTTCTCTCCGTTCCTGAATAATATATCAAAATTTCACGATAATCCAGATATTCAATCTCAAATTTTGGATATAATTGAGAATACTCTGATTAGAATGAGCGATCATGAGGAAAATTCCTACCATTCGAAGTTCGTAAGAAAAACCATCTCATGGAAATTTCTAGAAATATATCAACTTATGCTATCACCAACAACCCATCTTCGTTCAGGTCCTGGTAAATTGATTGGAGTACAGGAGAGAAAAGCACTTCTCAATCATTTAGCTCGGCTCCTTCATTTAGGAGGATTCCAATTGCGAAAAACTGTTGTATTCCAGGTATTATTCCCGCTACTTGTGGCGATAAATAGATACATCACTAACAAACCGGTTAGCAGCCCAGAAGAAATAATTATTATCGAACCCGATATTATTAAGGAAGAAGCTGTAAGTTTATTGGAGTTAGTTTCTAGTAGTTTGCAGCTTCTATCAAAAACCTCAAAGCTTAGAGAACATGGAGAGTTTTTCTTTGAAGATGGTGTAGAAAAGGAATTGTATGAGAATTATCTTGAAATTCTATTCAGTTGGATTGGAAACCAAAACGAGCTCCGTAAGGCTGTCATCAAAAGTTTGAAATGTGTCTGTATGCGAGAATCAAGGCAATTCTTTACCTGTAAGGTTTCATTTAATAGAACCTCTGAATCAATCATTGTGCCTTCTCATCCGCTCAATATTGATGATCCATTGGCTAGTCTTAGTAAATCTATGAATTTCGCTGATGACAACGAAGAGATGAGATTTCAAACCATACCATTAAGAAATGGCACTTTCTTATTTGGCCTAATCCTTGGTCTTTCTACCCTCCCTGATCCAACAAACACTCTTGCATCCTCTGAACTATGGAGTTATGCACACGAGAATTATGAACTTAAACTAAATTCCGATACCTCGATCAAGCGCGCTCTCTCTGAATTATATTTATCACCTGATTTTGGAAACATTATCAATAACCTACCTGCTATATTATCACGCCTGGAATTACACAGAGATCTCTGGAGAGCCGTAGCAGAAATTCTTAGTCACCAACATCCATCCAGCAGTTTCCTAGCTCAATGGATTATCGGTCACAAGCTTGATGATCTGTTCGTTACCTGCGCTCATGGACTAGGTAAGTTTATGAAAAAATTAAACGAATTTCTTAACTATAATATGGACTGTCCTAATGCGCTCCTCCAAATATCTGCAGTGCTAGTGAGCATGTTCACATATGCTATATCGATCAAAGGATTGTGTTGTGTAGTTTCTTTAAAAACTGATCTTCCTAGATCAAAGTCATTACAAGGCTTGAAGAGATTAATTAAATCGCTCAATGGAGATTGTTTGAAGGAGATAGACTTTTACAAATGTCCTAGTGGGAAATATTACGTCTACACATTGATGTCATTATCAACTTTAACTCTTGTGAATCCTCATCATTTGAAGAAAAATTATCATGGCCATGGTTTCAATGATGTAGACCATTATCCGATGAATTCAGACCTCTATTTAGGACGTTTGTTTACTAACAGTATTCGCGATATTTCGCAGAGTCAAACAATAGAGAGTCATGACCAGGGCTATGTTGCTGAAGTTGAGGATTATTTCTCACCAGATCTTTCATTTTCTGTGAAGAAGAAAACACCACGTATCGTACAGGAAGCTCCAATCATTTATTTTCCAGAGGCAGTACGTCAAGTGTTTATACTTTTTGAGATGAGTTTTGCTCCTCATAATTTGACTCACGAATTGTTAAAAGACGCACTCCCCACTTTTGAACTGCTCTTAGAAATTCTTAAATCGCCATACAATTTACATATCCTTCATCTCTTGCAAATATTCTCCAAATTGATAAAGATTTGTGGTCATATACTAGTTGATAACAAATCAATGGCAGAATCAGAATGTGGTGAAATGATAACAAGAATATTAAAAATCCTCGGGAAATATTCGATTAATCCTCAACAGCTAAAACAACTTCTCCTTCTTTTCCATAAAGCCAATTATACACACAAAATCGCTGAGATTCTAGCGTACATTTCTGATTTTTCTAAAGATGGATTAGTCCCTCCTTGCTGCTTCATATCATTTCCACTGACATCATTAAAATTCGATTTCATGTCTAAGGAGCAACATACTACAAAGTTACGATTCTGGGAATTGAAAGGTCACGAGAATTCTCTTATTCCTGAAGCAATTACCAAAAGTGAACATAAACCACATTACATACGTCTTCCTAAGACTGATTTTACAATGCTAGCTGGAGCTAGCTTCTCAATCTGGATGTCTGTTTCTCCCGGTCTGCAATCAACTCCTATATTTAGTATAGAAATGACTGATTCGTTCTCTGCTGTTACACATCGACTAGTTATAACAGCTAGCGATCAGTCAAGATCTATCAAAGTTACACCCATCACTATGAAAACAAAAACTGGACAAGCATTCTCTACAAATTTTGAGTGTGTAGAATTTGAGAATGTTCTCCGTCCTGGCATGTGGCAGAATTTAGGTGTATCGGTTTGGTATGATAAAGAACACAAAGGTACTCACGGTATTCGTGTATTTCTATTGCTGTATGTTGATGGTTCTAAAATAGATGAAGTCAAGGAAATTAAATTCACCGAACCACGTCCAAACCACTGCCTATCCTTATGGCATGTGGTAATAGGTGGAGATGTCCCGGATATTCGATTAATTAGCGGTGTAGGATCTACTAACTGGAAATTCTGTAGTTTAGTTGTATATCGAGCAATTTTAGGGTCAAAAGAGATGTATCATATTTACCGTCGCGGTCCACATGTAGCCAGTCCATATGGTCTGTTTAATGATCAAACAATCAAAAATGGGGAACTACCCGGTTTCTTATTCTCGTACTCCGCTTTTGAACACTGTACTCTTCTCTACTCCCGGTCAAAAGGACTGCCTGATGCTATAAACGATGCTGTTGAAATCAAAATGATTGACGACCAAAGCCTGTTGATTCAACCTCAGAAATTACCACATCTTCCTGATGTATTGCACTGCTGGGGAGGTATTTCTGCTTTATTGTATCTAATAGCTATGCTGGTAAGAGATGGCGACCCTAACAATGAATATCCAGTGTATTTAGTATTACAAACGATAAAATCTTGTTGTGAGCTACACCGATTTACAAATGAATCCATGATACAATTAAATGGAATTGTATTGTTGTCACGTGTTTTTGAAACTTCGAAAGCTCCTATTGGCGAGCAAATACTCGAGCTTTTCCTATCCTGGTGCAAGGATTACAATGGTCGTATTTGCTCCCCTGAGATATTACAGTATATCTTGTTAAACTGGAGAATTTGGAATCGTTGTCAGCCAGTTTGGAAATGTTTATTGAAGAAATTGAATAATTTTCTTACCGTAGATGGAAACATAGAAATTTTCAGGAATACCAAAGCTCTGCATAGGTTGTTATTTAGTTTACAAGAGCGAAGTTTGGATAAATCTTTATCACCACTCTCCCTCGAGGTTGCTACCCAATATCTGATACTAATTCGTAGTCTAGTTGAGCAACAATTTGACGATAAGAAGACCTTTCAGATCAATTTGCGGCTTATAACAGAGTTCTTTTTCGTCAGTCAACTTCATCCTGACCCAGTTGAAAAATCTATCCGAGTGACAAGGGTTAACCTCACTGACTTTATGGAATCATCCCGTAATATTAACTCTGACATTAGCCCGAGCGGTTTTATCGATATACGTACACCCGAAAACTCTCTTTTCCCAGGCAATCCAATAATTAATAATATCCTTAATTTACCTGATATAGACGATATCGACACAGTACATACTCAAAATCTTCCAGATAGTATGTTCCCTAACCAGCCACAGACACATAATACAGATCTGTATTCATCTTTCACTAACTCTGTAAACATTACAATTGAATTGGAAGTCCTTAATCTGATATTTTCGGTTCTTGTCAACACTCCAGATTCGCTTTCTTACGTGTTTTTCGAAGACGACACTCCACTCAAGCCTGAAATTCTCCTTCATGACTCTTGTATGTATACAGTTTGTCATCGTACTAAGGTTATAGATACACTTCGTATACTTTATCTTAGAGTTACAGAAATACATCGCCACCGATTCATGGAAATGCGAGGCTTCCATGTTTTGGGGGTGAAATTGTCCAAGCATTCTGTGTCACGAGATCTTGTTGAGGCTTGTTTCCGATGGATTAGCCCTGCAATAAAGCTAAATTTGGCTGGAGAACTTGGTTTAACTGATCGTACAATTCCATCTTTCAATCTCCACGCTGCCATCCTTATTTTCTACATCATTGAGCCCTGTGCATTAGCCTGTGTTAAAACTTGCCATCAATCTCTATTGTTGTTGATGAAACTATTCCAAGATATACCGAATTTCGCAAACTTATCATACAAAGAGCATTTACTAGAAAACTTCTATATTTTTGCATTTCAGCTCAAAGCAACTAAGAAATTCGATCTGATTGCTGAAGATGATAAAGTTCTGTTATTCAAAGATATTAGAACATTCTTCCAGATTATCTGTTTCTACGCAATCATTAGTCCTTCTTTATTCAACATGCTTGAGGACTTTTTAACATTCTTTCATTCGTATGAGATGAAGTGTATGGGTGATCAAGAGTACCAAATCGGCTTGCAATTCAGTCGTGTGGTTCAGTATCTAGCTCTAAAAGAGAGTTTTACTATAATTCTTAACATGGACACCTCAAAAATAATTCCTCCTCTATCCATTGGGAAGATTGTAGAGCAGGAAGATTTGTCTAAAAGATTCAAAGAATTGATTTCTCGTGCGTTAGGCATCGTCCTCTTCACCACTCCAGTCTTCACAGAAGGCAACAGTACTTTCTATGCTCCTACTGTAGGTACAAATTCATACCATCTCAATGAACAATCTGAGGAATTTGCTATGTTGGACGCTTCCATTACGATTATAATTTCAGATTTCAATTATACTTCTTCTGATATACAAAATGTTGATTGGTTATTCTCTTCAATGATACTTTTGAAACTTTCAGAAATTCTACTTTCACTTCGTAGGGAGTTGTATATGAAATACGAATCAGCTAAAAAAAATAGAAATTTTGTTGACAAACATAACCATCTTTCACAGTTTTTCAAGCTCTTCTCGTTTATGCTGGATACCAAACGGCCAAAAATACTCCGATCTTACACTATATGGTGTATGCTGCATCATAAAACATGTCGTTCTTTAGTAAAGGATATAGCTGGCGATGAAAAGAGCTCAGTTTTTTACGACTGCAAGGATTCACGGGAACGCTTCTTAATTCGGTTAGTGTACAAGGCCAGTGAGCTGTTTCATCAATTCAGTCCAGATCCTAGTTTCTTTCCACCTGAAAAATGTCAACCTGTAATCGATTTCTTTGATAACATCTTGGAAAGAAAGCAGAAGTCTTATCTTCCTCGTTCTTTTGCGAAATTTGCTGATATTTGGAACGAGAGAACCAAAAGTGAATATTCTAAACTTACCGAGGTAAACAATACGTGGAAGAAAGAGGAGAATGAATCACGAACCTACTGGAACCAAGACATGGATAATCACCGTGCAACTGTGATAGAGGGTTGGCGTAGAGACAAGAAAGCTACACAGGAATCTAAGGAGCAAATAGATGAGATAGCATTAGAATTGCAGGTTAGAATCAAACAATCTGCTCTACAAAACCTTAGAGAATGGCATACACATGTACTTGGTTGTTTGCATAGTTGGCGGTTTTTAATACAGAATATGATGCATGACAGGTCACTTTGGTTCGGCGATGACAACCGTCATAAAATTTGGGGGCTCGATCCAACTGAAGGTCCGAATCGAATTAGAATGAGATTAATGCAAATGCCCTGTGATATTCAACCTGAATTTTTTTACGGAAATAAACAATTTTCAACAGATACAAAACATCCAATGATTTATCTATTCCTTGACCTCCCAGAACATTTAAAAGACATCCAATTGAATGAGAAACCTCCTTATGATGATATAATCTTAGATAAACCTTGCTCTAGCATCAGTCAAGACCACAAGAGAAATGGAACCCTTATTATCACCCTGAAAGAAGTATTCTTTTTCTCAGACCAACCTCTCAAAGAGATTTCCCATACAAAACTACTGCCTTATGATAGTGAATGCACTGCTGTTTCGTGGAAGATTGCGGATTTAGCTCATATATACCAGCGGCTTTGTAAGCTAAAAGATATAGCTCTCGAGTTCTGTTTACATAATGGACACACACTATTTCTAGAGTTTGAAGGAAAGAAAGACCGCGATGACGTATACGATAAAATCCTATACTTACACACTGGGAAATTGAAAAATAACATGAATACAAAGCTAAAGGATCGTGTGGAGGAGTGTATAGCTAAATGGCGTCAGGGTGGATCTAACTTCCAACTTATCATGGACTTAAATCAGTTAGCCGGTCGTACTTTCAATGACCTTATGCAGTATCCAGTATTCCCATTCGTTCTCAACGATTATACAAGTAATGAATTGAATCTTGAAGATTCCAAATCTTTCAGAGATCTTTCTTTACCTTTACCAGCACAATCTGAACAAGGTAGAAGTAAACTAACTGAGAATTACAATGAAACTGAGCATGAGTTAATGTACACTAGCCTATACTCTAATACACCATCAGTTTTGTATTTCTTAATTCGTATTCCACCTTTCACTCAACAGTTTATTGTATTTCAAGGAGGTAAGTTTGATTGTGCTGACCGATCTTTCCATAACATACAGACTATATGGAATCAAAATACTGAGCCTGGATCGAAAAGTTTCAAAGAATTAATTCCTGAATTTTTCTACTTTCCAGAGATCTTCCTCAATAGGGCCGATTTAAACCTGGGAGTACGTCAATGTAAGAGCCTTGTAACGGACGTAGAGTTGCCTAGTTGGGCCTCGAATGATCCTAGACTTTTCGTTTTGAAACACAGAGAAGCTCTGGAATCTCCCTTTGTTTCGAAAAACATTCACAAATGGTTGGACCTTATTTTCGGTTGCAAGCAACGAGACGAAGGTGCAATCAATTCATATAATGTGTTTGATAAACGTTTATATAGTTTTTCTGATATGCCTGAGTATGATCGATTTGTGCAGTTGAAAATGCTCGAGCACACTGGCCAAGTCCCCAAACAGTTAATGCCTTCTAAACAATTTCCTGCTAAAGACTATACTCTGACTCGCATGCCTCTTGGCATCCTCCCCGTTGCTATGGTAGGCAGTACATCACGAAAATCTCCAACAACTAGCTTTCTCAATAACATCGCAGACATTGATATAATTCATCTAATTCCATATGACAATGAGTATTTTATTGGCAAAAGCCGTAAGCAGTATCCAGATTTAGAGATCAAAGAATCACAATCTCATAAACGCGAAAAGACCATCACACAATTAACTTATTATGAGAATGATTTCGCATTGATAGCAGTGTCGGGTAATAATTGTATATCTTTGAGAAGCAAGAGGAGCCATGGGGAATTCCAAGGCGTTGTTGCCTTGCTTAGGTGGGACTTTTGGGATGACCATATCGAGTTTCGAGAATTGAAGGAAAAAACGACTAGCTCTTGCTATGTGTATGGACATCCACTTGAGAAAATCACTGTTTGTCAGTTCATCGATAGCGAAGTGTTCATTACAGGTAGTTCCATGGGTGTGGTTACATATTGGCAGACACAACGGGATCAGAAAGATATCCTTATTACTGCAAAACCATCTTTCTTACATGGACATTCTGAGCCTGTGACTGCACTTGCCGTTTGCATTCCTTACAGCATAATGGTGTCCGGGTCAGCTGATCGAAGTATAATCGTTTGGGATATAAATAGAATTGCATTTGTGCGAAGTATTTCCACTCCAAAAGAAGCAGGTGATGTCACGTGCATAGCAATTAGCCATACGTTAGGTGATATATCTGTAGCGTGTGAAAGTGGTGGTGGTGGTAGTACATTGTCTGTATGGACGATTAATGGACAGTTTGTTAAGCAGTTGAATGTCAATGTTGGTATCACTTGTATGCAGTATACAGCTGCATTAGAGGGTGTATATGTTAACGTTTTAGTTACTGGACATCGTGATGGATGGGTTCGGTTTTTGAGTTCTTGGAATCTTACGATTATTCGTGAACTGAATACCTACACCAACAATAATATCACTGCACTCGCTTTTGGTCCTAGTTATAAAGAGATTGTTGTTGCTTCAGAGAACGGATGTGTTAGCTTATGGAATCTTCAACCTAGATATCATTGACTTTCTCCAATTAATCCTCAATAGTTCTACAAATATTGCATGTGTGAATAATCCTTTTTTGTGTGGACTGGGCCAAGATACGGTACGGTTCTGGATGAAGGTGATTACATATACTTATACTGTCTATGGAATAATGTGGTTTGGTATGTTCGGTTCTATGTATCATCTATTTGAGTTCTATTAAACTATTCATGTTTTATTTCAATTTTTGTGTATATATATTATATAGAAAAATTGTAGTTTGTGGCTATTAAAGTTGGGTTTTAACTTCTCAATAGACGTGAAAATTCGATCATAACTGTGTCTACTGTCACTAATTTTATTGAATGTATTCAATGAAGCAAAATGAAATGAGACACTAAAATATGCTTCCATTGAATATTATTATACACAGTGGAACTTCGTTAATACAAACACCAATGGACTGTTAAAATTTGTTCGCTTTATGCGGAGTTCATATTAACCGGAGTAACTGATTTGATGTAAATACTTTTCGTCTTTCCGTAAACTCGTATTAACAAGGTTACATTGTAATTTATCTAATCAAAATTTTGTCAGCCTGTACAGATTATTTTGACTAACAGTCTTTTAATATTTAGAAATTCTCGGTTTATTATTATATCATTTTCCCTGCTGCCACAATATACTTGACAGACCATTAATTTATTCATATATTAACACGACCCGAATATTTTCTCGGGAAAATGGTTTAATAGGTTATTTTCGATACGCGTCCTCCCAATTTCTAGCGATTCATTTAACTCTCGTTACTATCTTTCACAAAGGTCACCTTCAACTAATCCCTTAATTAGTTATTTAAATAGATAAATAACTAAGTGATATCTCTCTAATATTCGAATCCATTAAAGTTAACCTTACTACTATTCTCTATACAGGGTCATTTGAACTTTAATCCCTTAATATTATTCCAATACTTAAACCCAGGCTATCAGTAATAATATGATATATAGAAATGTGGGCGTAGTTTACAGAATATTGTTATTTATTCAATAAGTGTTTTGAATGAGTTTATATCCATCAAGGCATCTAGAATAATTGTATTGCACTGTTTTGTATCTTAAAATTAATTATACAAAGTGTATGATAATTAGATTAATGTCGGGGTTTGAATTTAAGCTACACGATGATGAGCCCACCCTCGCCCACACAGGTGCCTTAAAATGTGCTCTCTGCAATAACAATCTTGCTCGATATACTTGCCCAAAATGTGGAGTATCTTATTGTGGTATTCAGTGCTACAGGTCGCGAATACACTCAGAATGTAGTGAGAAATTTTATCAACAAAATGTACGTGAAGAGATTTCCTCGCGAAAGGTCACACAAGAACAGGAAGAAGCTATATTACAACTCTTAACAAATGAACTATCAGATATTTTTGATGGCGAGGAAAATATGGACTTAGAAACTAGACTTGAAGGTTTGGATTTGGATAAAGATACTGAAGAAATATGGTCGAGATTAACTCAAGATGAAAAAGAGGAATTTGATAAAACCATGGGTAGATATGTGCCTGGTTACAAGGCATGGTGGAAGGAATTCGATCTTGTGCTAGATGAATCTGTTTCTGACAAACCGTTCCCTAAGCTTTATCCCCAAATTCCAGGGATAGGTGATATCTTCACAGGGAAACTCAGTGAAACTTTAAAATATGACGTCATTAACGTGCTCTACACTTATGTGTGTATTCATCGCATGTATAATGGAGAATTCTCTTCAATGCATGAGCATGTAACTGAGGATATTCTTGGAATTTCGTTAGTTTTAAGAGGTGAAGGATCTTTTTCTGGATTAGCTGAGGCTCTTAATCATCCTGCTATGACATTATTACAAATGAAAGAGTTGGAATGGCCGTACGATTTTGTATTTGGATTTTTTACTGATGTAATTGAGATTATCTCACGAAAAAATTTGAAAACTTCTATTTCTTATGTGTTGTATTGTTTATCAGATTTATGGGATGTTTTTGGTAAATCTTTGAAAGTTAGGAAAAAGTCGGAAAATTTAAAGCAAATGAAAAAGACATTAATTTTGGCTCAAAAGAAATTGTATTTTTATCTTTGTTGGGCCAGAGATCAAGATATTCTGCTTATTGAACTCTGCGAATTGATTCAGATAGAATTGCAAGCCAAACAGTTAGAATACAAAGCTTTCAATGAGTCGAAACGGAAAATTAAAAGCAAGTTGAACAGAGATAAACGGAAAAGCAAACATCAGTTAGTCCAAGAAATAATTTGAATGCGCTTTTGTTTAAAAACTGAAATTTTCTATCAAATTGCTGAAGTGTGTAGGGAAAACCGCGAACAATCGAGGGAATGAGTCGCGAACAACAAAGCAAAATACAAAATATCATCCGCGAATAGTCGAAATCGCCGACGCGCTGCCTGCATTCATAAAATATTCAATTATTTATTCTTGTTATATCATAGATTCTATTCGGGAATAGATAATTCAGTGAAATTTGTTCCTGGCTTGAACATTTATGTGACATACGAATTACTTGTTATCCCTATTACATGTGTAGATTATCTTTTAACTAATTTTATTGTTATTTTCCACAGTTATTTTGCTATAAGTATCACAGCTGTTTAAATGTGAATATTTTATGCGAATTTAAGCTATCAAGAACCTTGAAATTCTATTTACTAGTTATAAGTATCATTATATTATGTACTATGATCAGCTTAGCAGAAATGAGCAAAGAACAAGGCGAAATAATTCACCAAACACTGTTTGCTTGTACTGAGTGTGGAGCTAGGCACAAATTCGTAGATCTTTCACCTGAGGAACAGCTCTGTAGAGAATGTAGACGTAAATATCCATTGAGGAGTTGTTGTTATTGTCAGATGGAATTCTATTGGATGGGCTCGCTTGAATCGAGTGCTGTATGCAAAAGATGCAAGCGAGATCACCACGTGCATGGGAAGCCCACTAACTGCAGTTACTGTAGAGTCAAGGCAGCTTTTTCAGGAGGGAAATGCTTCAGGTTAATTTCAGGCAAGCATTAAGCCGAATCCTTCCAGACTGTTTAATTAATAATACCGAGCGGAAATATTTGCATTAAATTGAGTACAAGTTAAAAGGCCATACATAAGCCCTTGATGTCTTGATTAATATTTAGCCGAATACTTCCGAAAATGTGTGATTTTATGACGTCGAAAAGGGCTAAAATCTCGGTTTTGGTGCTGGAATTGGTCAAAACGAAGTGATACAGTTTCTGTGTTCCTTTTCATTATGAACGTAACACTTCAGCATTAATCGGTTAATGCTCTACCAAAATACTAGTTACGTCACCTCATGAGTAAAGTCTGTTTAGTGGAATTTAAAATCTCTGTGGATAAACAGTAGTGTAACTCGAAGGCCACATGAAGTACACGAACGTCGCAGGTCGTGTAGTATATCATTCGGAGCTCTGTTTGGAGCTTCCCTAAAATATATAATTATTTTTATATTCGCTTATCCCATCTTACAGATGCCAATACTTCGAAGCTAAGTACAGTACTCCTGTCGAGTGTAACATGTGTAAGACAAGATGTGCTTTTATAAAATCTGAAGAATCAAGAAAGAAAGTACAAGGTCAGACTTTATGTTATTTATGCACGCTAAAATTGAAGAAAACACTCTATCGCAGTAGACAAAAAAGAGATAATGAGAATGGTGTTTCACCTGAGACTCGTGGTAGCAAGAAATGTAATGTATCCGATTCGCTAAGTAGCGATATTTTTCAGGATTTGGATATAAAAACCGATGCAAAAGATCCTTCCACACCCGAGGTAGATCAACTCCCCGGTCTGGGAGATTTACCATCATCCCGTGATCAACAAATGGTTATAGAAACTATTCAATCTGAGAACATGTTCCGAATTGAAGAATTGAAAGATGAAATTGCTGGTTTGAAACGGCAACTCCATTTAAGAGATCAGGCATTGCATGAAAAAGAGAAAAATATACACAATCTCAAGGCTGAAATTTGGGAACAAGAGAAGGATTTTAAACAAAAACTTTCTCATTCCCAATTTACATCAGATGAGAAAATGCTACAATTTCAAGAAACCATTGCAGATCTCAAAAAACAATTGGCTAAAGCCTCAAAATCTAGTTTTTCAACGAATAAATAAGTAAACTCCTCAAGTATTTTTGCATTCATATTATTTTCTATGTCTAATTATCTCATTTACAAGATACACAGTTCAGGAGGTAATCTTATGTACATTATATTCTTGATGATTTTAATGTTTGTATCAATAGCACTTCTTTATTATTGCGAGTTTATTGGTTTACTCACTATTTTTACTGTGAAAATATACATTTCAATCAATACACCACAATAGATCTATCGTTCAGTCTGTTTCTACATATTTTAACAAATTCAATTTTTCTTAAAATGATTGACTTATGGATTATTTATTAATTCGAGCGGGATTAGAAAAGTGTTCAGATAATTTTAGCAATAATGTGCATACTTACTTAATTAATTCCATTAGTGGAACAGTTACCTAATAATTAGTAGTAAACTTGCATATTTCTGGATAAACTGATACAGTTAGCTAATTTGGTAATTTTATTAGGATCAGGGCTAACACACAAATATCTTCTTTAATATAAGATACAGCTTGACAAATATTGTTCGCTTTGTATGCATAAACAATAAACAAACAAACAAATTATCCTTCGAAAACACTATAATTTTCTCCTTCTATTTTAATGTTCACTGGTCGCGTTCGATGATCAAACAATAACTTTTTTGGGATCAGCCATATTGAATTTATTTTCCTTAAAATAAAAGAATTTTTCACACTTCCTAATTTGGTTGAAACTTGAAAATAATACTTAACATTTCCCAAAACCTTGAGTAACATATCTAATTTTATTCCCCTGAGGAATATTATCATTGCAAACTGCATCACTCCGAAACTCCCTATCATATGTCGTTCCATTGTCTGCAAACACTGTGCACGTTCTATCTTGTTATTAAGTCGGTACATAGCTCCGTTATAAGGCGCGAACATTGCCACGTACCATTCTCTCAAACTAGAATTCCATAATTCCCAATAGTTAGGATATGTACCTGTTATCTCTGCCATATCATCTAAGTACGAGTATCCCTCTACCACTGACTGTTTTCTATCCTCATCTGTCTGAACGAATTCTATGTACTTTATCTTTTCAAATTCAATCTCTTCTTTTAACTCGACCACACTTCCTAATGTAATTTTCCCAGCCAGAACCATGCTTACGAATCTTGACTGCATTTCAGCTAATTGTGAAATCGAACCAACCACCGGACGAATGTACCCTATGAAAGATAGAGTAGATTCTTCAGGATGTATACAATGTTTGTACATGTCCCTTATAGTTTTAAATCTGTATTCATCCGGTAGAAATGGCAACCTAACTTTATAGCCCGTGCAGTTTATTACTAGGTCTGCTTCACATGATGTATCATCTGAGAAATATAGAGTTTTCCCTCTACATCCTATCACAGCTTTCTTAGGCACAACTTGTTCGTAATCGATTAAATCAAGTACATGTCCGTTCTTATTAATCGCAGAATGCATGAAATCGAATTCATTTCGGAATTCCTTCATTCCATGGCCTTGGTAAGCAAGCAGTGATCCATTCGTCACCCAATTACACACCCAAGATAGACCTGGCTTTCCTTTGTAAAAAGGCGCGAAAATATTCATAGCTCGAGAAGACGCTTTATCCAACACCTGAGGGTGTCTATGTGGTAAAATCCTAACGAATTTTCTGAAGAAATGCTGTCCTCTTGAAACAGCCCAGAAAAGTTGTTTTACCTTTGAATACCATTCGCCTATAATATCAGCTGCAGTCTCTCCACCGCCGATTATTACAATTGTTTTATCTCTGAATTCTTCTTCAAACTTCTTTAATTCTCCTCCGTGTATAATCTTTCCTGTATGCCCTTTTAAGACTTTATCCTCGATTTCTCTATTAAGCTCCCCAATCACTCCACTACACACACTGACGTTGAGAGCCTTGTATACAGCATTATCTGTTGAGATTTCCCATTTCCCCTCGTATTTCTCCATCTTCTCGACATTACTATTAAACACAATTCGTTCCCACAGTTTGAAATGTGTAGCATACATTCTAAGGTAGTGCACTACAGCTGTGTGATGAGGAAAATTACCCATTTCTTGAGGCATTGGAAAATCCGACATTTCAGTAAGGGAAGGACTAGAAGTTGTGCATGTTGACTCCTGAACCGTGACGATATTTGGATCAGAGGTGAAATTCCATACGCCACCTATGTTGCTACGTTTCTCTAACACTATAGGATCTAATCCTTGTTCGAGGGCGTACTTACACATAAGCAGGCCAGACCATCCACCCCCTACAATCAATACGTCATATACTTTATTGTAATCCAGTGACGGCATGCTTTTAGCTGCAATATTATTTTATTTAAGGTCAATTACTTGGAAGCGAGTATTTATGTAGCAGAATCATGTTCCTATTTCTGATTCATTAATTCACAGATATCAAATCACTCTTGTATTGATTATGATTGAACTGTAATTTTGTTCTTCATTTTCGTGTGTGTTTTTTCAAGGATTTTGAGCAATTCAGCCTCTAGTTAAAGCATACATCATTTCTCTTACACAATATAATAATTTAATTGAGAAATTAATTAATGAAATGCCTAACAATCTTCAAAGGACATTAATTATTAACTATTAATAAATCTGGTATCATATTCCTTCACTGCACATGATAATTTGATAATTCCTTGCCTGGTTATATCACTATCTACATAGTATGTGTATTTTAGTGTTGATCAATGACGGTAAAGAGGTGAGGTATAAATACCACCTGCCTGATTTAATTGTAACCTAAGTAGGTAGGTATCACTGAGCTATTTGGATCATATTTTATAGGTGAGTTTATTGCAATTATCAAATGTAAATTTCTGTGTAGATAGTTTGAGCTAGGGTTAGACAGTATTCCCTATCCCTACCTCTTTTCCCATTTATGTGTTAGGAATGTTTCTGAAGATTTTATTGATAAGAATTCTTGTTACTTTATGCAAAACACTGCTTGGGATGTATACAATGATAAAATATGTCAGTGGTCGATAGTTTAGTGTTTAGTTTATTCGGTTTGTACAATGATTAATAAAGTGTTGCAAAACGATTTTACTCCTCTTCTACACATATAAAGCTGGGTTAGAGGTAATTACAACATGAATGTATGTACTTTACTTACAGCCTACTCCCGGTATATCGAAATATGCGTACCCACTTATATCAAAGTCTGAAATTCTACAAATATGGCCCCAAACCGTTAAGTAACTTACACTTTATCGGTTATATCGAACTCCGCTTTTATCAAAGTAATAGTAGTAGCAGCTGATAGAGCTTCGATATCAAAGGAGTTGACTGTATTTCTTTTAGAAGCGAGTCTTTGTGCAATTTTTGAAAATAATGATGTTTTGTGAGAATTCGTAACTACCCACTTGACTAGATTGAATTATAACATTCAATAGTTTGCAGTCACGATAGTTTAAGCTTGACTCGATGAAATCTTAAAATCATGTTTAAGTAGGTGCTACGTATTTAATCATGACATCCTTATGAATAGCTCCACACAGCTTGTGATAAACCATAAGACACATTTATTCAAATATACTCAATGCCACATACTTGTACTATTTGCTGTAATAAGCCATAATACGCTGGTGATCCTAGGAAACCTGACTCAACTGAGGGTGAATAAATGGTTTTGAATTTATTGTTTGAAATAACTACTCGCACATTTTTTCTATTGTCTCGGTTATAGAAAGTATTCAAATCTAATTATTGTTGCATATATTTCAGTGAAATTTGGCTGGTCAGTGTTCTTAACGGTTTTAATAGTACAAGTATGGTTAGCTGTAACATAATGCACTAGGTATTTGTGTGCTGTTAATCAATGCAACTCTCTCGTTTGAATTTGCACTTAGAATTCTCACATCTAGTTTGTCAAAGTATTTTCTTTGGTTACTCGGCGACTCAAAAATGTCGACAGATATGACAGTCAGGTTAGGGGCGCTTTTTGTCCGCAACGGGATTAGTCTTGTCGATAAATACATAGTATGGAGACATCTTAAACCAACTGAATTTAATACGAATGAACTTTGGAAGTTCATACTAAACGACCAGTAGATATATTTTTCGTAGACAAAGTTATTTTTAACCTTCGTTTCTGAACTTTTGCTCATACAGTTATTTTAGAAGTAGGAAAAATCTATGAATAATACATTTAGATTGATACGCATCATAATTACACAGTTTTGATTTGTGGTTGAATTTCCTGTATTCATTTTAATAGCTACTTAATAACCGAACCTATGTTGTAATTTGTATAATTGTTCGTGTTTCATTGTATTAGTACAGTATACAGTCATTGTCGCTAATTATAAACCTAACTGCACTTATTAAATAACGAGCTGTTTTACACATTACACAGACTACTTTCTAATTCTTAATTGATCTCAAGTCGTAACTTTATTTGTGCTACCAAAAGTGGAAGTATAATCCGCACCAATTTGTTAATTCTTGAAATATTTCTACGCGATAAATATCGAACTATATACGACCTGGAAATAATTATAATTTCACTTTCGAAATATATATATCAGCTGAAAATTATTTATTCCTGTAAAATGTACCTCTGAAGGAGAAATTTGTGGTATCTTAACCATGGAATGAATTTCTAACTTACCAGATCAATTAGAGCTTATATGTTGTATTCACATACGAAAATACACTCACTTCATTCGTGGAATTAGCACAGCATTCTCACATAGAAAGTACTTACAAGCGAATTCCATTTAATTATCCTTAACTAAGAATAATGCAGCGTTAGCAATTTGCATTGAATTGTTATTAATTATTCGATAGTTAAAATTTATTAATTATCACTTTGCGTTTACAAGTGAGAAACCTTTATTCATTTATTCTATTAATGAGATTTTATATTTGCATTAATTTTACAATGTATTTTGTATGTATAGAATTATAATTGATATTTTAAATACATATATAACCGAGATTATTCCTACTACCTAGGAACAGGTTGACGAACCAAACCCCAAGGGTGCCTCCCCGTCGCTTCATATTTTCTATTTAGGTCTGGAGTATGCTGCGATGCCGCAATGGCTCTGGTGCCGAGTGGTGTGCGAAAATTCTCACCTTACCCTCCGGCCCTGCTTCCCTTCGACTTTCAGCAACCAACACAGAAGATGACTTGCAATGTAAAATATTCGTAGCGGGGGTGAAGCATTTTGTAATGAGTAATAATTAATTTTGAATATCATAGTACGCTCATATAATACCTTTGCAATTATCCCTTTCATCACACATTACTTCATTATTTTGTTATTTGGAAATGTTGTATTCATGAATTATCTAGATTGTGTGTAATTCTTTTCGTAGAACATTTGTACGTACTTGTAAATGAATCCTTGTTGGTTTGTAAGGTACTTTAGGGTGTTGTTACTTAGTATAACAGATTTGATCTGGTATGCATTAGAATCACTATCTCAGCTTTATACGTGCTAAGAACTTTTAGATTAGTTGACTTCTAAATGCGACATATTATGGTGAGTATGTCTTCTCTTATCGTTCTTAATCTCCAATCTTCTGTTGAACTAAGTAAATGGATCGCTTTTAGCTGAAACAGTGATAATCAATGCTTTGTGAATTTTTCAGCATTTGCTTGATATGTTAATCAATTCTAGGGGTGCTTAGACATGATATTCGTCATAATGGTCGTGAAATCTCCACCCCATTATGTTAGTTAGTAGATTACAGGGTAGGAGTAGGTTGTGCATAGCTCCACCTCATGTTGCCCTATCTTACATTCAGTTATCCCTCCAAACTATTCGCATCTTTATTCGTTCTTGTAAGTTGTCAATAGAAATTTCTCGTTTCAACTGGCCTAATCGCCTCCCTATATGCCCCTGTTTATGTGATTCGAGATTGTCATTTTTCAACAGATCTTCTCTGTACTAAAGTGATTCCTCTTGTATACCAAACAGCTGAAACATTAGTCACTATTCGCCATTTGCAAATATCTCACAGGAATTCCAACTACTTTGCACTTCTGTAGAAAGTTTTATCCTACATGATCTTTATTATTACGATAGCTCTGTAGTCAGTTTCTTGCTTAATTTCTCTTTAACTATTTGTGACAGACTCAACTATTGATATATTGTTTGAAGTTCGCACATTATCATCACTCCATGACTAGATTGCTGTTGCGACACATAGGCCTATTCAAATGGCTTTTAAGTTTAGTCTTAATACTTTCTTCTTTTTACCTTCTTGAAGTATCAGACATAATAATTAGTATGATATTATTCTGTAAGTGACGCGGCAAATAGCACCATGTTATACACTACAGTGTACTATGCTAGCACTTGTTTTGCACTCTGCTGTAGTATATAAAGCACGTTGGGTGAAAAGATCATTTGTTGTGAGAAAACCTCAAGTTATACAACTTTCTATTATACATACATCTTTAGTGGCTTTCTTCTGACATTTTAATACATTCTAATCTCAGCAAAGGTAAAACATCTGTGAAATTTGAAAAATTTTTCCCATAATATTTCCCTTCGAGAAGATTAATAATATATTGTATTTTACTAATATTTACGGATTGTTTTCTAATCTTAACAGGAATCAATATGTCCGAGAGTCACGGATCAGTTTCACAGGATTATCAAAGCGATACCTCTACAAGTGAGAACAACCCTCACTTCTCATTTGAACAGAGTCCAACTCTACTCTCTCCATCTTCTCTGTTTGGAGTACAGAAAAATACAAATACTGAGAATAGTATAAAACAAACATCACGTATGAATATTGTAGAGCTGCAATATAAAGGCGATACTGATCATGTTAAGCAGGAAATTGTGATGGAAGATTCATCTGTATTTCTGGCCTGTGAGGACAAACCTTGCATTCTAGGGGTGGATCATGGAAATGAATTAGATTCAAGTGATTCAGGTAAATTGGTCTTAAGTTTTAATGAAATTCACTATGGAATATTTATAAATATTTTTTATCTATATTATTGTTATTTCTGTTATAAATGCAATGTACACAGCTTATTTAGGGTTCTAGGTCAATGTCTACTACCTATTTCGAATCGCTCAACATTTGTGCTGAGTATATTTGCTTTCAATGGATAATTTTATTCTCGATAAACTGTTGGTTAAAATTCCGATTACTTTGTAATCTATCGTTGGATTGGATAAATAGATTTACCGCTAAAAAATACAAATTTTAATGTAAATATACTAGAAAATCCTTTTGAAATTGGGTGCGTATACTTGAGAAATGAACTGTCATTATTTTGAAATTGTAAATCGTAATTCCTCCAACAATACTTCTAAAGCAAATTCTTCTTCTTAACAATTTTCTAGAGATATTCATTTCATATTTGGAATAATTGCTTAAGTGCAAGATTGTGAATAGCGAAGGAATTCGTGCGGATACGAAGTGCTAAAACGGCTATATCAAGAGTGATATTATCAAAATTATGAAAAGGGGCAATCATGGATTAAGATCTTCCCTTTTGAATATTATAGCGTATATCACAATCCGCTTATCTCGAAGTCAAAATTAGATCCCTTAGCTTCATTTAATGAGATTTATCCCGTGAATTATTATCCCAACATTTTAAGTATTTAATTTTCATTCGCTATTAAAACTCCATATGTAAATATCGAAGTGATTCAATTAATTATATTAAAGGGGTGGAGGAGTGGACAATTTTGACCTTTGGATATATTCAAAATGTGTTTAACTCCCTCTATATTAATTCAATTAACGTTACTTCAATAATAAAATAGATTGTTTGAATACATAACGTGTATGCAACAGCGTAATTAATTGCTACAAATATTTCAAAATAGAATTTTTAGGTGATCATAGCGAGAGCGAAAAGGTAACACCAATTACATCTACTGGGAACAAACTCCAGGTAGTGGAGTGTCCACAATTTATACATCGCAACAACGGTGTTTTAGATATCAACAACATTACACAATCAGTTTCAGTTGACAGACCCTGTCAAGGACAACTGACAGCATCTGACGGGGATATTACGGTTGTCTTAGCGAATTCAGATATGTGGAGTCAGTTTGATGCATATGGCACAGAAATGGTGTTAACCAAAAGAGGAAGGTTAGATTCGTTTTACTATTATTTCTAATTCATTTAGTATTAATTAAACCTATTATAACTGAAAATGGACAATTTTTTCTTAGAATCGTTTGTTATTGCGTACATGCTGGGATTTGCTAGCACTTGATCCCATAGTGAAACGAAATATATAGTTAATCTGCTCTGCTAGACTCGATAATATATAGATTTCCAGCAATATTGCTCATTTCCATAGATACACGTGTATTGCCACTGATTCTGTAGAAGATTCAGTTGCTCGGAGCGTGATTTTAACTGTGAATTTGTCTATAGGATGTTTTAATGCATTTCACAATGTAATATGCATGTGAGATACTTTACACCTATTCTCAAAAGCTGATGAAGGACATGAAGTAGACCTACTTATTTGGTCATGAATTTCGAGTATGGAATAGTGATATAGTGACGCGAAAAATGTTTATTCGAGTACATAATATCTGAAATATTATTTTGGGAGTGTTTATATGTGTTCTAGTTTGAACTAAAATGCAAAGATTTGAGGATGAAAATTTTTATTTAACATTGAATAATTTTTCAAATATCTTAACAGTGCTTTTCATTATTATTATTATTATTATTATTATTATATACCGTACGTAATAATGATATATACAAATTTCCGTTAGGTGTTTAATTATAATTTTTGCAAATAATCAAAGTTCTATTTAGATAGCGAAGTGTTTTATAGCAACACATTTTGAATTATAATCATTCAATTTCCATTAAAATATGACTATAATTGGACCCTATTATCATGGTTTATCCAGTTGTGATATCCGTTCATCTGTATCTTGACCAAGCTATTAACCTCGTATATAGCACTTTGAATTTTTCAGAAATTATACCTTTAATTTATATAATTCACAGAGTTTCAATTTATAATATTTTATTTTAACCTTTTTAGCTTATCTCTTGTTATTAATCAATTGTATCGATACATTACACATCTTGAATCAAATTTCATCGATTTGACATCACTATCGAGAACTGTTGTCAAAACATTAATTTTTCTCACATTTTCCCCATTAATAAGTTTTTTATCACCAAAATATGCCAGAATTGTCTCCAAGATATAATTAAGTATAAATGGTAGGTAATTATGTTGTGTAGCACAAAGCTAATTTTTGGTTTGGGGAAATATTTTATTGACTTATTTCTTGGGCAATTTATATAATTGAAAATATTTGGCTTTGAATTAGAAGCTCGTTAACGTCATATCGCCTATTTTGTAAAGTTATTAATTTTAACACTATAGCTATTAGCGTAAACTTACTATAGCAAATATTCTCATAGTATATGATGTTATGTGGGAGTATAATTTCTTCGAATATTTTTCTCTTAATTATTCCACATTTGGCTACACTATTGAGTCGTAGATTTCTGCGAAATTCATCTTAATATATTTATTCTATTTCTTACGTTAGTTCCTAAACCTATCCTTTATATCCACAAATGGAATTATAATTTATTCACGCTCTCCCAGTTATCACAGGCGTTTCCGGGACCTAAAATATTCCATATTTGTTATATGCTTTAGTTGAATGGTAATTTATCTGTGGTTAATCAGCCTTTATTGTTTTACTTACCAATACAGTATGTAAACTTTCTGATAGTATGAATTGTGTCTAAAGAAAAATGGATTTGACCACATACATTTGAATACGAATATCCATAATTAATTCTTCATTTGTAGGAGAATGTTCCCGTACATTGAAGTGAATATTCGATCAGGACTCGACTTAGATAAAGACTATATCCTTCTAATGGATATGAATCCTTACGATGATCACCGATACAAATTCCACGACGGTAATTGGATCCCGAGTATGAAAGCAGATCCTCCTCCAGTCAGTATGATGTATATACACTCTGATAGTCCGCAGAAGGGATCATTCTGGTTGAGTCATACTATCTCATTTAGAAAACTTAAATTAACCAATTGTGATTCAAGAAAGGGACATGTAAGTATAGAAATTTAGTACCATTATTAGAAAATCTCCGGCGTACAATCAGCACATCCCGATTATGCGGAGTTGACTATACGTATATGCAAAAATCACTTTATTAGACAACTACGTAATTCGTATATTAGCAAACTTTACATACCGAAAGATATCAAACAAATCTTTACTCTCAAGCAGTATTTCTTATGATTTAAACAATAATACGGATAAAACTTCAAAGACGATAGTTTGTAGTTTGTAAACAGATCATTTGTTTGAACTTAATTAATTTTTTATTGCCTAATACAACATATATGTGAAATCAGCTCACCATTACTTCTATAAATATTATGTAACAACACCAACACACATGTAAACACACTCAAAATTATATTAAGGTATTTACTCAGCTGTCTACATATCTACATTGTGAATATAGCAGTTCTGAGGTGACCCTTGACCTGCTAACATAGTATAAATACTGATATGTTAATTAACAGTGTAGGTGCATATCTTTGGGGAATAATCTAATCGCGGTTGTATTCTGATAAGATCGGATATAATCAGCTTTCAACACACAAAGCTATCTATTGAGCTAATTAATTAATATTTGTGGTTGTAGTGAAAGTGATAGTTCTATACATGTAATATATTTTAATTATTTCCTTCAAGATTCGAGATTTAGAAATAATATCTCGTGATTGTTATTTGGTGAAATTCGTAGTATGAATTCTAGAAGGAACTATGACAACTACAACACGTTTGAACTATACGTGGTTGTACACTCTAATTAGTTCACTTAAATCGGCCGAACTAAAAAAGCACCAACGCTCCTCAATGGGCGAATATCATTGTAGTTCATATCTTGCACTTAAAACCTCAATTTCTGAAACTAACAATAATTGTTGTTGCTCTTTAATTGGTGCTTAATCATAGAATGATATTAATGTTATTTACTTAGATTCTACTGAACACACAACATAAATACACACCCAGACTACACATAGTACAGGGGAGTGACACTAATAATATCACAGGTCCTTCACTCCGGACATTTTCCTTCTCACACACTTCATTTGTTACAGTCAGTACTTACAAGAATTTTCAGGTGAGAAGAAAGGTTGTTTGTTTGTATTTTAGAACATAAGTTATGTCATGATAGATGGAGTGTTAAAATCTGATAATGTTTCAGCGAAACTGACATGCCAATTCGTAAGCCAACATGTATGTGGCTATTCGTGACTCCAATTGCAACACTTTAATTCAATATTTATTCTGTAAATGGTTTTGTCTTATTGGTAATTACTGATAGCAACAATTAGAATAAATGAATGACTTTTGTGGTTATGTAAATTTCTTTGTTTGCATTTATTATTTTGATTCCTGTATATTCCCATTGGGTAAATATTAATGAATACTTTATTTTCATTTTATTTTAGATTACTCAATTGAAGGTAGATAACAATCCTTTTGCGAAACATTTCCGAAACAGCTATCACACTACTAAAAGGTATATAACTATACAATGTAACCTCCACAAACGGAGTGACAGGTGTTAGGTACCAGGTACGCCGAAAAATGCTACCCTGTTTGTGTAGGTTCTTTTTTATGGGCCTAGGAATTCGCAGTCTTTTTTTCACTCTGTTTCCAGAAGTTCCCGTTTATCGCGGTTATACTGTATTAACTAAGGCGTCACTTGAAATATCATAATTAAATTTCTAGTTAATGAAGCTATCACACTCTTTTTAACAAAAGTGCAATAGATATCAATTAACTTGGGCGATTCATAACTTAGAGTGGAATGAAATTCAAATAATTATAGATTAGTTTAACAGACCTTACAGTCTAGTATCAAACTTTACATCCAGTATCACACCGACTAATGTAATAATAACTTGCTTACTATTTATCTATTAACACACAAGTACAAATTCTATATTGCAACTAGTTACTAAAATAATCATCTGTTAAAAGTATTTACCACATGCGTGTATGTGAGTATTTTCCAAGAAATTCGAGGAAATACATGACTAAAATTGTGGATATGTTACTGGATTAATGTGTTCATTTTTGCACTTTTTCAACATACGAATATACTGTAAATATGCTCCATTGTACGTTAGCTAAGTGTTTGGCATCAGTATTCTGCCCATTTGTAGATATCGTTTTATCTATGATAGAAGAGGCATTAAATGTTCCATTAACATAACACCTTGCTATATAGAGTGATTCTTATCTATTCAGTGCCTAAGTTTGTTAATAGATTGAAAAGTTGTGCATTTGAATCTTATCGTGTTTTGTTGTAGAGTGATGAAAATAGCAGAAATTGAAGGTTTTGCCAATGCTTCTTCCAACCAGTATACTCCTCAGACGAATATAGGTAAGAATAAGTGTAATGCTAATCTATTTCTTTTCACGTCAAAGGGTGAATCCTTTCATTAATAAGTGATATCTTTCAAAGAAAAGTTGTAACTCATTTGTCTGAATATTTTAGCATATTCTTAACCTTTTGGGAAGTTGTAAATCAACTGTTGTTCTGTTAATCATTAATCAGCTGGGTTCCATATTTCTAGTCATTTCTTGAATTAATTTACACCTATTAAAAGGCTAATAAACTTGAAACTCTTATATCATCTGTGTTGACACATAGAAATTCCAACAAGTTATAGTGATTTGGAAATTTGATTATTGGATATTTCTATTTTTGGGTAATATAGAATTGATAACAAGCCTTTAATGCTTTTACCATTTTAAAACTGTTTACATAATTAAAATATTTTACATTTAATAGTTTAAATATTATATTTTAAAAATTTTATCAAAGTCAATTATATTTTGAATTATACCTTGTAAGTCATAACAATTACAATGTAAAATTTATTTTCACGAATCATGACTTTATACTATCTGCATTAAATTGTCTACAGTCAACTATCGAAGCTCAAGGGGCAGCGATAATTACTTCAATATAACCCGATGGAATTTATGTTACTTTAACTTGGTTTGGGACCATGTGCATATTTCAATATATCCGTGTTCGATATAACGGGAGTTTACTGTATCTCATCTCTAATATAAAAATAATAATTATTAATATTATAATTTTCAACAGAATCAATGCAAAAACACATACAGTTTATCAAACAAGCAGCTCCAACTACAAATAACCCAATCTCCATTGAGAATACCGCTACTACTAAAACACACACACTTCTCCACGTCGATCCAACACACACATTCTCATACACAACCAGCAGTTCTCCTGAAGCACAAATAATAAACACAAACACACATTTTGTACATGATCAGTCTCCAATAGTAACAATGATACCCAACGGTACTGGCTATGCAATTAATGCATTGCCTTCCAAACAAGGAAGTATATTCTTTCAAGGTAAGTGATGCATAATGGGGTCGACTGAGATAAATGAGAGGCGAACAACCCATTAGCTAGTTTGGTAATATACATGTTAAGTAATCTCTGTCTGTCGATAATAATCTCAGTAGCATTTCTCGAATTTTATTCAAAGAATTATCTATCTAGAAATAAGGAATTGATCACTTCGAATACCTCCATAATTACTCGTTGAGTTGGTGCTAGGGCACTGATGGTATTTTGTGATGAACTTTCTATCACACTATCTATTCATTGCCTAAAATTGTTGTTCCCAAAACATAACTTAATATTGACTAGCATTTGACCTTACTTAATTCACATTGATTAGAAATGATACACTAATGATATAATAGAAACAGAATTGTGGTTATATTTTCGCCTTGAATTAATTTACACATGTTTTACATATGCGGTTTTATGTCACATGTCTAGACATTGGTTGAAAGATATTATCTATTCTATGAATTCGTGTTTGCACTAAATCTAATTAAAAATTATGTGTTTAATATTACTTTACTTATAGGTTCGCATCAAACACGGAAATCTCCTACACAGGAAGGTATTGAGACGAAAAAGCTTAGACTTGACAATTCTCCAGTTCAAATACATCCGCCGAGTTCTTTTATTAGTATTGCACAACCAACGCAATTGCCTGTCCAGCTACCTCAAACTTTAGGTATTAAATATCACTTTATACTACATTACCTGAATTACTAGCCTGAAGTTTTTTCAAAAATTACGTGACTAGCTTGATCATCGTAATGAGTGCTATTTTCTAATTATATGTTAAAATTATCCTAAACTGTGGCATCGTGCACACTGCATAAAGGGCAGAAATTGGTGCCGAGGGTATATTCTGGGCAAATTCTAAAATCATCTGCCACTTCCAAGGACTTCACCTCTGAAATCAAGACCTACGTTACATGTCCTCTGTTTATATGAACTTTCCGCAAGGTTTTGTGATACCGTGCATTTATACGTTACAACTAATTCGAGTGAAAAAACTATGAATATATCAGAATGTGTATTATTGTCCAAGTCTAATACAGTTTTAGTGAATATTATACATGTGAAAATGTACAACTATTTTATTTGTGCTCATTAACTAGTTCATACAATATATTAGGCATCCAGAATTCAACAGGAAGTATCCAGATAATCGCGAATAGAAACACTTCATCAACTCAACAAATATCAGACTTACAGCCTATCTTCACTACAGCTCCACAACCTCCTGACTGTATTGTCACTCATGATAATATTACTCGTAACAACACGAAAACACTTTCTGGCGTACAAATAATACAAAACAGACCACAAGGTCCAATTTTATCCTCCAACCCCCATTTCACTACAAATCAACTTCAAACGACACAAATAATACAAAACAATGGTCATTTTTCTCCTACACAAATTCCTGATACAGCTAAATCTTCACAATCAGATCTATCCAGTTGTCAGACAACATACTCACTCCCTAACGGAACTGGTTCATATGTGATGGCATATTTACCAATACTATTGCCTTGTAATAAAGAAGCCAACGGTACATCAAATGAATGTGCACCCAATAACATTCCAATCTTAGCTTCCCTACCAACGGGGGTTAACTTCCAAGCCTCTAGTATACCATCAGTTATTCCCTCTTGAAATCAACCGTCTCAGATTCCTTGATCACTCCTATATTAAACACCCCTCTTAATCCCATTATGTCTGTATACTAATTCTCATTTTCAACATAGTCCTTTCTAAACAGAAGGGCGAGCTCTTATTTCTTTTCAGAGAAATACAGCTTATCGACAGAGAAAATTTCCATTTTCGCCTAGATTCAAGTTTTGAATTCTACACGTAGCGATTTGTACTCACACTCACACACCTGTTGCATGCCCCCAGAGTTGCTTTAAATTTGTTTGCTTTGTTATTTCAAAGTTTAATGAAATATGTAATATTATTCAATGCTTTTTAGTTAGCAACGATTACGCTTAATGGTATGTACCTTGATTGGTCCACTTCTAGTATTTCTCAGTACTATGGATTATAGTGAGACATCGGAAAGTTTGAGTTTCTCTGCTATATATGCACAATATGGAGTTTTTGTAATATGTACATATACAGTGAAACCTCTAATCAGGGAACAATTCGGAGACTACTGAAAAGTGCTCCTATGAAGGTGTCCCTTGATATGCGGTGTTCCTTAATCAGAGGAGTTCCATAATGGAAGTTTAGTGGACTTAAGTTTTTCTATATTCGCCCAATTAATTAAATTTCTCGCATCAAGGCAACGTACAAATTATACAAATTTGCATGATCTTATTAGTGTATGACAAACTCAAGATATCATTTTATAGCAGGCATAGAAAATAGAAGGGTACCAAGTATGAAATAAACTAAAGAGTACAATTATTGGAAGTAAAAGGTGCATACAAGGTCAAGGGCAAGATTGGAATAGCTACATTGTATGCTCGAGGTTCCGAGAAGCAAATATAATCCTTCCTTCATAATCTACTGATATTCCACTTGGTTTTATTAACTTTTTGCCGAGTCCACTCTCTGTCACGAGGAAACACAAACGAGTGTGAAGTCACCAGTGGAATAGGAGCACAACTTAACACTTAGTAATTGTGCCAATTCTCAATCATTGTTAGCTACAGTGTTTGTTTAGATGATGATTCGGCTGATTTTGTCTTCTTTGAGAATTGACACAATTTCTTAGTCTTAAGTTGTGCTCATATTTCAGTACTGGAATTCGCTGCTGACTTCACACTCGTGAAACACAACTGCAATTGTCATTATGGTCAGAAATATGAATATTACCAGCTCCATCAATGATGATACAGAAGGGTCTTATTCGATTGGTTACCCCAAGAATAATATTTCTTTCAAATGATTCATATACTTACTACAGAATATCAGATATGGGTATACCAATGCACGAAATGAAGGAATGGAATGAAAGGTCTAAGTTCAAACACTGAATTCTCAAAAGATTACTATCAATTTAAGGTATTTTGAAACAACAGCTGCTATATTGTGTCACATACACTTTATCCAGTTTTATACAAATACTAACTGGCCATCTTTTGATCGAATAAGAAAACGATATCAAAAGGACTGTTAAACACCTGAACTCAACTCCTTCCTAGATCAACAACGTGTTATTGTTAGCTACAGAGTTTGTTTAGAGGAAATTCGGCTGATTTTGTCTTCTTCAAACTGTGTTGTGAAATCATCTTGTTGTTTGGTACCTTCTTTTTGTTGAACATCATTTGTACTTTTCCAGTTTCTCCAAGTCTCTTCTTGAGCAGACTCGATAGGAGTATATCTTTTAATGATTTTTGAATTGATATTTTCCAATACAATTTTCTGGCAAGATATGTGACACTCCTCTCGGGTATTTGCTAGAGAAAACGCTTGGAAAACTGGAAAAGTACCAATTTCTCCAACAATTAATCCCATTCCAATACTACATTCTTGTATGTAGTGCTAACAGTTTCGAATTTGCTTACCAATTCTCATATTGTCCATAAGAAGAACACTCTTATCCAGAACATCTTTGCCCTTATTCCCTTTCATTGTAGATAGCATTCTTCAGTTTCTCTGCCTTGCAAAACTTGTGTTTCAGGTATATTTCTTGCATTCTTACTTTCCATGCGTGATCAGGAGGTTCTCTGTGCAAATGTGATGGTCTTAGGGAGAGTGTGAATAAGATTGTGTATCTGCGTTTTTAATATTGCAGGAAAGAGATTACAAGAAGTGCTAATTTACGAACTTTCGACTATTTATAGTCTTCTCAGCTTGAGTATTTACTATTTAGTATGATTCCTTCCAAGGATGGGTCATATGCTGTGAATTTTTTATTGAAGAATATTGATATGGGTCCCCAGGTTACCAAAAAGCAGGACAACTATGCTTTGACTCATGACACTAAAAATTCCGAAAAATCGGAATAGCTGATAAATACCGGAATTCCCAATAAAGTGCCGGTTTTTGCACTAAAAAGTGAAAAATATGCATGAATACGACATGACATGTATTTGTAGAAAATATACAAATATACTTAGTGTTCCAGAAATTATTGTCACAGAACTTTGTTTTATTATATGAAACAACAAAATTATGAATGAATTCAGTAAATTGATTATGGAAGCTGTATTCGAACATTTTCATAATCAATAATAAATGAATTAATTCATAATTTTATTTTTACATCAAAACAAAGTTATTGACAATAATTTCCGGATGCGTTATATTTCTACGTACAAACATGCGTACATTTATTGTAAATTCATATTTCCTAGTTCCTACTAGCTTATAATGAAATTCCTTGTTATTCTAACGACTCTCTTCTCTCTTATACAATTACATTCTACTGAGATCCCTCTAACAACTGCTAACTCATCTAGCACAAGATTCCTTACATATATGGTGAATCCTCCAGAAGGATTCAATCTCCGTAGAGATGTGTATGTACGTATTTCTACGTTGATACACAGACTGATAGAGAACGGGCAGAATTGGGTGCTTGTGTTACCCCCATGGCCTCACCTCTATCACTGGAAATCAGGTCGCCAAAATGGTCTCTCATGGTTACAGTTTTTTGACATTCAAAGTATGTCCAAATTCATTCCAGTTATCGACTGGATTGAATATCAGAAAATGAATGGGCCTGCCAAAATAGATAGAGTTTGGAAACTAGAAACCCCTGACTTCACAGTAGAAGGATATAAATTCGAGACTGAGTTCACTCCAATGTCTTGTGAAAACGAAAACACAGATTATACGTTATTCGGTTCATATCATGATCCTATAGCAGAGCTAGGTGTTTACACAATAGAATGCTATAAGGTTATGGGAAGTACTGATGTATTAGAAACACCATTATCATTAATACCAGAGGGAGAGTTTCTATTGATAGAACATTTTGAGATGATTATGCACTATCAGTTTGCTGGAAAGTTATACTGGGCTGCTAGAGCATCCATGGTGTATGCTGAACATTTACGTAGTATTGGTGACGAGTTCATGCTAGAACAGTTTGATTTTTCATCAGAGAATAGTTTAACAGGTGACTACCTATCAGTTCATTTACGTAGAGGTGATTATGTGTATGCTAGGCCAGATGAAATACCATCATTAGATGGAGCTATACAACAGATAGAGGATAAGTTGAATAGTTTGAATTTGTCAAAAGTATTTCTTGCTTCAGACAGTTCACAGAAAGAATATGATTATATACAATCTAAACTAGGTAGTCGTGTAGTGAGATATACACCAAAACGTGACGTCATATCAGTTTTAGGTGATGGTGGTATATCTATCATAGATCAATGGATAGCATTACATGCAATGTATTTCATAGGAACTGCTGAATCTACTTTTACGTTTCGTATTTGTGAAGAGAGACAGTTGAAAGGAATTCCTGTAGATTCGACTTATAACTGTTTATGTCCTGATACTAAACCAGATTGTATACAATTAATAAAATGGAATGTTGTTACTTAGTATTATTAAATGATGTATTTATTTTACTGATGAAACAGAGGATGAGATTGTTTAGCACCATATATGGTAGATAATTATGCTAGTATAGATTCCAAATCCTTACAATCAATCTACGACACAAATACTTATATTTTAGAAGGATTTTTATTATTTTAATTCATACTGATTAGAACATAGAAAACAGAGAATACATGTAATTATGGATTGATGGGTTTGTATAAGATAGGCTGTGCAGGTGCTAAATGGATAAATGTAAAATAGAATTTAACGTTTGTTTAGATAGCTTTTTTCTGAATATAACACTTACAGTGGAACCTCGTTAATGCGAACACCAACTGACTGTCAATTTTAGGCGTATTACAAAACTTGGCCCCATGGGTTTTAACATCACCTACAATAATAGTGTAGTACTCAATATCAATTGTTGTAATTACGATATTGTATTAGCATGGCAGAAGCAGATATCAAGCCTAGCGTACTTATCCTAGGAGGATGTGGATTTGTAGGAAGAAGTATAGCCATGTATTTATTGGAAGAGAAACTAGCCAATAAAGTGTGTATTGTGGATAAACTCGCTCCAGTCTTATTCAGACTAACAGAGAAGGAACAAGAATTGTTCACAAAGATCGAATTCAGATCTGGAAACTTATCAAAACCTGAAGTAGCTGATAAGTGTTTTGAAGGTAGCTGGGATATCGTAGTTAACGCAGCAGCTGAAACACGTTATGCTCAATCAGATGCTGTTTATAAGGAGAGGATTAGTACATTGGGTGTAATCTGTGCACGTACAGCTGTTAACCATGGATGTAAGAGATTTATACAGGTATTTACCAATTATCCATTGAAACGATAAACCAAATAATCTACACTTTATACACTAAATATATACTTCTAAATATTTTTTCAGTTTAGTAGTGCTAGAGTCTACAAGTCCTCAAGAAATCCTAACAAAGAGAATTCTGAATTAAAGCCTACTACTACTATGCATAATGAGTATCTGCTGTTAGAACAAGAGATTGCTAAGATTGAAGGTTTGATTATTATTATTATTACTTAATTAATTACACTACTGTAATTATCAAATTATCAAATCATTTAAAAGATTATATACAACTGTCATTGGCTCTCATGTCTTTGTTAACTCTTGTTATTCCTCAGGTCTGAACTACATTATAATCCGTACAGCTGATATATACGGACCAGGGATGAATAACAGCTCTCCTATGCTACCTCGTATAGTAGTAGGAGCTATATACAAGTACATAGGAGAGAGTATGATGTTGTTATGGAGTAAGAGCTTAGAGATGAATGTAGTACATATTACAGATGTGTGTAGAGCTACATGGTTACTAACTAGTAAGGGAGAGAGTGGAGATGTGTATAATCTAGCTGATAAGGGTTCTACCACGCAAGGATCTCTTTGTGAGGTATAGTCAACTCTCGTTATATAGAAGCTCAAGGGACAGCGATAACTACTTTTATATAAACGGAGTTCGATATGACCGATGAATTGTATGATACTTTGACGGTTTGGGACCATATTTGTACAATTTCAGAACGAAGTGATGATATCATTGAAGGAGACTGAATATCTTTTCTAATTACTGTTATTTATATTGTAATTATTACGGTATATATTCTCTATTAACAGGTTCTATCAGCATACTTTGGTATAAAGTACAGCTTCATCGGTAGTCTAGTAACACACGCAGTAGGTGTAGAAGATGCTAAAGAATACTCTAACGAGAAGCATGTAGCTCCATGGACAGCTCTCTGTGCATTAGAGGGTATAAATACCTCAATAACTCCATATCTTAATGAAGAATTGCTCACAGATTATGAAGTTTGTGTTAATGGATCTAAGATAGAAGCTCTTGGTTTCCAATACATTGTCCCTGAGTTCAATTTAGATAGACTTAAAGAGGTGGTGGATGATCTAGTTGCTAGACAACAATTTCCTAAACATATTCCTTCCAAGAGCTAACATTATTTTCTATTGCTTTAGTTGTATTTATTATTATTTAGGCTAATTTGTGCGAGTTCAATTTGCTTTGTAACACACACATATATCGTAGCAAGAATGTGATGTTGTGTTAGAATTATATCTGTAATTATGGAATGTAATTAATAATAACAGAGATATGTAATCAATATATTACCCGTGAATTCTTATTCTATCGGTTGATTTCTATAATTTCTATCCGAATACTGTTTTCCACTATTACATGTAAACAGCTCTAAAAGTCATATTTGGGAATTTTCAGTTGGGCAATGTAACCTCCCTATAGTCAAGGTTCATTAATATGGGACCAGGAATTCTCTCTATTTTAACTCTGTTTCCAGAAGTTCCACACGTTTGTGGAGATACACTAGTACTCTATGTTTTAGGGACTTTGAATCTGGAACTTGACAAACTTCGTGCAACAAAATCGGTCCCAATTAACTTAGCTTTATGTGGTGGATTGAGGGGGATTCAGATAATTATATATACGTATTGGGTGAATACATCCTATAATTCCATCCATTATCAGGCTATATTAGAATAGCTACATTTATGTCTGGTTCAAAAGACGAGGTAGTAAAGCTACAGAAACACCTCTCTCTCCTTAGACAGGAGTATAGCAAGCTACAACAGAAGTATGTAGAGTTAGAACATAACTACGGTCTGTTATCTGGTCAGACAGGAGCTGGAGCTAAGGATAGCTTTGCTTCTAGATTAGTTAAATCTGCTTCTGAGTTATTTGATAACAAAAATCTCTCTGACATAACTGTGAGTTAAATATATATATATATTTGAAAATAAATTTGATGTTTATTTGGGTTTAGATAAAGATAGGAGATAGAGTACTACCTGGACATAAATTGGTACTACAAGCTAGAGGAGCTAACAGCTGGTGTAGTGAAGGAAATCAGGTTATTTTATTTTCTCAATGAATAATGTATCGCCAGAGTTCTACTGTATTCTCTATTACAGGAATTCTCTACACTAACAGAACTAGAACTAAATGAGTTAAATGAAGATGTAGGTTTATCTCTAATGAAGTGGGTATACACTGATAAGATTAATCTTAATCAGCCCTCTACACACATACACGGAGTACATGACTCTGTTGATTTCTCAGTACAGTTACTAGCTGCTGCTCACAGGTATAATCTACCTGATTTGAAAGTACATTGTGAGAGATTTCTTATTGGGAAAGTAGATACAGCTAACTGTATTGCACTATATCAGGTGTGTTGTTAATTATAAGCGGCCTACGGACTTATTATGTAGTTTCTTATTCATGTAAATCTCCACAAACTACTGGAAACAGAGTGAAAATAAGTAAGCCAATTCCTAGTCCTATACAAATGAACCTCAAACAACTTGGAAACGAGTTGGCATTTTCGGCGCTCTTGGCAACCCGTTTGTGAAGGTTACACTGTACCATCTTCCAGTATTGAGATTCATTCGCGTATGGATTTAGCATTACATGGGTGTTTCTTCATTTTAGCCAACTTTTATGTGTTTTTTCTATTATTAATACCCTGAGTAGAATGGTGGAAAGTTGGTCGCGTGAAAGAATAGTCTCGGAAACATCCAAGTAGGCATAACCACTAATTCAGGGTAAATTCCCACTCCAACCAACACAGGAGTGCCTCAAAATGACCTAGAACAACAACGAATTTCCCCCTGTACTGAGTTATGAAAATAAATTCGCATACTGTTATCATGAATCATTGCATTCTATCCACGAATTCTTAAATAACCTCCCTGATGTGCTTCTATAGCCTATTTTCCTTATTGGAGTGTATCAAATATTATTATAATTCTCTTAATTAGACTTCAGAAGAATACTCAGCTCCCCAGCTTAACCATCACTGCCTAGAAGTAATTACCAGTAACTGGGATGGATTTTCTACAGAAGACTTCCTCCCTCTCAACGCTAACCTACTCTACCAAATGTTTAAGAGGAGATCAGAATATCCTCTCCATCTAGCTATAGAACACAGACGTGATGACGTAGTATTCTTATACCTAATCGAATTCTCTAAGAACCTGAACACGTGTCTAGCTCAGAGAGATGAAGATGGCATTCTACCACTGCATTTAGCTCTCGTATTACGTAATGAGGGTATAGCAGAGACATTGATACAACATGGTAGTGGAGTAGACCAGTTAGATTCAAAGGAGAATTCACTATTACATTTGGCTATCAAAGCTGGTGACTTATTCAGTGCTAATATGCTTATTTCTAAAGGCTCTCAGACTGATTTACAGTCTCAGGATAAGTCTACAGTACTGCATTTAGCTGCTGCATACTCGTTACAGTCTCTTTCTGCTACACAGCTAGATCCTGTATATAGGAAGGTTAGTATTGTCTTATTTGTATAACGTTATACTTAATAGAGCTTTGATTCAGTTCCTGGCAGATATATTGGCTTGGTTAGGCCTGTGAATGAGAATATTGTTTCAGCTCTACATGATATCCATCTAGCATGCAGGCGAGCGGAATTTCATTATTATTATCATTATTTATGATATTATGATCATATGAACTGGCCATTTTATAGAAAATCAAATTTTCTACTTGGAAATATGTTAATTAAGCGTGTTAATGGAGGTCTGTGAAGATAAAATGATTACCTGTTAGTTAGTAAATATATTGTGTTGTTGAATTTCAGTCAGAAAATGAAATAATTCTAATAATGACAATATTCATGCGGCAGGAGAAACTTGTTGTGGGCGGTGGAGCTGAAACAAGTACCCAACTAACAGTGACCTTATGCTGATATCATTTGCAGCAATGCTCTATCTATCTAATTATGTATTCCTTTAGTTTTCGAACTATCAAAAAGCGCAGAGTCTAGCTCCACTAGTTACAAAGCTTCTCACTCACGGAGCTAATCCTAATGCACAAAATATGCTTGGAGATTCTCCATTACACACAGCTATTAAAACAGCTAACTATGAGATTACTGACATACTGCTAGGAGTTCCTGGAATAGATCTTCAGTGTAGAAATTCTAAAAACGAGACTTTGCTCTGGTTAGCTCTAACTAATACTAGTCAGGATGATTCTCTCCAGGACCTGATGATATTTGAACCTCAGGAGAATGTAGTAGCTAATAAACTAGTTAAGAAAGGTATGTCAATGTTTATATTCACCAATTCCGTGTTTCTGTTTATTGAATTAGCTAGGTAGAATTTTTGTAGCTCGTTTGTATTTGGCCTTCTCATTGAATGGGGTTACTATTCGACCCGATATGTGCATTATATACAGTAGAGACTCCGCTTAATAGGGTCACTTCGGGGCTAGGCCATATACCAGAGCATGTGGAATTAATGTGTTGTCCCGATTAACAACTACTTGGATGCTTTCAGCCTATTGATTGGGAAAACGAATTTGCCAAATTTTTCCCTAAATTCTTGAATTCTATATTTTCACTGGATTCCTTAAAGTCTCGGGAGTGTTGACAAGTATGCCATTTTTACAGAGTCTACTGTAATATTGTAATGCACTACACTGACATGATTCAATATGTTAAATATTAACACTGAAAATACGCACAGGCTGTGACGTAAATGCAATGTTCCCTGAGACAGAGAACTTACTACTACACGTAGCAGCTCTAGAGGAGAGAGAATCAGCTGCTTTATTCCTGTTACATCATGGAGCACATACCTCTGTATTCAATAAACATGGTCTAGCTCCTCTACACATAGCTGCTGGCACAGGACTAGTTAAGCTAACTACTGCACTGTTAGAGAAATCTGCTAGTCCTAATCTCAGGACTAAGGTAACATACATAAATTTCAATGTAAATTTTTGGGAAAATTCCAAGTTTTAGTGAAATAAACACTACATACACACCTTGTAAATATTTATCTTGTTATCGTATTTATCTGTGTAAGAAACAGATTTTCCGCGACTTTACACAAAGAAAATTCGGTGGTTCCCCTCATTTCCAACTAGAATATACGTATAATTATTTCCTTGGAAGCTATAATAATTTACTATATATTTCAGCACCCAGTATCCAGTCTAGAAGCATACCAACCTACTATTCCTATGGTACAAACCCCCTCTACTCCTTGTGACGTGTTCTCTGAAGCAGTATCCTCTTACTTGGATCATCTCTTCCAGAAGATGACCCCAACTTCTCCTAGATTCAAATCTCTCCCTTTCTCCTCCTCTAGAATCTCACCCCCATCGCCTCGCAAGACTCAGTCTATTGATAAAAATCTACCATCAAATGAGAGTCCTCAAATAGATGATTCATCTTACAATCCATTTGGAGACGAAGCTCCTATCGCGCCAATTCCATTTGACCAAATTGTTGCTATGGGCACTGAGTCAGATTTCAATCCATTTCCAGGTACGTAGAATATTGTTATATGTACTGTGGATACATTCGAATTCCCTTTACTTATGTATTTACCTAGATGAAGAAGTTATTTCTAAGCCAACAGACACTACAGATGTAATTGAGGAATATATGAACCCATTCGGTACATCTACAGATGAAGAACCTACTCCTATTACTGATGCTACTCCTACGCTACATAAACAAGTTATACCGTGAGTTGTGCTAATCTAGAGGATTTGTTGATACAGTCGACTCCAGTTATTTCGAACTCTGCTTATTTCCAAGTAATTTTCGCAGTCCCTTGAGCTTCGATATAATAAGAGCCTTCTTTAAAATTCATTGCATTCCTTTGACGAATTTATAATACTTTTTAGCACAACTTGTGACACTACACAATTATACACAGAATCAAAACAAGAGCACAAACTAGTAGAACTAACTCCAGGTCGTACAGCATTACACATTGCAATAGCAGCTAAACAGACACAAATTATATCAGCTCTGCTATTCTACCATCAAGAGCATAAACTAGCTATATCAGCACAACTACCATTAGATATAAATATATTAGATGACAATAATGATTCACCACTAGCATTAGCCTTATGGACACATCAATTGGATGTAGCAGATAGATTAGTACAGGCTGGTAGTGATCTGCAGGGAAGAGGTATAAATATAGGAACATCGCTATTACTAAGAGCTATTTCATATGAGAATTCTGATGCAGCTCATTTCTTGATTCGTTCCCTCAGTCTCAGAGATTCTACTCTCCTAGAAGGAGATCTGTCTTTGAGTGCAGCAGTGAAGCATAGACTCCCTGCTGTAGTACAAGCCCTAGTGCAGTCAGGTTTGGACGTAAACACCCCAGACAAGCGAGGCGATCCTCCTCTTTGGGTGTCACTCCGATCCAAACAAGATGACATCGCTTCAGTCCTGATAGCCTCAGATGGTTGTGACCGCGATTTCTGGCGGGTAGATCCCTCCATTGGCGTGAAATATTCTCTTCTACATCGTGCTATTCTCTTGAGAGACTCACATACAGCTTGTTATCTAGTCAGAGCTAATGCTAGTATCGATGCTCCGTTATCAATACATAACCAGTTAGATAGTCCTGGGAGTGATGAATCTAGACTGCAACAGATGTTATGCTCTCCAATGCATCTCAGTAGTGCATTAGGATTAGATGAAGTAGTACAGGTGTTATTTGAAAACCAAGCTAACGTGAATAGTGTAGATGCATTGGTTAGATCACCATTACATCTGGCTATTAAATGTAAACAGAACATCTGTGTTAAGCTACTACTAGCTCATCCAGCACTAGATCTATCTATCAGAGATGCTTCCGGTAATACTCCATTCTCAACAGCTCTACGTGCTAAGGATCATTCAGCTGCAGCTGCTATTCTAGACAGAGACCCACATTCTGCTAATTCTGCTGATTCTAAAGGGAGGAGTTATATACATGTAGCTGTAGAGGAACAGGATATGTTTATGCTAGCTTTCTTATTGAAGGTCCAGGTAAGTGTATTAATGTAGTCTATCATAGCGTAAACTTGCCGTAAAGTTCAGTGTGAATCTGTTGTCCTATGATCTAATATAAAGATTCCAAAGTTCATACGTATCCTGTCTGTCGTATTCACCTGCCTACAATTGGAGGACAATTTGACAGAAATTCATTGTATGTTACAAACATAGTCGAATTTGAAGAACTCAACTGTATGTTCATCAATTAATTATCAGAGTCAGTTCGATTTCAGAATTATACCAGACATCATTATACAATTAACTACAGTATAACTCGGATAAGATGTAACAACATTTAGTACGTATTATCCGAGTTCTACTGTAATTATCCTCATAAATATAGAACTATACGTATGTATTCATAGGTAGATGTAAACAGTCCTGTTCTTAACCAGCTACGTGAGACACCCCTCCATCTAGCTATAAAAACGGAGAATGAAACTGTGATAAGACATCTGCTAGATGTAGCTAATGTTAATCTAGTAGACGGACGTAAACAAGCTCCTCTCCACTTAGCTGTATCTAGGAACCTGCCGCATATAGTAGAAGCTCTGCTAAACCATGGAGCTAGCGTTAATATACAGGTGTGTTGAAGTCATATAGTAAATACTATTACTACAAATCAAACAGACAATTGTGCATGTATATTACTAGAATTAAACTCGATATATGGAGAACAAACGCGGTTCTCAACCTATTTCAGCCGTGAACCCCCTATATCAATTTTATCACTTTCTGTGGACCCCAGGTTGGTAACTGCTGTATAAATTGTCTCGATACCTATCCAGTTCAATAGAAACGGGAATGGGTAAAAGAATGTGAATTGAAAGTTTTGAATCCATTGAATGAGATTAACAGTCAGATGATTTAAGTTTATATATCTAAGCTATGCTATTATGAAGAATCTATACATGTATTACATAGTAATAAGAGCTTGGGAGGGTAAATAATGGATTTTTGAATTGTTGGAATTATCACATTTTGGGAGATTACAACAAATATATGGATTCTATATTTTTAGGAAAATATAGGATGAGAATACATGATACTTGTATATGTAAATTATGCTGTAGTAGAATTCCTGTATTGTTAGAAATGAGAGAATTTTCAATACAACAATACGTAATGACCCTAATACAATTATATACAATAATGATGTATGTACAGTTCATCATAATATACTCTCATTTAGGATGAGAAGGGCAATAATCCTCTTCATGTAGCCATGGAAAGAGGCTGTCAAGCAAGTGCTTCTATCCTACTAGGTCATGAATCATGTAACCTAGCTGCTACAAATCTATTAGGACAGCATTATTTACACGTATTAGCATCCAATGCTCCCAAAGGCGAGGTATCTGCTAACATCTACCGATGCCTTATTGAGATAGCAGGTAGAGAAGCTATACCTATTAACTCGTTAGATGCTGAAGGAAATACTCCACTATTACTCGCGTTTTGTAACGGAAATATGCTATTATGTGAGGTATTTATTAAAGATGGAGCTCATCCTAGTATTCCTAATCGTAAAGGATTATCAGTGTTCACAGTAGCTACCCCTTCAATACGCCCTTTGTACCAGGTACTGTCTATGATTAGACGGGAACCTGAATGGTTAGATGGATCCAATTGTTTCAATTCCAGATGTCAAACGAAATTCACTTTCGCAGTTCGTAAACATCATTGTAGACACTGCGGTAGACTTCTATGCACAAAATGTTTATCACAACAGATTCCTATATTAAAGTTTGATATTAATAAACCTGTTAAAGTATGTGATGTATGCTGTGAATTGCTCTCGAAAGGATTAGCGCTTCATCATTGAATTGATTTAGTTGAAATTGTTATTAGTTATTGCGTATTGCTAAAATGTAATTTGGAAGATGTTGTAGATATATAGTGCTATTAAACTGTATTTTTATTAAGTCAGATTCTTCGTAAATATTACATCCAGTCAGCTCTCGTTATATCCACAATGATATCCCAAACCAAAGTTACGGTCTCTTGATCTTTGATATTACGAGAGTTGACTGTATTTGTATCAATTGTATGTTACCAGACCTTGGTAATCAATTTTATATGTTCTCGAAATGTATATACGTTTTTACGTATACTAAGTACATATATGTGCCCTCAGCCTCCTTGTATTATTGTCCTTTCGAATTTATCTCTGTGGCAACCAGTAAAGAATCGCCTAATTCAGAACAAAATGGTAGGTTAACTAGACTTATATGGGAGTATGACATTTGTGTACAAAGCTTATGTGACGTTTGTATACAGATATATTTGCACATAAAAGTCTTCCTCTGAACTTTATATTTATACACAGGAATTTCTTTAATAATATAACTACATATATACACTACAACTCATTATATCTCTGTAACAGCCTTCGTACGGATTATTAAAATGTTAGAGTTGAATAATCTTGACTATTATAGATAATGAATATTTGCATGTATTAATATCACACACATTTATTGAGACTATGGTTTAGAAAGTAATTCCAAAATAGATTGCATAATTATCGCATTTCTTGGCAATATAACACAGGCTATTTTCAATAAACAATATCCATTTACCTGCTCTTCCAAATAGGCTATAAATTTGTTTCAAATTGTTATCAGATCGCATCAAATCAGATATAATAAATTGAGATTTGAATCTTCATTTCAAAATAGGAGGTTTTTCATTTCTGAAATCAAGATTTACATTTTCTGCATAAACTTAGTGGTCTTTTATGAGCTCAGGTATTGTTATGTGCTTGTGATGTGGTGAAGAGATAAACTGCTCAATAGAGAGTATAAAATCTTTGTTAAACTATATCTTGTGTTCTTCCTTTTTTTCTTGCTTTTTCATATATTTTTTAGACATGGCAAAGCTCTTTCTGCAAAGGTTGTCTAAATCTGGAACTGAATGTTCTAAAAGTTATGATTCTGTTGATATTACGACTGATTTGATTGATTCTGATGTAAATGAAGTCAGGTTTGTTTATTATTCAATTTAGTTCTTTAGGTTGCTTGTTTTCATTTCATTTTTTGAAATATATATCCTGGTGTTTAGTCATTGGTATACCTGGTGTTTAGTCATTTTAGATCTCAATGTAATTCAGCTTCATAATATAGAAGCTATTTAATTGAGGCAATTGAGCTGATTTTTATACTGCTTCGTCTTGCACGTTAAACATGTAATCCAAATCCCATGAATTGAGAAAATTTTACACTATTAAAGTATGATCGGATAATAATGATAAATACACCTAGATTAAGCTCGGATAATAATGATAAATACACCTAGATTAAGCTTAATCAAATGTATCAATTACACTGGCTCTGGCCTAAAAAACTTTTTAATAGGGAACAATGGGTAAAAGCAATTCGTAGCTACGACTCTCTACAACTGAAAGAAATGCTGAATGAGGGCTTTGTGTCTACAAATTGGACTTACAGAACTAATAAGAAATTAAAACACACTGATCTTGTCAACTGCAATGTAGACAGTGTTATATCTAAAGGTTCTGTGGGTACAGCACCAATTAATACGAGTGAAATTACATGTCTTGATGTAGCCATCTCAACTAATGATAGTACGTTGATTATTTCGATAGCATTCTATAATTAACACTGCATACAGTATTGATACATACTTTTGTTAATGCAGAGTGCATGCACATATATGAGGATCACATATTTCCATATCTTTAGCTGATTATCTATTAACCGAAATACGCAATTATCACTGAAATGGCATACGAATGATCCTGGAATTGTATATTGATATGTTTACGTGCTAGAATTTGTATTACGGAATGGCAGTTCATACGTATACTAGTGTATATTCATAGCTCCGTATAGTCGATTATGTTTCCTTATTCTGAAGCCTGATCATGAATCAGTTAAATCTTATGAAATCTATTAATCCCGAATAAACTTTTTCATTATGTTACGTTAACTATACCATATGATTTTCTAATAGCTGAGCTGCTGGATCTCTATTGGTCTAATATGGCAAGAGACGAGTTTGACGTCACAAATCTAAACAGAGCATTAGCTCTAGCCTGTAGGGTAACTAAAGTCAGTAGTAAAATAGTGATACAGTTGCTGTCGATGGGAGCTGAAGTTAATTACATACACTCAGATGTACCTGTTATTATCCTAGCTGTATGGACTGAGAAGATTCCTGCAGTTGAGTATATGCTGGATTTGCAACCAAATCTTGTCAACTCTCATATACTCAGTGATACTGTGGTGAATAAGCATAAGTTTGAAGGTTTGTAATTTTAGTGCAGCTCCTTTAGGGAATGTCCTAGTGTATGGACGAAGTGCGGTGTCTGTACCTCCGTACGGGTGTCCGTGCAAAATCTAGCAGTCCGATTAACATGGAAATAGGTACACAAACTTTGGTCGGAGATTTGACATGGAGTATAATACATTCTAATGTGAATTTTCGCATCTTTCCATGCTAAATTCATAAGCAAGCTAGAGAGTAGGTTTCAACATGTTGTCAGGTGTAATTGGGTGTATAGAGTCCAATTTGAGATTTTCAGATCCTGAAAGTTATTAATTCACATATTAATCATATGATTAATTATACTTCACACCTGTATTTACGAATAATTATAGAAGTTTCGTCTCAACGACTATCCTTGTCAATCTAAGTAATCAGGGTTCATTAGGTAGAAAATGACCCGTGTTGCACTCAATGTCTGTCTGCTGGAAATTTTTGGTATTGTAAAATTCACGATTCTTTATGCACAGGTCAATCATCTCCATTACATCATGCATCTGCTACTGGTAATAGCGAGTTGGTTAGCCTACTTATGCAACGAGGAGCTGATCTGAAGTCACATGATGATGAGAATCAAGATGTGTTCTTCTATGCTCAGCATGAGAGTATATGTGATACTATGTTGAAGGAGTATGTAGCTAGAACAGGAGACAAGAGTCAGCTGATTGGGTTACCGTTACATGGCCTAGTTAAGAGAGGATTTGTTCAAAGTTTTAAGACAATTGTAGACCAGAATATCACAGTCACTTCAGATCAAGGTAGGTATACCTGATTTGAATTTTGTCTGTTTGTCTGTTGGTTTTGAAAATAGTTCAGAATCCTATCATGGCTTTATTTATTTATTTATTTTTATGATATAATTATATTTATTAGCATTTATTTGCAATTATTTACTTATTTTCAGTACAAATGAATGTAAAATGTCTACAAACAGACTTCAAATACGAGATTCCTGATTCTTCCAAGAAAAGCATATCTCTCCTACAGTACATAGCAGGCCATGACAAGAGTGAAGCTTTCTTAGAATATCTCCCTGTCAAGGCTATAGTAGACTTATTCATGTGGAAATATGGATATATAATGTTATCTCTAAGGATATTACAATTCTTATTGTTTCTAATAGCAATGACATTCAGTTTAGTTCTAGCAACTTCATTGCCTAATCCCAGCGTCTATGATACATCTCCTCTATCAATCTGGAGAGGTTAGTTGTAGTTTTAGAATGTATATCTTGGATTAAATTTCATATGCATTACTTATTACCGTTTCCTCTCATATGTGTCTAACTGGCTTACTCCTTGGCATGTCCTATATTTATATAATTATTTTTGTAGCTTTATGTGATTTCTATTTTATTGCTGGTGGTATTCATAACTCCTTCTTCGAGGTGATAGAATTCTGTTTGATATGGAAGCATCATTTCAATATAACACGTACAATTAGAGGTGCTAAGCTAAAACGTTATGGAACATTTTCTCATGCTGTTGCTTTGATATTCTCTTTTCCTCCTACATTTGTGGACTATGCTACTGACTGGTATAACTGGATTGATATATGTGCTGGTAAGACTTTCATGTTACACAAACAAAATGAAAAACTAACAAACATACAAACAAACGAATAAATAATTAAACGAACGAAAGTGTGAACAGTCGAGCAAACAAACAAACAAACAAACAAACAAACAAACAAACAAACAAACAAACAAACAAACAAACAAACAAATAAACAAATAAACAAACCAAAAATCAACAAACAAATGTATTTATTTAACGAATCATTTTATCTTCAGGAGTTACCTTATTCCTCTACGTCCCATTGCGTTTAACTAACAACCCTTATCAATGGTTGATGGCATCTCTTGTATATTTCTTCAGTTCTACTCTAATATTCAAATATTTAACGGTATCTCCATTCGCTACATACATACAGATAATACTCTCTACTCTTTTCAAAGATCTCCCTAAATTCATTCTAACATTTATATTTCCTATACTAACCTTTGGTGGCTCTTTCTTCATAGCTCTTAGATTTACTGGCACTAGTGAGAATGCTAATGAGACACATACGGCATCTCATGAGCAGATTTCGAAGATTTTCTTGGTTCAAGACTCAACGTATTTTAATACTTTATTGACTGAAATACGAATACTAATAGAGCAAGGTAATTCCTACTATTGTTATTATTAATATTATATTCACAGGCAGGCCCCCTACCTATCATTGAAAAAAGAGCTTGATAATCCTGAATTCCATTAAAGCTAAGTCTACTGTATTGCAAGTATCCATCATGAATAGATACTACTTACTGACATGTATATTTATCCATGGTGATTTCTATCTAGGTTCTGTAATAAAGAGATTCTATCTCCTTGACTTGAACTGGCTTGCAGCTATATATCTGTTCATATTCACATTCTTTACATTGCTGGTTGTCAGGGCTATATTCATAGCTCAGCTCTCCAACACATATGCTCGGTCTAGAGCACAGGCAGATAAGATAGCTACAAAATTCAGATTAGACTTCCTAGCAAGACTAATGGGACATGGTTCTATAGTGTCTGTATTGTTTAATGTCAAAAAGCGGTTTTATGTAGAAGAGATTACTCTGTCTAGGAGGAGTTTACAGAATAGCTTTGATAGCGGTCAGTATAATTTATAAAGACAATTGTTTTCAGTGTAATTAATTAACATAGTGATACTACTAGCAATTGACAAAGATTGTTTTGTACTCTTGCTTATTAACAATACAATTTGACTTTCCTTGCTTGTACTTTAATGCTACTGATACCGTTTATAGAGTTAGGAATTAGCTGCTATAATATTCTAAATTAATTTGACTTACTGAATCCTTATATCTGTATTTCTTTCAATAGATTATCAGCGTTATTACGGAGATTCCTCTCTGCGTAATAGAGAACTTAGGGAAGATATATTAGAAAAGGTTTCTGCACTAATCACCATAGAAAGTGCTAAGCAACAAGATATCCTAACAGAAATATTGAGAGAAATAAAAGGCAGACCTCCCAATAATGCTTTTAGTAGTGAATCAGCTCTTAATGTCTTATTCCAACAACATCCGAGCATAGAAATTGATCATTGTGATTCATGAACAATCAATCCTAGCTCATTGAAATATATTCACATCTTCTTTCTGTTGGTATGAGTGTGTTTAATATTTTGTCGTTATTTAGGAGTGTGCTTTAGTTTGTTTGTTGTGTAGGAGTTTAATTAAGACAATTATTATCTATTTTTTTCAAAATTGATTGTTAAAAGGAAATTTCGAGTACGGCAAATTTTACGGGGGATTTTACTCTGCTGTCAAGGTGATGCTTCCAGAGGGGAGAATTTAGACCCCTTGGACCCATTTCTAAATGAACCTCTTTAGGGTCTGTATTTGTGTAATTTAGTGTAACCTCCACAAACCCGGATCCTGTGGAAATGGGGAACTTTGGGAATGTAAATACATCGAGCGAATTCCTAGTCCCAAACAAATGAACCTCCATAACGGCGAATTTGGCTGAAACAGGGAAATGGGGTAGCATTTTCGCCGCCTGGCACCCCTTATTGTGGCGGTTATACTATCATTTCATTCGTATTCAGGTATAATGTATCATAAAAGCTCCGCTACAGTAACAAGGAACGGCATTGAACCAATTGACAACTCTGTGACTATGAAAACGAATTCAATTTTAAGTCCTAACAGAATACAAACCAATAGAACTACACGTTTAACTTCCAAACAACATAGGTCCACACTTGAGGAACATTTGAGTGATCTCAAAAATAAAGAAAGGTCATTTTTTCCTCCATCTTTACCAACCTTTTCTACATCAGAAGCACCAATAAAATCACCCTCACTACTTACTAATCATTCGCTACAATACCAAATATATCCAGACTTTGTTAACCAAAAATTGGCAGAACAAGTTGGTAGTGATAATACAATTGTAAATGAATATAAACCTTCACCAGAACACGTTATTATTCAACAATCTAAACCTCTCCTTAATAGCACTGATTATACGATAGCAGAATATAGCGATTATGGAGATAGCATAATTCCAGCTACTAATCCGTCAAACCAGTTACCAAAACTGTTTTTATCCCCTCTGGAACCTTGCCATACTGCCTCCTACATGGATACAGACTTCCCAATATTTAACAATGAAACTTGTATAGAAACAAATGAACATACTTTGACCCTACCACCTGATTCAATTCCTTGTAAAGCTAATAAGCTTGACATCTATTCTAACGAAATTTAGCACTTTAACCCACGCGCTTACTCTAGAAGTATATAGTTAGGTTCTTGGTATTTAATCCATGAATATACATAAGCTATTGGAGATTTCTTATAAATAATTCATTCTTCAAGTCATCTTCTTACTTATACGTATATGTTTGTTGTCTGTATTGATTGAAGGAACTGGATATTGGCATTCGAGGGTATTTTGCTTTTCTGGTCTGAGTCGGATTTAATTTATGGACACTTACAATTTTTATCTTTTCGAGGTATTGAGTGCCAATTGCGCGAAAACAAGTGTTACCTGACTATCTATTCTCATTCAGTACTAAGGTCCCTATCTTATAATATTTCCCAATGATATTTAGTGTGCATACATTGTACTAGCCAGTATACACACTATATAAAGAAGAATACCACATTAGCTGTGTATTATTTATAATATATTTCTCTGATTAATTTACACACAATCTGTTTACTAACCTGTATAGAGCATTGGTAAGATGAGTGAGGAAGGTACACTGCTTGAGGAAATGTCAGAAGCCGAATTGAAGAAGTTGGTGAGTTTTATTGTAATCCCCGTAAATTATGGACAGATAATAGTACCATAATTTGATATACAATGAATAAACTCTTGAAAATGAGTTCTTTCGGCAATAGCTTGGGGTAGATACATACAGTGTTTCCACATCCCGTAGTTGTATTAGCAAAAGAGTGAAATCTCATTCTCTGAAACTTGTCACTGGCCAAAACCATTCTTTATTTAATCTCTCGAAAACTGCAAATTGTTTATATAAACATACATTCGCTGCATATTCCCAATATACGTATTACATAGGCCATTTGCTAATTTGAACACATCCTATTTGCTGGCGACTATACAGAGTACAGATGCTGTGTATTCTATCAACTGTTACTGGTTAGTGCATATTAGTAGATCTATGGATACAGTATACATTTCCAATACAGCTGACCATCTAAAGTGGATTATTATTGCACTAATGATGCTGTAAGATCAGAACTTATAACCGGTATCAATTTTATACCCAAGTAAATGTACACATTAACAAACTGTTCATGTGAAATAATTGATGCAGTGAGTATACATAACTTTAGAATATGAAATATGTATGGAATTTGTCATGTGTCATGGCACTATTTGAATAATAGATTGAGTATAATACATTCCTGGAATACTAGACAAATTCGAGGATTATTTTATCCAAACGATAAGTACAAAGGCTGAAGGGTAGAGTATTGCTGACCTCCGTTGGGAACTGCTCACATTTGCTAGTTTTTTGAGGCGAAACAAGGACGGTAGTACAATACCTCTTATACTTACAGCTGATACTTTTGTATTAGTTAACGATTCTAACTCAACTAATTGGAAGCATTGATCAATCCTGAAAAGTAATTAGTCTAGTGTTCACTGTTCACGATGTCGGAATACTGGTTACAATAATTCTCATTAGCAAATTATAATAAATAATAAATAACCTGATTAACTCTGGCTCTATCACGCGGAATCTATTGCATTTGAATTAGCAGTGCATTATTAATAAATTATCAAATTTCCCAATTATACTACACACATTTGGTATTGTTTAGTTTACCAGCAATTGTTTGTTTGTTTGTTTGTTTGTTTGTTTGTTTGTTTATACACACTGGCTTTTCTTGGTAGATAACTTATTAGTAATGTATTGAGCTAGTTTTCATCAAAACTCTTGTACTTATGCAATTTAACATTAACTGTATTGTCTTTGTGTTAATTGTCTGTTGAAGCTGTCAATAATTTCTTGAGGGAAATCCTTTTGGCTTATAACAATCCTTAAATATTCTCGTTTGAATCAGATTATGTTTTCCTGACCTTCTTTTCCAACACAACAATTGTATCCGTAATTATTGGCTACATAATGTCTACCACATTTTCCCTCCCTCAATCAGATACTTCCACACATAATTGTGGTTGTTGCATTCATATATTTATCATATTTTAAATATTCTGCACATCATTACATGGCTTAAAATATATGATCAACATTCTGTGGTAGCACATATGCTTTATATCAGATAATTCAATGCAAGTTATGTAAACTGATCATTTTATACCAGAGGGAATACTGGAGACATGTGTGTAAAGAGATATGGGATTTATCAGTCATTTGATTCAATTTAATAATTGATTCAAATGATTCAGCTAATCTGTAAGATAATATGCAAGTAGATGTCAATTTCATACAGCTCCTATATCCATGTTCTTTAATTAGCTCGCTCTTAGGGCTAGTACCATTCCACCTACTTAATGACATACCGTGATATAAAACAATATATTTAATCTTGGATCGGCCTTTTCATGTAATAGGGCTTCTGTGAAGTGTGCAAGGAGTTATCGGGTTTCTTTCATATTGGCCTTTCTTTGATATGTTTTACTAGGTCTGAATTCTGGTAAAGATGTACGAATAAGAACCTACAATGTATTTATGATTATTATCTTATCCACAGCTTGAAACTGCTAGCGATTATCAAGAGAGATCCCAGATCCGATCAGCACTCAGAAAGTTAAAGAAATCTCGGGGAGAAGACCCAGCTACAAGTAAAAATGCTAATTACACACGTCGCGGCCATCAGGTAGCTTGAATTCTTGTTTTTATGCCAGTAGACTTCACCACAATTCTACTATATGAATTTGTGGAATAAATAAATAATTTTGAAACATCTGTGTATTATTAATTTACATATACTTTTGGCCTCATTTTCATGAACTCTTTGGTTTTGACCGCATTATGAACAAATAGGGCTATTTCATTGAAATGAAAACATTTGTAATTTGTAACACTAATTACTGCCCTTATTGAGTCAGTGATTAATTTACACAAATATATACATAATTACATATTTAGTTGATAATAATTATTCTACTTTATTATTGTTATCTTACACAGCTGATATTATTTTTCTAGCTAATCTTTGAGCTATGTATTAATCTCAATATAGCAAGTGTGAACAAGTTTGTTCAATTATTTTCACTTTCTTTTTCTTAAAAAAATACATGAATTTACCCATTCGAACTGGAAAATGCAAATTCTGATTCAGCGTACTTTGGTATCTTTGTGTAGCAATTGAGAATTAGTCTCTACGTATATTTTCAGATTTCAGAGATTTGTTTACTTTATGTTCATAAAACAACAAATACATGTACATATGATTAATTTACAAGTGTAACAATCGAATTCGGCATAAACCATATATTGAGTTAATTCCTATATACTTCCTTGATAAACACTATTTAATTATATACACGTCCTCTCAATGTGTTATTCCCCTAGATTGAGCCAACAACATTCAAACTAGACCAACCCGTTTACTACGGTCACATTGGAACGGCTAGTTCTAACCGTAGGAAGGAACCGCAACTAACTGTTCCTAAACCAAAACATTTTATCCCTGGAATGATGTCTCCAATGGCAAAACGTAAAGATTCTGAGGATATGCTCTCATCTGACGGTGGCAAGAGTTCTCTCTCTACTGTACATAGTTATGCAGAGAGGACAGCATCCTATGACATAACAAATAGTCGCGAGAAGGAGACTGCAGTCAGAGCACACTCATATGGTTTTGATCAACAAATGAATATGAGAAATTCTCCTGGTTAGTGCTACCATTACTGCCTACTTATATTGAAATTTTTGCACCAAATCTCTGTTATCGTAGATTAATGTTTGATACAGCTAACTCCGGTTATATCGAAGCTCAAAGGACCGCGATAATGACTTCGATAAAACCGATGGATTGTATGTTACTTTGATGGTTTGGGACCATATTTGTACAATTTCAGAATTCGATATGACGGGAGTTGACTGTATTTGTAAATTTTTGATATTATTCCTGTCCTAACTAGATCTCGGATATCCAGAGAGTCCATTACAATCTAGTTCAGGGATAGAAATGCCTTCTTACAGTTCTGAACATACAGAAGGGAGTGATGATCATCTACAAGAGAATGGAATATCTAATGTAAATATATTTATACACACTATATGTTGAATATATTTTATTTATCTTTATATTAGCTTCAAGCTGTGAGTCCACAATTACAACCAGAACAAGACATAACTCTAACAGAATCTCAGGTCGAATCATCTACTGAACCAGAATCTAGCATAGAACCTGTATCAAGCTTAGAACCTGCATTTAACTCTATTGACTCTTCTCATCACACTGATGCGAGCAGTAAGAACACACATAGAATATCTAAAAAGGCAGATGGAGAGCTGGATCAACTCACACAACAGGTAGGGAGTAATTACATATATGAATAAGTGCTTATAATTTACATGTGGTAGTGAATTGATAATTCAGCTGTTCAATTTTGAATTTATATTTTTGCGCTTACTTGGATTAATTAACAGATCAGATCACCTCAGCAAATTCTAATTTATTCTCACTCTAAATGTGTGAATACAGTAATGTATCCTATATACTAATTAAATCGTCTATGTTCTATAGAATATTTTGGTTTAATAACCGATTGCATCATAACTTAATCTTCAAACAATTAGCGCTAATTCCGACAAAAATGCTGAATAAACTATTCACAAATGCCAAGTACAAGTACTTTTGATAACTCTCAATAACGTCAAAGGGACCTATGTTGGATACATTGTCACATAGAATTTGTATTATATAAAGGTCGAATGATATGAAATAAGTTTATGAACTCGTATGTAAATCTCCTTTAAGGCTTGCAGCTATTGTGTAATTTGCTTGTTTGCTACATTTTACTGGATTGTAATTGCACAGTTTCGTTCAAACCAGACCACGAATATTTTAATAAACTAGCCCGTGGCCAATGTAAAATAAAGTACTACCTAATTCACATTTCTATTCGAATTACGTGTGTAATCTACCTGACTATCATATCTTGCCTTCAGTAGTATAATTTATGTATTATTGGTTAAGGAGTAGAAACAGATATCTCTAAAACATAAATATACAAATTCATGAGGAATCTTACAACAGATGTTTTTAGGTTACTGATTTCCATTTTCCAACTCATGGACATAATTACTGTCACTAAAAACAAAGGGATAAATTATGAGTTTGCTATCACATATCATTTGTAGCCTATTAAATTAGTTGTCTATTTAGTACATTATAGCTCTCTTCCTTTGAAGTTTCATGTTAGTATTTTCAAAAAGGAAGTTGCAAAAGATCCTTTGTCCGAGTATCGAATCGTTTATTGAATATATGGATTGAATGGAGCCCTGTGCTTCGATTAAACTTCTGTTAAGTAGTAATGGCGTCATTTTGTTTATAGCTCGCCTATAGTGACAACCCAGAGGAACAAGTACAATTGAGAAAGAAGATCAGAGAAACGAGGGAGCTAGCAGGGAGGGGTCGTATGCACAAACATACTTCCTTCATACAGATTGATGTTAAGAAAGGTAGCAGTGCCAATAAGACAGAGTCTGGATCTAGTTCTCCTACATACACTCCTAGACACCTTACAGTAGATGAGGTTAATGAAATATCTGATATTCCTGTCAATAATGGAGAAGTTAGTATACTATAACTAATACTGTAAGATGAGATCAGTGCTAATATATGGCCGGATTATGTAAGAATGTTCTCTAAGCCGTTTGCATCCGTGTAATCTGATGCATTTGAGACTACAGTGTTACTTCCACAAACGGGGTTGTCAGGGACGCCAAAAATGCTACCCCGTTTCCCCGTTATTATCAAATTCCACTTCCGTGGAGGTTCATTTGTATGAGACGAAAATTCGCTATATTTATTTTTCACTCCGTTTCCAGAAGTTCCTTGTTTGTGGATGTTTACTGTAATTATATTTCCTTAAAATTCAATATGTTTAATCATCTGAATATAACCGCGATACAATACCTCAACCCTGAAACAGTTCTTAATCCTCCGCGAATACATTTGCTTATTATTAAAAACCACTAGTAATTACAATGCTTGAGTAGTTCACGTAGCAAACTTGCTATAAACTGTTGTTGATTGGGATGTAGGATGTGGGTTAACAGGTAACTATGTAACTGTGTATCCGCACATAAATATGTGATCTATAAATATTCTGATTTTATTATTTTCAAACACATTCAATCCTTTCAAAACGTTCGTTGTTGATAATGTTGGTCATTCAGGTAAAAAAATAATTATTCAATATTTATCAAATATTTACATAATTTATGCCATATTTAATCTGTAGATTCACACGTCAGTTTATAGTCAAGAGCCAGACGTATCTCCTACTGCATTAAGCTCATCTCCACTACACCTGGACCTTGATAGTAATGAGATTATTTCTAATGAATATTCCTCTTCTGATGAATTAGAAGGTAATTGAATATTTTATGATTAATTAAAATTCGTTAAATTGCATTAGGAAATATGCAGGAATGTATGAGAACCGTTATCCAGAGGACGGTATTTATATCCAGCATGTTTTATATACGGTGTTCTTATAACAAGCATCCACTATATTTTAAAATATGTTTTAATAGCAATTCTCACTCTACGAAATAATTCATAGAAATAGAAATATTCATCTATATTTAATACCCAAATCCTCTTAGGAGCACATGTTTCCAATCAAGAATTACATCCATACACTGATCTCACACAACTTGCGAATGATAGACCTACTATAGGTCGTACTGGAAAGAGACCCACCATTAAAGATGATGGAAATATTGACTTCACAAATGTACTCGACAAATCAGGTGAGTATTTTACTGAATTCAAATTATCCATCGCACGATTGTTTGTTTTCAAAAATATTTGTTTGTTTGTTCGGAAGTTGTTTTCTGATATATTTCTTGGGTTTCAAGTAAAACAGTAATAAGTGTGATCCGAATTATCAACTGTAAAGAATAAAGAAATGAAACCAGTTGATTTTGTGCTTGTAAATACAATTCCAAACATTTGGTCATGCTACCTTTTCTATGTTATTTTAGCTGTTCAGTTTTATGGTATTTTGCATTATACGTCCATATATTTATACGGGGATATAACGAGTAATATTCGTATTTTTTCTTCAACAGAAACGCGAAAAAACGATTTGAATTCTTTTAAAATATTCAAAATTGAAAATTTCACTATTTTTGATGATAATTCGTTAAAAATCATTTATTATTTAGACAAACAGTCAAATATAGCAAAACGCTCACCCAGAGCTCCGATAGAACAGCACTCATTCAAGGGAGTTCTCCGTAAAAACTCTCCACAAACTATCCTCTCTAACAGTCCTTCTAACATCAAGAAGAATAAAGAACCACTACAAATGGATTTCAGAGATGTCCTCACTAAAAAGGTTCCTGCAAACCAACACAAGAGCAAGCCTCCCCCTCCTCAGATAGCTGCTAAACCCTCTCGAAAGAACTCTAATGAGTAAGTATACTAATTCTGTTAAAAATTGTGGATAAATTATTCAGTAATTTCCTTTCGACCAAAACCTTCGCTAAATTTTCCTCTCGACGAAACTTCGTGCGTTACACTGTCTGGAAAAACTCGATGCGAGCACATTTCAAAACTGAATACTTACGAGGTTCATATAACTTACAATTCATTCCTTATTTGAAAGTTCAGTTACCTAGAGCTGATTGCCTTATATGGACTCTTAATTCAAAGTCCATTGATACTTGTATTAACTTAATAATGAGGGTAAAACTAGTGTGTTTTCTTATCACAGTATAGCAGTCAGTAGGGTTCATTTGTAGTGAATTTCGAATTTTAAAATCCATTAAGTCAGATTTATTTATTTCTGTTATTTCATAGAATTCTTGACAATGAGGATTTTGAAGGTTCTCTTCCACAACAACTAGTGTATGAACACGAGCATATCCACCGGTCTCCTTCTCCAGAACAGCTACCAGCTCCCTCTCAGCCCAAAGATCATATGCCTAACTCAAACTTCAATAATTGTCAAGAGTTGACACCACAAGAAAATTTAGAACAGGAAGAAGATAAAGCTATTAGAGACGATGAAGCTGCTCTCGCTTACAGACGTGATTCTCTACAGACGAGTCAGGACAGTAGGAAGAGATTGAGGGCTCTACAGAAACAGACTTCTCTTACTAAGCTTAGACAATCTATCACCGATGAAATACCATCTGTTCCTTCTGGTGAATCTATACCTGAAGAAATGTAAGTACAGTAAGCTATCGTTATGGATAATTGGCTCACATAGTTGAGATGTTAGTTTATCCAGTTATGTGGAGAACCTGGCCAATCGGTTAAATAATTAAGCTGTATTTACTAAGCTGTAATTCATCTGCTTCATCACCAGTTAGTTAATAGAGACTCATTCCGAGAAGGTTTAACTCATAGAGATAGTACATAACTTTGATTATTATTCTGGAATTCCGTTTTTTGAGACAATCTTCTTGCCACGAACCTGTCCCAAATACCCGAAATTGCCTTCGTATTTATTCTAGGATGACAATGATTCATCTTTGTCACACTCAGGGGCGTTTATTTGATATAATATCGTTCGTCATGATTTCTAGACCAGGAGAGTATTGCGCTCCAGAAAACTAATGTATTATTGCATATACTATCCAGGTCCCGAACTGATCCTACAACACAACAAGAAACAAAAATAGACACAGTAGAAACATCTTCACCTATACAGTCACCTAGACAGTCACCTAGACAGTCTCCTCCAAAACCGATACAGCACAACAACACAGGGGCAGTACAGGATGAATCTAAGCTGAGTAGCTACGAGCTACGTAGATTAGAGAGGAAGAAGAAGAGAGAATTATCAGGCGGTAGAACTACTGATGACGATCAACAGCTACAAGCTGATGTACAGGAGTTTTTGAGTGTTCGTACCAAGAAAGATAACAGTGATAATTCTTCTATGAGGAATGCTAAAGAATCTTATCTCAAACATACTGGCATTAAGAATGATCCATCAATTACCTCGTAAGTTATATTACTGCACCGTCTCTCTTTCTCAATACAAGTATTCGAACCTTTCACCACATATTGATAGATACTAGTTGTAATACATGCAAAAAGATCGCATACAGTGAAACCTCCACAAACGGGAAATCGGATTGCATTTTCGGCGTCCCTTTGACACCGTTTGTGGAGGTTACACTGTATTTAGATCTAAAAAATATTTTATTCAATTCGAATATTACTAGTATTTCGGACATTTTAACATTTTTTAGCTGATCAGATTAGTGAAATGTATTTATATTTCTCTTTTGTTACAGTTGTTATGTTTGTATTATTATAGCCGATCTCCAATTGCTTCACCCAACAGTCATTCTAGCAGAACACTCAACTGGGCTAAGTCACAAACTAGAGGCTACAATGTAAGTTGAATATTTTCATGGTCCTTTGAGCTTCGGTATATTTGTATTTGGCTGTATAATGTTAATATTATATTTGTTAGGTTGAGATTAAGGATCTCTCACACAGCTGGAGAGATGGACTAGCTTTCTGTGCTCTTATCCACTCCTATATTCCTGGGGAATTTGATTTTGATAGTCTCTCAGCTAGCAATCCAAAGCAAAACATGGAATTAGCATTTCAAGTAGCAAAGTATGTTGATTTGCTCATTTATATTTATTTTTTAAACATGCTACTTATTAACTCAGAAATCGAATAATATCCACCAGAACTATTTTTGTCATTTCACGTAATTTATAGTATTTCTATTTCCTCAGTGATCATGGCGTCCCTCAACTATTTGATCCATCAGACCTAATAGAAATGAAAGTCCCAGATCAACGTTCTATCATGACGTATCTCTCTTCAATCTACAAGGAGCTACACAACAAGTAAAACTATCTCTAGCATCAGCAGAGAATATACTTCAAAACTTCCATCCTCTCAACCTTAAATATCTATGATCTAATATTATAGATGGATAATAGTTAATATTTTATTTTCCCTTGTGAATATGAATAGTTGTTCTAATCCCTTACCATTGGTGTTATGTATCAGGTACATTGTGTGTTTTTGCTTTTTATTGTCAGTTCAATTACATTATAATTGTTAAATTTGAATGTTTATTGGCTGGTCCAAAGTTCAAGCACTTTTTAGGCCGGTTTTTACTGTTTGAAAATTTTAAACACAGAATGTAAATTTGAGGCGAATATGTTAATTTGTTAATATATTTTTAAGTGAGCCAATTTTACATATTATGCAAATATATACCACAAAAATTCGACGAAAATTTAATGTTAATTCAATGAAAGTACACGTCATTACTTCAAAATTCTTTCAACCGCTCAAAGAATTAAAACACTTGAAGTCCTTATTATCAATTAGAAATTTTTTATTAAAAATGTGGCGGATACTCCCCTTTGTATCAAGAACTAATTTCTCCACAATCTCACAACATCAAGGTCAAATGATGAAAAGAGGTTTACCCAAGAGAAAGCTTATCCCTAATGTAGATAATATCGTGGTAGTAGCTAGTGGTAAAGGAGGTGTAGGCAAATCTACAATAGCAGTTAATCTTTCACACGGATTGAGAAGTATAGGATATCGTGTCGGGTTGTTAGATGTAGATATTTACGGCCCATCTCTCCCAAAAATGATGAATCTTAACCACAAAGCTGAGACCGGAAACGATGGCTTAATTCTACCGTTAATTAATTATGATATAGAATGTATGTCTATGGGATTTCTTGTTGATTCAGGAATATTCTGGAGAGGTTTAATGGTAATGTCTGCTATAGAAACCCTTCTTTATAAAGTTAAATGGAGTCAGCGTGACGTCATAGTTATTGACATGCCTCCTGGCACGGGCGACACGCATATATCTATAGTACAGCGATTGAATTTGACAGGTGCTGTCATTGTAACTACTCCACAGGATGTAGCGTTAATTGACGCTAGAAAATGTGTGGAAATGTTCTCTAAAGTTGATGTACGTGTTCTAGGTGTTGTGATTAATATGAGCGGATTTGTATGTGAAAATTGTGGAAGTCACACAGATATATTTGGAGATGGAAATGAAGATTCAATTTGTAGAGATTTAGACACTAGTTTATTAGCAAAATTTCCTCTACTGAAAGATATAAGATTATCCGGAGACGATGGCTCCTGTTTATTAGTAGATTCTAAGCCAAATAGCATCAAACAATCCATCACTAAAATGGCTAAAAAAGTCAGTGTAAATTTTGCACCCAAAAACTAAATGAAATATTCGCTTATTTATTAAAAAAATTCCAATAAATTTTGGATTTATCCGAATTAATTAGTAAAATTGTCTGAATATATTTCTTAATAAAATCTGTGTTATGAATTGTAACCACTTTATACATTAATAAATTACTTTTAGACAACATTATTAAGGAATTTCAAATATTTATAAATTACATTATTATGTAAAAGTTCGTTCAGTTGCCAAGTAATATACTCAAGTTGACTCATACAAATTTAAGGAACTTGACTAACTTTTTGCCACGCTGATATCACTTGATAAAATGCTGCATTTTATGTACTACGTAGTATAGTGATCAGCAATTATGTGTCCATACAATGGATAAGAGCTTGTTTCTGTCTCACAGTCTCAAGGTTGAAAATCTACACCATTGATTTTACAGATAATGTCCATCAAGGTGTAAGTATAATTACGCTCATGAAGTATTTGAAATTTGTGCAGAAGTTGAAAGTTCCGACGATCCTGCAATCACTTAACAATACGTTTCAACTGCTATACCAGTGTATGTACGAGAATAATGATAACAACCACTTTGTCAGTAACTTATATTTCCCGAATTAGTATGGGTAAACCCAGAAATTCTAAAAAGAAGACAAATAAAAAATCACAACCTCCTACATTTACAAAGGTTAAGAAAAAGGTTGGTAAGAGACAACTCCCTGCCAACACAACACGAATAGACTTCAAATCTCGTCAGATACATTTACCCTCTCAGCTAGCTAATGAAGGTACTACGTCACGTATATCTACGTACATACAGCAATTGAAACATCATAATGTTAATACACGAGTACGTGCTATCAACTCTATACAACAAATAGCTACAAAGGAAAGTGAATTTTTCAAAAATGTATTAGCGAATGTGCTATATGGTATTGGGCCAATATTCACCGATGTGAATGTTGAAGTGCAGAAGGAATTTCGCAACTTTCTCGCGGTTTTATTCACACTATTCCCAGCTGATAATTTCACACCATATTTCTCGTTAATAATCGCGTACTTAATTGCTTCTCTGACACATACTGATGTTAATATTAAAACAACAGCACTTAATATGGGTCGTAGCTTAGTCACCCTATTTCCAAACGAAACTTCACACCATGTCCATGTCATACTCCCTAAATACCTCTCTCTACTTACAGGCTATAACCCTCATAATTTGAGATCGCGAAAAACCCCAACGTTCAGTCAACTCGTAGCACCACGTATATCTACAAATCTACTCGCAGTTAATAACACCTTAGAACAGAGTATGTTAATATTCGAAAATATCAAGATTACATCAGCTCTTCTTGTTCCACACGCGAAATCTCACACTAGCTCCAACACAAACTCAACTCCAAGTAATAAATACATTGTACATATACCCCCAAGGTTATTTCATACATCCAAACAGTCTATAGAAATACATGAAAGTATTGTAGGATTTTTCACAACATTTTTATCAGTTAGTTGGTCTGATTTAAAAGAATTACACTCTTCACTTTCAAACTCATCTCTCAGCACAAACAAAATAGAACATATTGTCAATACAATATCTACGATTATAGACACCTACATGTTGATACCATGTATATTGACAATAGATGTATTAGATCAAATTGAGTGTTCATTAACTAAAGAATATTCCTCAAATGAAGAATCATGGATAACTGAATTGTATAGTTTCTTTTCTTGCAACTTTCCTATAGAAATTGCTGGCTCTTGTTCAATTGCAAGTTTGCGGCTAAATTACCAAATATTAAATTTATACATTTCTGTACATATTTTCTCGAATCCTGACAAGCCGTTTTCGAAACAAGAAGTGACAGAATTCATTGATAATCTGGAGTTAACCAGTGATGATGTAATAAAATTAATTTCCATACTTGTAATGCTACAGTTTTGCAAGCAAAAAGAATCTACATGCGATTGTCCTCACATAATACAGCTAATATGTGATAAAATTTGGAATTATTTACACCAAAATTGTGGAAAAGAAGAAATATTGGAATTCTTGATATTCCTGCTTGATTACTATTTCGAGTTGACTGATAATTATCTATTAGTCCATCTCAATAATATACTAAATGAATTCTCATCCATGGTCCAACAGTGTAAACTCACAGAATCTCTGACAGATAAAATGGTATATTCATTATCTCGTATGTTTGCACGTTCGCATGTACCACTGGCTATTGTTTCATCACGTAATGATATAATAATATCTCTACTAACTTCAATCACTCAGTCTGAATATTCGGAACTGTTGCAGAGTAGAATTATTCATCTCGCTTTCTTTTCTAATATAAATGACTCTGATTTCCTTAACACGTTACTGAATGACGTCATAACCAGGTTATCTATCGATAATTCTTTATGTTTACTTGATGTGCTGTTTATATCTTATAAAACACATATACGCATATCTGCTAACTTTTCCAAATTTCTCAGAGGCATAGTTCAAGCTCATGCTGAACAAATACCTCCTCAGGCTGGCACAGCTTTTACACAAAGAGTGAATCGTTATATTGAACAATTATAGTGTTTATGACGTAATGATTTGTATTCTATTGATTAGAGCAATAGTTAGCAATTATTAATAAATAAGCCAAAATGTTGAAAAGGTACGAATTCAATGAAATTATTGCATAAGTTGTAAGTAACAAAATTCCTAATGCACACTTTTGTGCAATTGAGTACCAATCCTCGTATGTTGTATATAAGGTATTTTGTGTTAAAACTTTTCTCAAACAGCAAAAACGAGGATGTATTGTATAAGAAAGAGCTAAAATGAAGCAATTGGTAATATTACATTATTGGGAGATGTTTTCAAATTTTCCACTACTAACGTGGTTAATCTGACCAATTAATATGATTATCCACATGAAAGGAAACTAATGGCCTGGAATAACAAATTCTAAATTACCTAAAAATGTTAAGTATAAAATCTATAATTAGAAACTGTAACTCATGGGTAAACGCTATTCCCCTAAGGTGATTAAAATATTACTCGTGATGTACGTCAGATTTTCATAATTACTTTACACTGCTATTTTCATTCCCATTAATATATTTATGATAATATATGTGCCTATTTTAGTATCATTGCTTTTACGTTACTTTCGGATCTGATTTTATTTCAGTTTTAATATACAAGGTCATAGATTGTTCTACAATATTCTATACGTAATGTCATGTAACATGCCAATAGAATGGAGTATTATTCAAATAGTCTCGCAATAACTCTCCTATTCTATGTGCCATCTTTGATAAATTCTAACAGCCTCTAGCATTTTTATCAACCAATTAAGCTATCACAATAGTTTATTAAGTTGATAGGAAATGCATCATCCTAAGTTATATTCTATTCGTCAGAAAGAATACAAAATTACAACCCCTCCTTCTTTCTGGAAATTCTATCTATCTTAATCAGAGTTCACCAATTATTAATAATACACTGATTCTTAATACCTCATCAGGCTAATTCAATAGTTATTCCTTGAATGTTCAGGGTTGTATTACATCTATTCATCATGTCTTCATATTTGGTAACTATACATTCTTTGAATTCATGATACCTTTGGAGGGCGGCGTAGCTAAGGACCAAGGTACACGTGCCCTAGTAACAGGAATATAGTATTTACCCTGAGGAGGGGAAAGCTCGTGTAGGTGCCTTACAGCTGATAGTTAATAGCTATACATAGCTCACTAAATAATATCCTGGCACTAACATCTTCCGTAATTTTTGCACACTCTATTACAATAACCATTAAGCATACTTTGCTATCAGATTTTTATGAAAGAAATTAAATAGGGTTGTAATCAACTTTTCGTTGTTTAAGATAGTTAAAAATATTTTTGCAAAAGATCTAGAGATCTTTAAAATATACTTTTCATTGTTTTCTGCATAAAATTTTAATTTTGGTCTTTAACGCTGGACTTGTTTACAAAATAATTTCTATGTACAACTAATCATTGGTCAAATTACATTACCCCAAAATTGTATTAATCATCATTAAGGCAAGCGGTGATTACTTACATAGAGTCATGGTCGCCGAAAATCTAATTTATGATAAGAGACTTCATATAAAAGGAACGGATATTACAGCAGTTCCCAACCCCACGGACGACAGCAGGGGGTCCTCAGGATCTATTGCAGTCTATGGGAGGGAGTCCACAGAATGTGTTAAAATTGGTATAGGGGGTCCACGGGTGAAATGTCCAGTAGCGCTGGGGTATTATTTATTTTGGTCACTGACTTGGTTTATGATATGTAATATTCATAATAAGAAAAGTGTCAATTTCTATATTTAATATCAGTTTCTGGTCTTTGCATATTCACATAACACGATAAACTTGTAATACTAACCCAGTCCAATGCTATTGTTGTTATCCTACTTTGATACCTAGAGTCACTGTTAATTGTTTAGAGACCTGTTTATCATACCATTTATTAATTAGCTTATTTTACCCATATATGGGTATATCGATTATATAAATGCAGTATGTGAATGCTATCAATTTGTAGTAATTGAGTGCGTATCTTATATTGTTATTAAGAAAATATGTGCTATTGGGTATGAATGTGGTGATTACTCTAATTATGCCAATTCAGTGAAAATAGAGGGAAATGAGATTGTTAATATGGTTAAAATTCCAAATAGAGTAAATTGTCATTGAATAATTGGTTGATAACCAACAACACGTGTTCTAATATGTATTTATGGTGAAAATGGCTGATAATTAATTACTTTTATGGATATCGTTTATAAATCACTTCCCTTTTGGTTAGCTAATTCGAATTTCGATCACTATATGATGTGTTACTATCTAGTCAATTTGATACCCTAGTTCTTGTATTCTCATCTCTAAAACCTTACGAAATTTGGAATTTTTCGCAATAATATTGGTGCGATTAATTTGAATTTTGATCGAAATAAATTAAAGGACACCTTCCAACCATATTTCATTTATATTGGCTGAGAAAAGTGATAAATATCCTCTGATATTTATTCAATTTTTGTTAAACATTGTCTGTTGTTAGCCAAAATTTCCAGTATTACAAAAATCAACCCTGGAGGTATATACCTGGGGAAGATTGCCGTTTAATAAATTCAACAAATACAGACTTACTAAATATTTTAACACTACCTACATTCGGCAGTATGCTTGGCCTCTCATCAATAGAGTATCACGGTTTAACAGCATGTACATGTATGCATCAGGTATAAATACAGCTTAATTCGTCTAATTATAAATCTCATTACAACCATATCCAATATATTTCATACATACTACATATACGTTAATACGAATGGCCTCTATTCTTGCCATGCACGCTGGTCGTAGTGATTTCGGAGAAAAATTCCATGGTGCGAATCTGGAATATGAAATATGTCCTGATAATTTGGATGACAATTCTCTAGAAGCGGATGGGAATCTGAATAATGAAGGACCTGAACAGGAACATACCCATTTTATGAACCTAATAACACGTGGTTACAATTCTATCCAGTTATCTGAAAAGAATTCAGATATTAAAGTATTCCATACTTCCAAGGGAAAACAACTAGTTCGAGCAATTCGTCTATTTTTCAAGATTTGTTGCTGCATACTTTACGTGCTTCAAACGTTCGAGTTTTCTGATACAAGTGATTTTATCCCTGCATATTGTAAACAGCTCCATGTATTTCTACCATTCAATCCTAATCCTGATCATAATTCAGTTCTACACGCGTATCAACGTGGGAAATGCTCTGAAAAATTTAATTATCAGCTCTTACCAACTGATACATTTAATGACGATCTATTTCTTAACAATAGATCTCTGTTACGGTTTAACAGTATAGCCGAAATGAATAATGAAGTCAAAGCTCATTTCTGTTCATTTAAGTGCAATTCTACCGAAACATGCGCTGAGGTTACCCAAAACGATTTCTACCAATTTTGCAGCTGTATAGTTGATTGTGGTGGTCAGCTGATTTGCAATAGTGCAGTGCATCATGAGGAATCATATAATAGAGATATAGATGATTACGACTATTCCAAACTATTCTTCTACTCCAAACCTCTTTTTCTCTATCTAATACAAGCTGTATTCAGTCTCCTCGTGATGATAGAGTCAATCATTTTATGTGTCTGGTCATATTATAACGGTGTCCGTTGGTATAAACTGATAGATGGTTACGTCATTTTGGATCTTGTTAATGGTGTTCTATTCCTTATAACATTATGCTTCCCACCCTGTTTGAAGGATCTTTTCATACCAATCTTCGTACAATGCCTTTCTGCAAAAATAATCTTAAATGAGATTATTTACGAAATAGATACTTATAGCGTACAAACAAAATACATGAATGTTGTAACTCAAAAGTTGATAAGCTTACTCTTCGGTATTTGCAGTGTTCTTTTCTTCAGCGTATGCCTAATGCATTATCTTGAACGTACTCATTCACAAAGTTCCATCCCAAACCTCTTCGAATCGCTATGGTTTATAATAATCACTATTACTACTGTAGGTTATGGTGATATCTATCCTGCCACGTGGTACGGCAAAGTATTTATAATGTTTCTGGTTATATTGGTGCTGTTCTCGCTTACAACTGTTCTCGACGAATTGTTAGATTTACTCGGCTCCTCCCATAAGACAACTGCAGCATATTTTAACTACATGAAAGGAAAACATGTAGTATTAGTCACTAGTAATGTACGAATGAATTTCCTCGTAGATTTCCTTAATGAATTATATTCCGAGGAAAATAATGATGTAGTTACTGTCATACTATGTCCACGATCACCTGACAAAATGACTGAGAACCGGCTTAAAAGCCCTGTTTGGCGTCGTCGTGTTGTTCTGCTACAAGGCTCAGCCCTTCGCTCGATGGATTTAGATAGAACTTCTATCTCGAATGCTAGATGCTGTTTTCTGATTCCAGACAGACAAACTGATGATCCTAATGCAGCTGACCAGGAGACTATCCTACGAGCTATTGCTATTAGACGTTTCGCTCCTCGTATAAAGCTTTATGTACACATTCTTAAGCCTGAAAACCGTTTCCAAGTTGACTTTGCTACGAAGATAATGTGTGAAGGTGAGATTAAGCATGCTCTATTCGCTAGTAACTGTATCTGTCCTGGTTTCTCTACATTTATAACTCTCCTATTACACACGACAACTCCTGATTCTGAAGAAAAGAATCAGGACTATTCATATTGTTCTGGGAATGAAATATACGATATTCGTCTCGGTGATAGCGTTCTATTCTCGCAATACGTTAACAAGAACTTCCTATTTGCGGCTGTGCTGGTACTACGCAATTCTGGTGTCTTATTAATAGGAATCCAGCAGGATGAAAACAAGAAGATCCTGTTGAACCCTGGTTCTGATTACATACTGCAAGAAAACGATATCTGCTTCTATATATCACAAAACCGCGAGGAAATGAGTCGTGTTGTGCAGAAAATTCCGAAATATGAGGCGAAGAATGAATTGGAGAAAATGTGTGCACAGGTTGGTCTAATCAATATGCACTATTATAATATGGATCAGACAAGTCCTTCCAAAAGCATACCTGATGTCAGCCCTATTAGGAAAGAGGCGAGCTTCAATAATGAATTACGGCGGTCATCTTTACTAGAAGGAATCAGCTTAATGCAAGCTGCTGTTGGTAACAAAAAGATTGAAGAATATAATAGTGATGATGACGATATCAGTGTAAATAATGATCCAAAGGAAAACCAAACTATACGAGATGGCATTACGTTAATGAAAGCTTCAGCGAACAAACCAAAACCTAATCCTTTCTATCGACTTGAAAGTCAGGTTGAAACTAGTAATGCATTTCAAACCTCAGCTACAGAGGCTTGTGCCATACCATTGCAAGGTTCTATCTGCCCTGTCTCAGACTCAGCATTTGAAGAGCCCAGTACAAGCTATGATAAAAGTGCGTGTATGCTTGTAAGCGATATACCTCTTGAGAGCCCTGAATTTCAGTTTACAGAACACAATGAGGGAGATACGGAGTATGTTCCAGAAAAATGGCCTGCTGAGAGTGAGAATTTTAGACAATTTCACAATTACTCATCTTGTAATTATCCGCGTAAAAAGGTAACACATGGAAAGAAAATGACTCCAGAATCTACTGGTGGAGGTGGCTTAAGCAAGATACTCCGCTCTCAAGCTCAAATGAATAAAGCTACCTGCGAGGGACCAGCGAAAAAGAAAGTTGTGAAGCCAAAAAGTAAACTCAAAGCTCGGATGTCAAAACTAAATTTGTTTGACACTACGCCTAATGAACCTCATACTGATGGTAATTTTGTCATCCACGACGAAAAAGAACAGAATGAACTACACCTACTTGAGGATAACGTAAGTACTCGTTTTGAAGGCAGACCTGGACAAGAACCAACTACGAAGATTAAAAATATTATTGGTGTTCCACCAGTTCGTCCTTACGTCGGAAGCTCTAGGGTAAACTGTCATTTAATCTCCCCGGCTACACGTCAATGTTGTCTGCAACTTGGCTGGAAAATGCAATGCCACGAAACAGCGAATTTTAAATCCACACGCGAGCAATATCGCCCTGAAGATCCTTGCATTCGGAAACTTTATCCTTTCCCTAATCCTAACGCGATAATTGTAGCTGCAGATGACGCAGGTCCACAACTATACCATTTTATCCTACCCCTCAGATCTCAGTATCTTCCTTACGCGCAGCTACAACCTATTGTCTTGCTGATACCTGCAATACCCGAGGCTTCCTTCCTTGAAGCCATCTCCTGGCTGCCTCAGGTATACTTTATCGTTGGATCAGCGGAATCAGTAGACGATCTGCTAATAGCTGGTATACTTAAGGCTAATACGGTCATATTGTGTGTTGGTGATGGAATTCAGGAGGAAAAGGATGAAATTCATATGACTGATGCTTCTAGGTTAAATTCTGTGTTGAAAATGCGTAAGGTTTTCCCGAATACTCCTTTCTACGTAGAATTATTCCATCGATCTAATATGCGATTTCTGTCACCGAAAATACAAGTTTCTCATTTGCATCGTAGAAACCCAGATGATTTCCTATCAACTCCCCATTTTAAGTCAGGACATGTATTTAGTCCTAGCATGTTAGATACCATTATATATCAATCAGCAAAGAAGGATTATATCATTGAGCTAGTGAGATTGATGCTTGGATTAGAACAGAGGGAAGGGTCGGCTTATTTGGCTAAAGTTGAGATTTCTCAGACTGAAGTAAGTTTGTATCAGAACTACGGGCGAATAATGCAAAAGTTTGCTTGCGATAGGAAAGATCTGGCAATTGGTGTTTACAGAACCGAAATGCAGAAACATGTGTCTCGTAGTGAAAATTTGCGTTATGAAAGAGTCCAAGAGTTCCTACGTTTCAAATTGAAAGAGTTATGTATAGAGAACGTAAACATTCCTCCTCTACCCGATAGATCTAAAAATTCATATGTCCTTGTCAATCCAGATGCCTCACTTACCTTAGATCCAAATGACGTCATACTTGTCTTGCGCTGTAACAAATTCGCGGATGCTGAGTTGCCGCGAAGACCTTCGTTGATGAAAGCTATAAGTTTTCCTCAAGGAATATCTGATACAGAATCCGATTCTGATAAAGAAGGAGCAGTGAAGGAATCCGCACTGGACAAGTTAAGAAAGTCTTTCATTTTCAGATCAAGAGAAGAACCTATGAAACAAAGACATTGTAGTACTATTAGCGAATCAGGTCTGAATGAAAAAGGAAGTGAGCAATCGCTACAGGAAAAATCATTTGTATCGGGTGAAGCCGCTAACCACCGTCGTCGTATATTCATCAGCTCCAAAAATGCCCCCTCATTCAACAAATCATCCTCAGCTAAGGGCACTTCTCCTAGAAAGTTCATTGATTTATCCCCTCTTGACGATAACATGCCTATATTCAATTTTAAAAAGAATTCTTATGAGCCTTATAAGTACCATACCTGCCCTCTTGAAGTGGAAAATCCTTTAACTAAGTCTCATTCAGTTAACACACTCTCACATAATCAAAACTAAATTAAAATGTGTATCTTTCTTTTCCTTTGGATGTATATTTAATTCTTTCTACATTTGTTATTCCATTATTTTCTGTATATACAGTTTACTTGCATGTACACATTAGTTGATATTAACTTTTAGTTACCAATTCGAAATATCCTTTTTGGCTTATTTAACTGTTATTCCATAGTTCATTCCAACGTGGCCTGTTTAAAGCAGAGGCTAGCTGAAACTACGTAAATCTATGCAAGGACGTGATTTTTGGAGAGGATTTGGCTCCCATCAAATTTGTTTCATATGTTTTGTAAAATCATTAATAAACATAGCAAAAAAAGCAACATAGTTGCTTAATTAAATATTTTATACAGCCAATATTTTCAACTAACATGTTTAGGTTTTCCTAAACTAATATTTTTCTCTGTTCGTTTTGGCATTACTATTGTCTGTTACTCTGTAAATTGTAACGTATTAATTATTCTAAGGTGTTTCGATATTGTTAACTCATCGGAGATATATGTAACATAGATTCTTATAATCTGTGTGTTTAGTTAGAATGATTAAGGACTGTAAATTACAATAACAAAATCCATATTATTCAAAGTAGAAAGAGACATGAGTATTCTAACACTTCAGAAATTTATTACTAAGTAATCCACAACAATGGCTACACTCACATAAGTACATACCACGGAGGTCACTGGGGTGATCTGTTTCCTACATGAATTATCGTACATTTGTGAATGATATATCAAATTTAACACAGAAATACCTGCCATTCATATTTTAATATTGGGGTTGTCCAAAAGAGTCCACATGCTATTAATAGTATCAATTCTTTTGCTCTGTCGTCAGCTGAATTAACAAACGAATAGGGATTAAGATGATCAATTTACAAACTTATCAATGATCGTAAATTGGTATTCTATCGTTTACTAATCTTGTAGTTGTAATTAAGCTACTCTACAGTAGCCTGCGAATATCGTCTTATGTACGATTTTCTGATACGAAGGCCAACCTGATGGGCGTGATGGCCAAGCATAGATTATATTCCAGCAGCGTGGAGGGGGGAAAAATACTGCAACGAAACTAAAGATTCGGCATAGAACTTCATTATATTTCAAGAAATGAAGGTGCAATTCACCACCAACATTCTCTCAACGATACATTATTAGTTAGCATTTACATGATTTCCCTTAAATGGCTTTATTACGCGAACACAGTTATCTCATTTGTATTGTAAATTATAGAAAAATTAATTTAATAATTATTGAATTAAATTTACTGGAAATTACAAAAAATTAAACTAATCTAAGCAATATCAACGAACGGGTATTTGCATTAATTACACCCGAATTGACTACAAACGTAAACTAGTGCAATATCTTAATGTCTGTAATAATGAATCTATTCAATACATAGTTCATGCTATAGAGATGTACAGTATTACGTCTTCTAAAGTATGCAATACTATGTACTTTCTATATACTTTAATAGGCCTTTATTCTCTATGTGGAAATAGTATTAGTACAGTTTGTCTATGGCATTTTCAATACTATACAAATCCTACAGTATCTTCTTCCAGTGCTTTTCTATTAGCGACACAAGTAACACAGCTTTCCTATAGCAAAGAAATTTACATTACCTTGGCCATACAGCACAATTCATCAGTGAGTTACTTTCTTATATTATCTTTACTATCCAGTATAGCCATTTTATATTATAATGAGATTATTTCATTCAACTAAGACATATTCAGAAATTCTTATTGTAAATCATTCTTTTTAGAATATTTTTCTAAAAATCTATTCATTTAGCACAAAATATGTTTATTTTCCTTCATTTGAACTTTTTTTTAATATTTTTTGAATAATTTTTGCATTTTTTACTTTGGCTAAAATATGGGTTGACATGTTCCAAACTTTATCAATTATATTCCAAATGGTAAGTAAGGATACTTTACAATATTTATTAGCAATAAATGAATAATTTTAGAGATCTTTTACCCAATGTAATGATATCCTTTTCCTTTAGGAATGCCTAAGGATCCGAAGAAGCCAAAGGGACGTATGTCTGCATATGCCTTTTTCGTGCAAGAGCGTAGACTCTACTACCGTAATAAGGGACTAAACGTGAATTTTACTGAATTCTCCCGCGAGTGCGCATCTCTCTGGAAAGAACTAAGCGATGTTCAAAAAGCGAAATATGTCAAAAGTGCGGAAATGGACAAAACACGCTACGACGAAGAAATGTTGACTTACACTCCTCCATCTGATACTGGTAGCAAGAGACGCAAAAAGAAGAAAAAGGATCCTAGACTACCCAAGAGGAACATGTGAGTATTCCATTAGCACTGCATTATGACTAGATTATCATTAGAAACCTGATAGTTACCTTACAGCATGATAACAAGATAATATCTGTAATCTTATATCTTCATCATTTAGGTCTGCATTCTTTTTCTTCTGTGCAGAAAAACGTCCAAAGCTAAGGTCACAAACCCCGGGTGCAACTGTTGGCCAAATTGCCAAGCAACTTGGTGAGGCCTGGAAGTTAATGACGTCAGAACAAAAAGCGCCCTACGAGTTGTCTGCTAAGGCAGATAAGACACGCTACGAGCATGACATGGAACTATACAAAAAGGGACAATTCGTACCAGTTAATCAGGAGGATGTCGATGAGACAGATGAGGATGATGACTAGCCATGGGATAGAAATGGTTACTAATATTTGTTTCTGATTCGCATGGGTTGTGTGAATACGTGGTAATTACTTCTATTAGTTATTTGTGATTGTTTCTTGTTGTTTCTTAGTAGTTCAATTGTTCTATACAATTTTACAATACATTTATTTGCTAACAATATATTATTCAGATTACATGCTAATCCTCTTACAAGCAATATAATTACTTAGTTACTTATTAGATATGAAATATGCTAATTCTCTTAGTTCTATATAATAGTATATATGCATGACGCGTGCTATAAACCGCAGTTGCTACTACATCATCATAGTTTGGTAAATATACTTTAATGATACAAATTGACATCTCACTATTTTTTGAGTGGTCATATCAAATAGCTATAATTTCTTGCATATAGCTAATTAATTATATAATTATCATGAGAAACCCTGTCACCCACTCTAAGGATGATAGTAGCTATTTTAACTGAGGAGTGGATATCCGAAAGCCTTTCATTTAGTTTTTCTCATTGAGTGTACTCCCAATTTGACTATTTTCAAGTGTGTAGCTTATTACGCGTACAAGTTATTTCCTGCTTCGTTTAAACAAGAGAAATTATGATCATCCCTGTAAGGATTTAATATTTCAGAAGGGCGATTTATACAAAACATTCTTTTTGTCAAATTCCCGCAACTATTATGTCTTGTTAATTGAATACCACAACTTAATTTATAGGGTAATATGAACAGTAATTAGATATTACTGCATACTTACTGCTGTAAAACTATTACTTTTGCAAAAGCTGATATTTACTGGTCAAACATTGTATAATGCTAAGAAAGAAGAGAGGTCACAAGTCCCACAAGAGTAAATCTGAACATATAAACTCTAAATTTGCACAATCAAATATCTACCACTCAAACAGTGCTCCCCCTATTGTAATCAAATCTAAAAGAATCCACATTGCTTCTGCACTTAACCAGCAGCAAAGTTTGCTATTCGTATATGGCTGCACTACTAATACTGTATTCTCGTACATCTATACATTAGATGGATATTTAGTTACTTTATTTCCCTGCAATCATACTTTTAAACTTTTCGTTAGTGTGAATGCAGATTTCAGTAATGACGCTATTATGATTTTACTATCTGGACAAGGAGCTCTGTTCAATTCTTTATATACTTACACTGATTACTTTAGTGATAATAAACGAATTGAAGGAACAGTATTTGATTGTCATAGAAATGGAGATATTTACGTAGCCGGTAGTCAACAAATAGCTGTTTCTATTTATTCAAAGCAATTTCAATTCAAACGTTACTTTGAGATATTTCAAATTGAACCAGGGATAATAACCTCATTATTAATAAGGGATGATTTATTGATTGTTCTATTGAAATGTTGTGATGCAGATTATCAGCCACCAGCATTCGTAGGTAGAAACAAACGTCCAATACGTAGAGTAATTACACCAGAATGTCAGATATACAGATACTGTTTGAGAACAGAAGAACTATTACAAAGATGGGACCTATCAGATCGTTATAACTCCAGGATGATTACTAATGCTTGTTTCGTAGATAGATACATGAATGTACTGATGGAATGTGATTATTCTAAAGACTATTGTGTGTGGGATACGGATGGGAGGATAAGCTATTATCAATTGAAACATAGGAACACTCACCCTATGAGATTGGAATATACCATAGGATGTTCACTAACAGACGACAATCAGCTGATTTACCTGTTGTCTAATGGTTGTATTAAAATTTTTAACATTTGGTGATTTTTAGAGATTTAATTATTTGTGAAGGTATTATAATAGCTTTTTGATATTTATTTATTTATTTATTATTAACGATAATTATCACAACAAAAAGAATAATAACAATAATAATACATACTTAATAAGCAAATTTGAATATTAATTAGTAGTATTAATAAAAATATTATTTTGGTATTCTTCAACTAGGGAGTTTGATGCTTTTGTTGATGTTAGCTAGTTTCAGTTTGTTTCTGATAGATTTGTAAACAACAATAATACATACATACAAATAATTCAAAATTATTAAAATTTTATTTATTACAATGGAGAGTAGAGTTATGAAATCTACAACTTTTCCACCTATTTCTGAGATGTTTTCAAGATTCATGAAAATTTTGGAATATATTTATAATACCGTATAAATGGTGGTAAGCTGACTGCAATAATTAAGAAGAACAACGAGATAACCACTAGACTAGTTGCAACCATAAAATGTATACGAAGATATTTACTTTCTATGTATTTTTCCTTGTCACAGTAAAACAATTTAATTTCTTTTTCGCGACTTTTTAAATGTAAATAGAATTTCTCGAATAGAACACAAATTGTGTGAAGTCCAAAAAATGAAAAACTGAAAATTAAACAATTCACTAAATCAATCAATGGTTTATAATCATCATATTTTCCTTTTAAGCCACTTAAAACAAACAGGATTAAACTTACAACTGCTCTAATTGAAATATATGCTGTCCATCTCATGATTGTATATTTATATTCGTATTTTCTATATACTAACCATAGGACGTTCATTAGTAGAACAAGGACTGGGGTAGTTATAATCGGAGCGATCAAGACGGTATATTCTAAGAATATTTGGAAATAAGGGTATAAATTAGAAGTTTGAGATTCCTTTTTGTTAGTAAAACCCATTTCGCGAATATGTAAGCGAGATATGCTAGATTGTCCATGATTTCAAAGGGTAGGATAATGATTATGAAATTTGTGATCATTGCTTTTATCCTCAAATTTTTTCTGTGATTTTTGTATGTTTCAAAAAAGAGTAACTCAGGAGTGATCGTGTGTATCTCTAGCGATAACTTGCATCTTCTCCGTATGTAGTACCATAATGTAAATAGTGCCATTAAGCAGAATATTAGAAGTAATAATGGAATGATCAGACAAACGATCTTTTCGATTTTAAATATATTTTCCATGGAATAAGCAAGTATTACTTCACTATATACTTGTATATTTCGGAATTTCTATTTATACAGATGATGGTATCACTTATTAAGTTATTATCCTCTTAGAGCTGAAGCTGATTATTAATTTAAAACCCTTTCTTAGCAATCGTTACTTACATTGAATTAATCCAGTTTATTTTCTCAAATACGTATATGCTAATGTTTTCTAAAATATTTATCCTTGTTGTGTATTACTTGAATAATATCCAATCTCTTTAGTAAATTTCTTGTATCATATCCAATGTCTTTAATAAATATCTTGATATGATATGACTCATTTTAATAGTAAGATCTATTTCCAATGCTTTGCTTTATCAAAGATTCTGTTTTTGATATCTTATATACTTTATCTAGGGATTTTCTATAAATATTTGGATTTTGTGATTGTGTGGCGAATGGAGCTAATCACATTTTTCTTGTGGTAAACTAAATGATGCTGATTTTTATTATGGTTGGCAATCTGTTTTTCATAAATTAGCAATACTGGGAAGAGAATATTCACAAACTATTTTAATATAACACTGCAACGAACCACGTTTCTCTTCCACCTATCAGGTTGGCATATCACTTACCTCCTCTTAATTATTAAGGAGCCGTTCGGTGGTATGCGAAGTGTGGCATCCCAATTCTTTTGTATAGGATAGTGACATTTTTGGAGTTCTCTCACTCTCTGCTTAGTACAAATTCGAGCACGTATAAGGATATAATTAGAAATTAAAAGCGTATTGCAACATGAGATTCTAACTAAACTCTTGTCAGAGGCGGAGTCATATGAGCCACTACATCGCTATTGAACCATTCACGTTAAATAAGACGCACAATAGGACACTAACACCCAAACTCTATGTTTGATAAGTTTATCAAAGTATAGTATACAATAAAGATATGATCTCATTTATAACTGTTATACAGAATGACGTCATCCAAATGCAGATCAGAGAAAAATATATAAACTTTGTATCCAGCTAACTCTTTCATAAACTTTCTAGTTACTAACTTTCTATTATTACTGACCCCTCTATAGCTATTGAAACTATATGCATTGTAGATATGGCCCACGGTTTCTACGAATTACATGAATTCCAGCCAATTCAAACTTATTTACATAATTGTGAATCTAATCTATCTAGAATGTATTGAGCTGCCTAATCTAACTCATTCTGTTGTCTCCCGTCAATGAATGTAACACGATCTATGATTCTATTAATATCAACACATTATCACACTATCATTCATTTTTACAAAAGTGTGTGCGTCCAGGATCACTTTTGCGCGCGCCCAGTTTATTATGCGTCATGATTTTGAAGTGTTCCAGTTGAAACCCATGTACTTATTTGTACTACCGTAAACTGGGGTTACTTTGGCCCACTGGGTTTGCTTTAGCCCAAATATCAGAGTTTCAAAGAAACTAGATTAGTTCAGTATTATACTTGAAAATGACTTGCCGAATTTTTAACGAATTTTCTAATATCGGTAGACAATTTCGAATACACACAATATCTATTCGATACGTAAGCAGATTTCAACATTTGGGCTAAAGCAAACCCAGTGGGCCAAAGTAGCCCCAGTTTACGGTACACAATTCGCTCTACTTTAATATCCCTGATTTAGCCTCTAAATATCTTTTATCAGATGGCTGTTATGTTGCTAGTGATACGTATTATGCATACACTTCCATAAACATGATTACCCAACAAGCCACTATGTATATGTATATTAATTTTCAACTCCAATTATATGATATAGATCTTGTAATTTAGTTTATAAACTAGCAAATTTATCCAAATTCGTTTGCAGTTCTTTCCTGTTCAAATACCTCATAACAAATCTCAGAATTGTTCAGTATGGATACCGATTATGATTATTTATTCAAAGTCGTGGTTATAGGAGATGCAGGTGTTGGTAAGACTTGTGTCGTTAAGCGGTATTGTGATGGAGGATTCTCTGATACTGGTATACCAACCATCGGTGTTGATTTCTCCATAAAAACTATCAAAATAGGAACAAAGACTCTCAAGGTAATGAATTAATGATAATTATGTCTAGCATGTATATAGCATTGACATGGCGGATATTTTGAAATTTTCAGGGAAGTATTCTCAAAATTAACTGAGATTTTAGTAACTTATTTTTAGCGATATATGAATGAAGCATTAGGTGTGGCTGTTTACGATAAGCAACCTTGAAATACTAAATTTACTTTATTTCACTTAAAATGACTTATAATTGACTCTCTCACTATTTCTTATAGTTTCAAATCTGGGACACGGCAGGGCAAGAGCGATTCAGGACTATCACTCACAGTTACTATCGATCAGCTGATGCTGTAATAATAGTTTATGACATCACCAGTCATGAATCTTTCCAGTCCATCAACATGTGGCTACAAGAGATACAGAGGTATTGCGGAGTCTCTGTATTTAAAGTACTCATTGGGAACAAGTCAGACAAACTGGTATGTATTATTAACTAGAATTTCCCCTTCATTGCTTTATACAAGACGCAGAGTAAGGATAGGAAGGCTGAGCTAAGGCCTCTGCTTTGTGAAGAGATCTAATCGTTCAATCGTTACGTAACGGAAATTCTCCATATTTGACCCCCTTCCTGTGTCAGTCTGTCACGCATTACCCCCTAGGTAACGTTACTTAAGTTTGAACTGATAATATTGATGATACACGTACTTATCTCCTCAATGTTATTTTTAAGTCCCTCCCGAATTCTTTATCCAATGGACCGAAATTTGGCTTCATCTAGCTTTTATGAATAAGCATGATTCTATCTTGAATAATAGTAATTGTTCACTTTACTCGGATTCAGCTAACTAATTGCATATAATTGGGATACAGTACATATAGTAGGCGGGTACAGTAGTTACCCGCTAGTATGCATACGTCTTATAACCAGGGTATTGAATTTCGGAAATATTTTCTCTTTATCGGCCATTTCAACGTGATTCGAAGTAATATTGTATCGTATGCTAATTCGACGCTGAAGGATCCATAGTAGTATACAATATTATTGAAACATATTGTACTATATAACTCTATAGGATTCGAGACAAGTCCAGAAAGATGACGGTACTACTGTAGCAGAGAAAGACAATATGCCATTCTTCGAGACTAGCGCAAAAGAGAACTCAGGAATCGATCAGCTGTTCACTAACCTCGGAGAACAGCTGTTAACACAACAATCAGGAAAACTTAGGCCAGGCGTAGAAAGAGGAGGAGCACATGTTCTCAAGGGTGAGACAGTCTCTGTAAACGGAGAGAAGACCTGGGGCTGTTGCTAGACAAGGATATAGGATAGCAATTGATACCATATATTACCTCTGTATTTCTGTCTTACTTCCCTGGCTAAACTGAGTGTAAATATTATTACTATTCTTTGTTTCATTAACACTTCTAATGAATACGCTATTGCCTCAGTTTGTATGTTACTAGTTAGATTAATATCATAATTATTAATTCATGTTAGTAGTTGTAATAGACCTATTTTTATCTTGATAATTATCATACGTATATCAACTATATTGGAGAGAGAGTGAGATATAGTAGAACTCGAATAAGACTTACATTCGGATATTATCTATCAGTTTTTGTTTGCAGAAGGGTTACGTCTTATCCTAGTTCTACTGTAATACTCATGATTCCTAACATAATTGGATAATCGCTATTTACAGCGGATTATGTGATTGTCTGACTCAGTATCCTCTGATTAGATAAATTTGAGTATGAATCTAAAGTCACCAACTTTCGTTAATCCAACATTATTATGTATTCACGAGGGCATCACTGTATCATGCGTATATCAACAATAGTTATACCAGGTCATGGGACCTTTGAACTATGTACTCCTGCCAGGAATACTTATTTCCCGTCAATTTTGGAATTCTAATTATAGAAATCTATAAATAAGAAACTCAATGTATTCCTCAATTTTACATCTAGTTCAGTACAATAGCTCGATTTATAAATGACGTCATTTTACAGTGTAAAGAACCTAGTCGGTTTAAGCGGAGTAATCGGGCTATTGATGGCAGGGTCTATATTTTATATGCATCGCAAAGTACAGAGTAATATTACTAAGGGTATACCCTACCAGCTGGCACTCAAAGAGCTAGATTCTAGTTCAAATGTATGTAAACTCATAGGCAGACCTATCTCATTAAGACAACTGGATTTAAGTGACAAGGGTAATAGGATAGATTATAAATCTGCTTATTTAAAGGTACCATTCACAGGGAGTAAGCGGTCTGGGGTAATACATGCAGTTGTTAAAAAGCGCGAGGAAAGATGGGAGGTTATTAAGCTATCTGTAGAGTTAGAAGTTCCTATGAAGGAAGGATGGTCACATATTATTATCAAAGATTTTGATGATGCGAAATAATATATTAAATTTCACTTAACCACATTCGAATTTTTGGTATTTTGGATTTCTTCATGGCCAAGTTCGACCTTTGTACCAAGGATTTATTGAATTCATAGGTTATATAACAGTCCATTGAAATATATCATAAAAGGTAGATATTATTCATTTTGCTTGAACAATTGTTAAGCTTATGATATTCTGTGAGATTTCTGAATGAGCGAAATAACAGCTGAAACCCCTGGAGAAGACCCACCTCCAGCAATTAATGGTGAAGTTGTAACCTTGGATACTGGACAGGAATATGGGAATTTAGACGAAGAGCAACCCGATGACTTACCAGTATCAGGTGCTTAATATGTTAGTTAATAACTTTTAATATTGTTATAACGTCATTTTATTTGTTTAGATTCTGACTCAGGGATTTCCCTGATTGAGATTTCAGAAGCTACATACCTACTACAAGAACTGGTAACCATGGAAGCACTACAACCAGACAGAGCTCAAATACTCAAGTACAAGTATATGGGTGAGTTGAGTTTATTTTATTTTAGTATTATATTAATGTATATTGTGTGGTAGATATATATGGGAAATTTATCGAGAGCAGGGACTACGAACAGAGCCTACTGTCTGAAGTTAGAAGTCTACGTACTTGGTTAATTAGACATAAAGAATTGACAGACGCTTTTGAATCAGCTCCACCTCCTCAACTAGATGCAGGAGATACAGAAGCAGATGATAATAAGGTAAATACGCTCAGAACTAAACTACTGAGGATTAGTAATGATCTGGAGTTGAGTAGAGAGAGAATAGTTAAGCTAGACTTTGAAGAGAATAATTGTAGAGAAGAGATTGAAGAACTGAATAGTGAGCAAGAAAGGTATTTAAATCTGAATATAGTATACCGTATATGTATTTATATACCTTACGGTAATTGTCCTTCACTTAATTAAGTAGATATCGACATTTTAATTCATTAAATATGGTCTTGAAACTTTCCTTCTAATTGAAATAATATCGCCTTTTAGAACTCCTATATGTATCATTTAAGCCCTTGGATTCGGTAGGACAGGAGTTGACTGTATACTATCACTCAAGGGTTTATCAGGTATATACGACGAGTTTAAAAGCGCTTTAACTAATTTATATCTAGAATCTAAGAATGCGGACATTCTCTACATATATAGGAGCTTAAAAAACAAACGCATCAGTGAGAATATCACCGTTTTGGCTTATTGCTTTAGAATCGATGAAATCTTGGGCATAATTAGTGTCTCACGCTCCTATAAGAACCATGAGCCTAGTATTAACACGAAAAATCAATGACATGTCTTAACTTCTAACATTCTATTAGTTGTTCTTTTCTGAGAACTTACATGTACATTGAATTGTGTTTTTGTTACCTAGCCTGTGATAACAATAGCACAGAAAAGAATATAATTGTTTAGAATTTTGTAGAATCTCTAAGTTGGACAATGAAGAAGAACTACTCCGAGAACTAGAGACTTCTATAGATGATTTGTGTATGGATATTAAACAGAGACAAGTAGAGGTAGGAGGCGTACAAGGAGAGATAGAATTAGCTCTAACTAATCTTAAAAACCAAGAAGAAGAGTATGAACAGATTCTAATACGAGAAGACAAAGCTAAGAAGGAATTAGTTCAATCTAAAACAGCTCCTACGAATATTCTAGTTGCTATTGATTCTATTAACAGACAGAAAGATGAATTGTTTATTTCTATACAAGATAAGCAATCACAAGTTGAAGCATTGCTGTCAGATTTCGCGAAGAATAAAGATGAAGTAAAGAGGAGAGAAGAATTGAAAGAATCGCTACAAGTTGAATTAGAGCAGTTGATGGCTAGAAACAGAGAGGGACAAGAGGAATTCAGTGACATGGAGAGAGGAATAAATCAGGGTCTGTTAGAACAAGGCAGTTTTGAGTCTGATTTTATTCTAGTTGATAAACAGATGAAGGAATTGTCAGAAGAGGTTAAGAAAGAACTGGAGCAACTTGACAAGTAAGTTTATTGTTACTACCATTATGTGTAGTACAGTGAAACTTCCACAAATTGGGTAGCATTTCCTTGTTGGAAGTTGAAATGTTGATTGCCTATGAGGGAGAATTGATATTTGCGCTTTTCTATTTATTTGTTGGTATCTCCTATTTACTGTGTTCATATAACAACAATACTCTACTGTAAATACGGTTACCTCAATATCATTGTATAACTATATCTTACTCCCATCAAGACGACAGAAAGCACATGATTCTCATTTGAAACACATAAAAAGAACAGACATGAATATAAGCAGATTAGAAGGGGAATTAGAGTTGTTAAGAGGAGTACAGAATAATCTTCAAATAGATATTGATAATAGAAATGCTCCTATACCTGATATAGAGAAAAGGATAGGAGAAATGCAAAGATCTCTCAGAGAGAATCAGTCTTTGTTAGAAGCACAAGTATTTTCCCATGTAAGTTAGATGTACTAATCTATCTGATCGATGTTGTTCGCGGTTTTGAGGCACTCTTCTCTTGATTGGAAGGGGAATTAGTATATTGCAAAATATACTATATCCCTCATCCATGGTTAAATTACTAATAAACATGAGAGACCCTTTTTGTCAATTCAATACTACCTATTGAATTGAGGTAGACATTTTATGTGTGTTATTTTGCTCATAGTCAACTGTAGATCAAGATTTATCAGAAATAAAGGTAAGAGAGAATAGAGTCATAACTCAGATATCAGATCTTGAGAAAGAAATGAAAGAGAGTTGTCTTATTGAGAAGACATGCTTGAAAGAGAGAGAAGCAGATATGGAGAAGATGTATAAATTAAGAATTACTTTAGAACAAATTATAGATCAAATCAAGACTAAATCTGGAGTTATTTCTGAAGAAAGTAAATGTCTTAAAGATTTGGAAAATAAGGTAAACTACAATGTAACTTCCACAAACGGGGTGTCAGCCTGCCAGAGACGCCGAAAATACCGACCCCGTTTCTGCTGAATATTGCAAATTTCCCGTTTGTGGAGTTTATTTGTATTGGCTAGGAATTCGCTTTATTTATTTTTCATTCCGTTCGCAGAAGTTTCCCTGTTTCTATAGGTCCCATTTGTAGAGGTTACACTATAGTACGATCTAGTACAACATTTGTTATTACTCCTTTCATAGGTAAAATACTACACAGAACTACACCAGACTGTTAAGGGAGAAGTTAGCGGTATCATTCAACTGATACAAGACTTCAAACAAAAATCTGCTGAACTGAAAGAGAAATACAAAATACTTGAAACAGAATTATCAACTTGTAAAGATGATTGTGATAGAAAAAGCAAACTATTACAAAGATCTCGTCTTAAATACACTAGTGTTATTGGAGTTAGAGATTCCTTCCTTATAGACTTAAGTAAGGTTAGAATACAACTTGTGGAGACTAGGTCAGAGATAGAAGAACAGAGAGGAGAAATTAAGAAGATGGCTGGTATGATTAATGCTGCTGAAGAGGAGATGGTTAAGCTTAGGAAAAAGTTAGTACGTATTTGCTTGAATTTACTTGCTAGTCGAATTTGGCATGAGAGGATTAATTCCAATACAAAATGGACTCTAAGTCTGAAATTGGTACTTTTCTTGAAAGTCCATTGGCAATTTCTTGTATTTTTTTTATTTTCTTGTATTCCATGTTCTATTTCAAATATCGAATATTCGAATATATCCAAAAATATCCATAAAAGTAACTAAATTTCCTGTTGTATAAATATCCCAAGATAACACAAGATTTCCGAGATTGTTGCAAATATGAACACAACCAATAATACGGCATTTATTTGTGCTTTCCTGGTATTCTTTTTCAAATTTACGTAGGTATGAATTGATGTTACAAGAGAGAAATGACAGAGGAATACAATTAATTGAGAGAAATGAAGAAACAGCTATTTTCTATGAAAAGCTAAATGTACAAGATTCTGTGTTGAGAAGAGGTTTGTAATGTCAAAGATATGGTAGTGGTGAACTGGTGATTAATTCGAATCTTAGAGATAATATGTGCACTTTTCCAAATACTTTTATTTCGGTTTATACAATGAATTTTTGTTCAGCTCTCTCGGCCGCCCGGACACCATAAGTCGGTTCCTTGATCTAACATCAAAACTTATTTCTAGTCGTTGAGAGCTCGAAACCGAGACTACAAAGCACATTCCTCGATTGAGTGTGATGAAACTAAGATAAATATTACGTAATATCTATCATATGCTCTGGGTTAGGGCGTTTATGACTACATTATACCATGGATAAGAAGTAAGAAATTCGACTGGTCCTTTAGTGTACTTATTGACGAAATATCTTTTAATTTATAATAATTAATGCAAACCATCCATAGGTAATATCCAGCTAGAGAGTAGAGAAGAGGAGCTACGATTCCTCCGTGTAGAAATCAGAGATATACAGAGACAGATAGACACCTTAAGAAAATCTACACCTAAGGCTATACAGCTGGAACAAGAATTGGTAGATTTACAACAACAAATGTCTGAAGCACATGAAACACTCAGGGTGTTAGAACGTCGTGCTGAGAAGCCGAGTGAAAATCCTGCTCGTCTTGTGGAGGTGGGATCATTTCCTGTTGGTAGTTTTGAAGAGTTACAAGTAAAGTCTCTTAAACTAGAGGAACAGCTGATTGGTAAGGAAACCCAGGTTATGGAGAGAGAGTTGTTGTTAGAACATGTGGAGAGGATAACAGAGAAAGCTCAGGTAGTAGACATTGCGACTCTATTAATCGCAGTCTACTAAAATTAGTACTGTATTTATATAATTAATTATACTATAGACTCGTGTGAAACAAACCTGCGCTTATACCCGTGATCAATCTTCCCATATGTGTGAGATTCAGAATCAGCTGAAGGAAAGCACTAAGAAACTAATGGCTCTGCTATCAGAACTATCAATGCTTAGAGCATCTAGCTTACAGCTACAGAGAGAGGTGGATGAGAAGGAGAATGAACTGGTAGAGAATTACCAGAGATTAGAGCAAGGACTACCTCCATCTGAACAAGCTGAGATATCATGGGAGAGAATGGTAGATTATAGATTTTTATTATATTTTATACCCAAAAAAGGTCAAGCAATAGATGCAATTCTGCTTGACGACGGATATAGAGCGTGTTTCCAAATTAATGATATCTCTTCTTCAGGAGATACTACTACTATATACCCAAATGTGAAATTTTCGAATTTTTTGTGGGAATTGTGTAAAGAATTTAGTGTTCTGAATCATTTCGAGCTTAACACTCAACTGTAAGCGGTTTAGATTGAGAATATTTTTGCAGGTACGAGTAGAGAAAGCTAGAGAGAGGCATGACGAGGTTATAGCATCAGAAGCCTCTAGTAAAACTGACCTCGGAGGTGGAGTACTAACAACAGCTCACAGGCGTCCTAACGCATACATCCCTGACTGTGACGGTGAGCTACCAATCCCAAAGCCCTACGGATCACACGCACCATTCAAACCATCTGAACAAGGCAGTAATATCAGACACATTCGTAAGCCTGTATTAAAGCCGATACAGTTATAATAATGTACTAGTAATCTCGTATTTACATTATTATAGTATTAATTGTATGATTGCTAATAAGAGATACAAGTACAATGGTACAACAGCAATATATTAATCTTGAAAAAACCAGTGTAACATATTTGTGAGTTAATTAATTAAAATAATGTATTGTGGATGGGTTAACATAGTTTAAGTGAGTCGAGAAGTCTCCCACAATCAGAATTGTCTCTGAATGTAGTAGAGGTATTTGAGTTATTTGTTGAATCACACAATTATTCGATATATAATCTACGTTAAAACCACCATATCCTGTTTATGCTATATTTTTATTGCAATTATTATAGTAGTAACATGTAGACGGTGATTGAGCATTTGCAAATAATCGAGGTTGGAACCGAATATCAGTATTCGGTATTCGGTGGTCCAACCGAATATTACCAGTATTTGGTTAGGCAAACCGAATAATATCGGTATTCGGTTAGGTTGCTATTCATGAATGCTGATATTCGGTTCGATCGGTTTCAACCTTGCAAATAATATTATTATTATTTCCTGTTAGTTGGGACAAATGCAAGAAAATACTCGCCAGATTGTGAATCATAAACTTGAACAACGTCCACCAGCTGGAATACTTAAGTAATCATATATACCAATAAATTTGCTCTATAAATATAATACCGGTCCCCGCTCCAATTTCCTAGCTATCTTGGATAATTACTTTCCATAGCCTTAAGGCACGCCTAAACTTCAACTGTGTCATCTCCCCAACTCTCTTCTAATCCCTGAGTGTAACCAGATATATTTCCTATCCGTGTGTAGATAATTCTAACAATGAACAGCCTTGATGATATGTTCTTAGCTTCCACCATAGGTGACCTAATCTGGTTGAAATCTTGCATTGAACAGGACGGATTGAATCCACTAACTTTAAGGAATAAACATGGTTACACCTGTCTACATCTATCAGCACTAAACGCTAGACCAAAGTGTGTTGAGTTCCTTCTAGGTAGAGGTTTATCTCCAGGCGATTTGACCCACCAAAATAACAACAATGCCTTCCATTTAGCTGTAGAGCGTAAGAATGGATCCCGCGGTGTGTTAACATTAAAAATTCTACTATCGTCTTTATTCCACATACCAGCTAATACATTCTTAGACCAGCAAAATACAATTGGGAAAACTCCATTACACATCGCTATGGGTCTAGGCTGTATTTCCTATATTAAATTACTGTTAAAAGCTAACCCACAGACAGACATACGTGATGAAGATGGTAATCTCCCGATAGATGTATCAAAAATAGAAGGACATTACGAAGCTATGAGATTATTACAGGCTCATCAATGGTCACTCGATAAGAATCGAAAAGAACATTTTATGCTAGTTTGTAAGAACAAAGAATTATTGGATAATCAACATAAATCACGTGTAAACCTTGAGGTGAAACAACAACAGTCAAAAGCAGCTTACAATGCTTGGACTGAGAAGAAGAGCTTACCTCTACTACAGGATAACAGACTATATCCAGATTCAGGGCCTATGAATAAACCAAATTCCCTTACTAACTCGCCAGTTATAATGAGAGTCAACAAGGACATATCTCTTAATCACGAGCAAAAGAAACATAACTTAACTATCTATAAACACACACAACCTCTCCCTGCTCCGCTAGTAATACGTGCTACTTCTGCACTGAAGAGACATAAATTATGGCTACCAGAAGTTGCCACGAAATCAGCTCCATCTACACGTCATCAAAGGAGAGATTCTTTACAACTCAATTCATTTTATGCCTTCAGACCTGCTACACAAGGACGTATGTCTGTATCATTGCCACACCCTAGCGACCGAAACCGTCATAAGGTATGTAAAACGAGTTTAGACGGAAGCACTGTTTCCATTTGTAATATACCATCCAGAACAAAAACAGCTGATCCCGCCAAAAATATTGTGAAGACAAAATTTACAAATGAAAAGGATAGAGAATTAATTTTATCTAAATTGCCAGTAAAGGTTCCTATTCGTATTCAGAATTTCATTTTCCCAGAAACTCAACCTGATCACTGTTATGAAGATTTTAACTCCGTCTAAAATATTTCTACAAATTTATATATTTCTCCATATTACTAACCAATAATAAATATTAAACAAACATATAATATATTAATTAAGCGTAGGAAATATCGATAATTAGATGAACCTTAAATCCTTACTAATTACGAAAATGTATTCAAGTGCGTATCAGTATTATTGAATACATTAAAAGGTCCGTAGATTTCGTAGATAATTGCACTATCAAATGCAGTCTCTCTCTACAATAATATATATCCTGGGCTATTCAGTAGTGGTGCTTGGTTCAATTCAGAAACTACCTCAACTCTTTCAAGTGTTAAAAGCCGGTAAAGCTGAAAGTCTCAGCATAGCGAGTATACAGTTTGATATCCTAGCTTATACTATCGCGGCATCTTACGGTTATATATACCGACTTTCAATTTTCGCATATGGAGAATTGGTTATTCTATTAGCCCAGAGTTTATTGCTATTCTTCTTAGTTGTACGTTATAACAAACTTTTCAGCAGTACAATAATACAATTAGTTATTTTTGTTTACACTCTATGGGGAATCTGTATTGTTATGAGATGGTTACCTCCTACAGTATTATCGATACAATTGTTATTTTCTATACCAATAACTGCTTCAAGCAAGCTATCTCAGATATTTAAACTGTATGAATATAAGAGAACAGGTCAAGTTAACCTCTATTCGTATGTGATAGCTGCTTATGGTTGTGTCATAAGAATTATTACTACAATCATGGAAGTTGGGAATTATACAATTTTGTTTAATTATTCGATAGCAGCTGTTCTTAATTGTATTATTGTTTTGTTGATCATACGATATAAAGAGAATAAAAGATGTTAACATTTTACAGTTTTAATTATTTATTTGGCTAACAGTCAACTCAGATTATACCGAAGCCCAAGGGACCGCAATAATCACTTCGATATACCGAATTATATTTATATTACTTTGACCGTATTTGTACAATTTTAGATTCGATATATCCTTGTTCGATATAATAGGAATTGAGTGTACATATTTTTGTGTGTTTATCATATTTATTGAGATTTAATTAGACATAATTACAAACTTACAGAAAGTAAATACTCCCACTACTTATTCAAATTGAATCATACTATGATAATTACTGAAAATATCTGACCTTATGTAATACAATCCTTGGGTTGTTTTGCAATTCATTCTCTGATTGAAGATAAATATTTTCCTAATATTTAACATTCCCAGCTAGAATGGAATCTTAATTAAATACTTAAACTTCTCAAAAATTCCCAAAAATACAACATAATACTAAGTTCACATAAGGAATGTATTAAGTTAAAAATACGTCTTTATGACACAATTCTTAAAATATTTGTGCTGGAACTTATATACATTTCTGCCAAAGTATACGCTTCAACATATTCCTATGATTTTATTGAATTTGTAATAGGTTTCATTCTTCTTATGACTAGGTCAGCAGCCCAATAGATTATGCTAGGAATTTTACTAAGCCACATTATTAGATATATCGTAGTACTACAAATATGCTCGTGAGTTATTCATCTAGATTGGGATTCTTTATTAGAAATATGCATTTTGACAAATTTTTTACTTATAAATTTGTTGTAAAAGACAGGGGCCTATATATTCATGGTTTCATCATTAATCAGGTTGGAAAATGTTCAGTTTGTGGTTCTCGGCCTGTGTTACGTATCTCGATATTTACCGTAAGGCGTAGGTGTTATATTTCGTGAAGAATCCAGATTTTAAAATGGTCAAATTTGGAATCCACAAGGCGGAAATCACCGTATTAACTGCAATTAATTGCCAACTCCTTTTCCCATTTATCAATCAGGACTTATATACAGTCTCCAATTCTTTAGAATGAAACTACGCTTACACATACATTTCTTTTATTTGGGAGAGGGAGACCAAACCCATAGAGATTATGTAAGTTAACCTGGAACTCTACTTAATTGTGATAAATGGCCTGGAACGACCTGTCCCGTTTCATCATATTAAACTGTATATCTATTCATGCGCATGATTATATCATTATACCTACGCATTAATTAGTAACACAATGTACTTATTTCTTGTACGATGCTACTACCTCATTAATTCTCTACAATTTATAAATTCCTAAGTGAATAGAAACAGAATTCCTGATTTAATTTGATAATACTATAATCCATTTTATTATAATAGTACACGCATCATTAGCATATTTTCTATATAAAGATATGTATAATACGAATAAATTCGTTCAATGTTTTTACTTAAAATTCTCATTAAGACAATCAATCTTTTGTGAAGATTTTATATGCGTAATGGTAAGCGGAGCTGTCCTTGAGTTCCTCATCTATCCTGAAATTTGTTAGTCGTTTGCGATAGTTAACAGCTACAAGTATGTACAGGGAAATAAACATCAAGCTAAGCAGTGTAAATACAATGTAGAGGAGGTATGCACTGGATTTGCCGGGACAATTTGTATAGTACCAGCATTGTGCTGCAAGATTCTGCGTTATAATATCTGAGCATTCTGCGTAATCTGAATTATTACATCTACAAGTACTGTTAGTTTGTGCTAGTATGATTATTATTATGGATATTATTGTACCGAATCCACGAGTACCTTGTAAACTCCCGAATATCAGTCCTCTCATACTGGATGGAGATTGTGCATACGTAAACTCGCGGATAGTAGCGTACGCGAAACTATCCGCTAACCCCATTAGAATGTAGAGCGGGAGAATCGCGAAAACTGACACTTCTGAGCTGTAGTATATCGATAAAATATAGTTATGATCACAATTCGCCAACTCCGAACGTGCAATTTCTATAAATATAGCCAGAAAAATGGTCAACAATCCACAAAAATATCCTATACCCATTCCAGTAAGCATCCTTGGATAATATCTACGGAATCGTTTGTAAATAACAGCATTGAGTATAGCTATTAATGGCAGAGCTACTATATTCCCTAATTGGAATAAAAACGTCACAATTAAAATACGGTCAATTTTATGTTTGGTATTACCTGGCCATTTCATGTGCAGACCCATTTTAATGAAGATTGAGTACGTAGTGGCTCGTAGAGCAAAGAACCACATAAATGAGAGGAATATTGCGATTAATCGGTAGAACGTTTTGACTTCTTGTATCCATTCGACTGTGTATTTACCACCAAGAGCTACTTTCCCATAGTCGAGTACTGATGTTGGAAATTTCACAGTTTTGAGGGTGAAAAGAATTTTCTCCTTTCTCGCTTGTTTAATTGCAAACCAAGTCGTTCGGCTAATCTGAACGATTGGATTTAGTCTCACTGTATTCTCATCAAAATCTTTCTTAAACACTCTCAAAAGAATCAATATTATAGCCAAAGATACAGGCGGAACCATTACATATACGAGAACACTACCCGGAAATATTTGATACTCGAATGGTACTACAAGGAGCCCTGCTATAGTCGCAGCTAACACACCAATAAAATGATAAATATGGAAATAATTATGTTTTTTACTTTCATTCGCATCCTCCAATAATTCAGCACCATACAGACACAGATTAGCGTGATATCCTGAATAGAATATGTTGAATACAAGCATGCATATTAGTAGGAGAAATAGGTAAGCATTAGTAATCACGAGTTCACCATCGTCACAGGCATAACTTTCTTCTTCATAATCACTTCGTAAACTTAATAAATCATCAGAAATACATTGACTATACACAGATAGACCTGCTAACAAGGAATACCCTATCGTGGATAGAAACATCATCCAACTACATCTAACTAGCACCTTATATCTCCCGAAATACGTATCTGTTAAAAAACCAGTTACAGGCGCAAGCAGGTAGCCTAAACTCAGGAAAAATCCGAAAATAATTGAAGATAGAATAGAGCTAAACTCATCAAAATTTACTAGGTTAAAATACGCCCGTGATATAATCGTAATATTCGTGAAGATGGAGTAGAAAGCTAATTTTACTAGGAAGTTAACCGCGTGTAGTACAATCACCCCTCGTTGATATTTTAATGCGAAACAAACCTCTTCTTTAGCTGAACGTTCCCTTTTCGAGGTGGTTTCATGATTAATTGTTAGATCCATATTATTTCCAATGGAATATGCTGGAGTAATTTATCCACCCCTTATGAGCTTATTCCAGTCATTAGTAATACGATCTCGTGTAGTACATTTATCTGTATTCACTGCATTCCAAAGCCGTTATATTAACTGCTTACAGATGCATATTATATCTATAATTTCTTCATAATTTAGAAGCGAATGTTTTACTTGACTCTCCACTTGCACTGGATGAATTCTATTAGATAATACAATTGTTACTCTTCATCAATGGCACAGAAACAGACCTCCAAGGGCCCTACCACAACCAATACTGTATTGTTAGGTAAAAACGATCACGTCAAGACTGTTCTGACAAAAATACATCGAATATTTGTAGATCACAGCTCGAATAATAAGATTCCAAAACATAGACACTCACACACATCAAATCAAGACCTTAGAATTAATCGAACATATGAGCCTGTCCCTCCCACACAAGTTACACCCTCGACACGCAATGTTGAAAAAGCCTTCGCTATTTTCAAGTCAGATACTTTTACGTGTATTTACAACGTGAATAAAAATATTAGAGAATCGGGTCTCACGAATGGAGGCTCAAACATCAACTTTGATTTTCTATACAATGGAGATGTCGTGGTCCTTCAGGGGACACCCTTGTACCCCTGTCTCGATAAAGAAACACATCGACCCTCCCCTTCTATCACTCATGTACCAAACACGAATGAGGGACAAAACTCACAGAGCAATAGTTTAAATGGTGAATGTAATGACAATCAAACTCAATACCAAGTATGTTTAATTCCTAATTCGTAATTACGTTGTCGCGATACAGAATGAGAAGCACATTTTCTAAGTTCATTCTTTAGAAATGCTTGTTAATCGTGAATCGTATTAGAACTGGTATATATGTGTCTGGAATGCAAATATTACAGCATATCCGTGTCCAAACATTCCAGTTAAACCAAAGGAATTCTGCTCAAATTGGTATCTCACATTTTTTGTGAATTTCTATTGAATCTCGTTCATATTTAATAATTTCATTTGGATAAATCGACAAATCAATCTTTGCTATAATTCATTTAGTGATTTTGTGCTATATATTGTTACAGATTGGTTTACGAGGTAATGAATTATCAAATATCAAATTCTATGTTTTGTAGCTAAGTTTGATACTTAAATCTAGCTGAACTTTGTTCAGAGATACACTTACTGAAGATATCTTGTGATCATATTCGAGTAGAATTTCGGTTTTCTGATCAACGCGGTAATTTATTATCCCAATTCAATAGAATTATACAATTTTACATTCATAGAGCTCGATAAAATGCTGAAATATCAATAAGTGAGGGAGTTCGGTCCTGCGAATCTCCTGATAACCCCCATTCCGCATTTCATACTTTGAAATGTAAATGTCCTTGAACGCGAGAGATATTTGATTCAATATGTATAGCTACTTTCTCCAAAAACTGTTTTTCAATGATATTTGAGTAATCAAATATGCCCTAAGGACAGGCTAAGGTTGTTGAATGAATATAAAAATTGGTAAGAATTTTTCTTCTCAGAAACCCAAAAACCCAAAAATTTCAATTCAACAAAACGATAAATTGAATATTCAAGAAGATATATCGTACAATTCCCCGCTTATAGAGGTAATTTCAATAGTGTGAGGCATAATTTCCTCTATAGTATCCCCATTCCCCACCTTATAGAGATCCCACTTATAGATGTTGCACTATAAAACTTATTTTCTAAGGTGAAAGCACGAATAGAACATTCTTTATATAATTGTCCGTCCTCTGTATAGGATCCTTCAATGCAATCCAAACGAATCTCCATAACTTTCGGTCAGAACCCAGAGCCTGTTGGTATCAGCATAAAGCGTCTGGACCTTTCAGAAGGTTCAGGGATATACGTCATAGGAATACAACCAAATTCTCCAGCAGCTAGAGACGGTCGGCTAAAGGTATTTGACGAATTATTAACAGTTAATGACACTCCCGTCCGACAATTTCCATACGATCAACTGAGATCAATTTTCACTCATAGAGGAATTACCCTGAAACTCACAGTATACCGTAATTGCTCAGCAGCTATACTACACGCTATCGGCTATCCTATACCAAACGATAATACAGGAGAGAACTTTAATACATACCACAGTCCATCAAATTCAGACCCATCAATAGAATACGTAGAATTACACAGTGATATGAGAGATTTCGGATTCTTCGTTGCCCCGGGCTGTGGAGAGTATCCTGTCATTAATCATATATCTCCAGCTAGTCAGAGTGAATTAGATAACCGATTGAGGATAGGTGATGAACTAATTCAGGTCAACGAGCACCATGTAAGGAACGTAGCCTCACAGGTTGTTATGGAGCTAATACAGAAGAATACAGATATTAAACTCAAAGTAAGACACATGGTAGACCCGCTTAAAACTCCTACAGAAATGCACCCACAAGTAAATCATACTCGTGACGTAGATATTATATCAGTAACTATAATGAGGGATACTAGAGGTTCTCTTGGCATATCAATACAAGGAGTGACGTCAGATAATGACGTATCATCTCCTGAAGATGGTATATACATAGCCAAAATTTCTACAGACGGACCAGCTGATATGAATGGGATAATTAAAGAAGGGGACAGGATTATTGAGGTTAATGGGAACAATCTAAAGGGTGTCGATCTTAAAAGAGCTCTAAGACTAGTGAAAATGAGTGGTAACCCTGTGAATCTCGTGCTAGAGCGAGGAAGAGATGGTAAACAGGTGGAATTGGCATATGATCAAGATTCTAGTACGGAGAATTATACACAAGAGAATACATTTACTATTCCTAGTGTTGTATCAGATGTTGAAGTTTCCCAACGAGAAGAATCAAATAAATCAAACAGTATTCACTCTGGTGTGAGCTCGATACACGGATTCTATCCTTCCCGGCTATCAGAAGCTTCTCTACAGTTCTCTCATGATCCACAAGGGATACTAGATAAGGAAGAGAAAACGAGATTAGTCAAGGAATGGCAACCCCGCGTCGGACCTGAGAAAATCGTAAAGATAGCACAACTCACCAAATACAGTGCTGACGGAGAGATAGGTCTGGAGATAGAACCAAAACCTGTTTATCAGAAGAACGAGCTTACCGGCATGAAGACTGTAATCTCAGCTATCAGTAGCGGACCTGCTAAAGATGACGGTGTATTACTCCAGGGAGATGAGATACTAGAAATCAATGGTGTACGTGTTACAGATGTACATTATGATGACGTCATTGCTCTCCTCAAGGCTACACCTCAACAGATTAGACTAGTCGTAGCTGGTCCTCATGAACGAGGAGAGGTCCCCACACATTATCTAATGTCAAGTCTATCCTCTTCAGAGGGGGAATCTCCGTCTAACACGCTAGAAATGCCACAACGTAAGAAATCATACAAATCAAACAAGTTTCGTGACGCAGCGAATAGCTCGACTTATCCTCGACAACAAATCTCAAGACTACATGAAATAATACAAACAGATCTAGATGAGACTGATGACCTACTTTTACTGAAAGAAATACACGAGCAGAACCGTAAGGAACAACTGGAAGAATTAGAACAAATGAAAATAGAAAAAGAAAAGTTAGAGAGGGAAGTATTCTCTAAATCAGAGCTAGACAATGAAGCTAAATTAAACTTACGTGCTTGTTTAGATAGAGTACAGCTTCATTATGAGAAAGAAACTACACTACCCAGACCCTCTAAATACTCAAAGATGTTCTCATACAAACATCCTAATCTTAATTCCTTTGGACAAACTTCTACTTCATACGTAGCTTCAGGTATTGCTACTACTCCACGCGCACCTAAAGCACCGAATAATCCCAAATTCTTTATGTTAGATGACATGGAAAATACTACTAAACCTCTTCCTATAACGTACAACCAAGATTCCCTTAAAACTGACAAGTCTAAAGTAGCTGAGCTCGGTCTGGAGCCCAATGAAGCTAATCTCCTTAATCTAGTATGTGTACCATTTAACAAACATGAATCTAACAAGAAAAACCAACCATTGGCTCTGATACCATTTCCCATAATGTCACACAGTGCTACTACTAGTGATGACGAGTCAATACAATCTCCTACGAAACTTTCATTCCCTGAGACTCCAATATTACCATCTATTGAGCAAGAGGCTGAACATGTGTTCAACTCCCGGATAGAAAATGAACGACAGGAGATAACTGTGACTAAAGGTGAGACGTTAGGGATAGGAATTGATCGTCAGAGGGTTCCTGAGACAAAGGGGAAGAAGTATAAAATAGTTATACATGATATTGTAGCAGGATCAGCTCCAGCCAAAGATGGTCGTTTGAAAATAGGAGATGAGTTACTATCCATAAACTCATTCAATGTGGAAGGGAAATCGAAACAAGAAGTTGCTCTACATATAACTAATCTGCCAAAAGGCCCTGTCGTCCTTACCGTACTCCATCAGCAACAGGACACACTCACCAAGGAGAACAAGCATGAGTTTTTGAAAAAAGGCCAGACTCCCTTACGTACATTCAAGCTTATATCACCTGAAAAAACTAATCTGAATAAAATAGAAAAAGCTTTCTCTCTAAGCACAATATCTGACGGCAGTAAAATTGATTTCCTTGGTTCACGTATAACTCACTCAAGCTCAAACAGCAATAACTCCCTCAATGATCATATCGATCCTTATCCACTCAAGATGTTATCTAATATCCATGGTGTAGATAAACTACATAAAATATGGGATGATTTCAATATTGACTCCTTGGAATTAGAAGATGGGAATAGACTTTTCAAATCTAAATCCCTAGATTTAGAAACACGTGACGAAAGTAGCTCAAACTCTCTTGATGAGCTCCACACTACTTTCCTAGACCAAGATATATCTGTATTCCCTCAACCAAGTGAAGAACTGAATAATAATAATACCTTACAAATGAAATCTAATCATAATTCAACTCATGGACAGGCAACTGAACAAATTTCCTACTCTTACGAGAATTCCCCACCTATTTTACCACAACAACATCCACAACAACATCAACAACAATATTATCAATCAGCTGGTAATGGGAAGAGACAATCAGTTCCAAGAGGCGTAGTGCGAGAAGTCCATCTCTCTCGGAAAAGAGATGCCAACCTCGGTATAAGTATTGTGGAGAAATTCATCCCTGGTGTACTAGAACAGTCTAAAGGTATTTTCATCAAATTAATAACAGATCCCATTGTTTTGTCAGGACAACTTGAACAGGATGATCAAGTCCTGGAAGTGAATGGGATTGATATGAACGGGTTTCTCCACGACCAGGCTGTAAATCTTATCAAAAAGGCAAGTGAGCCTGTTATTTTAAAGCTCCTACATTCACCTGAATTCGTCAAGAGAATATCTTTAGCGAAAATAGCAAGTGAACATTCAGAATTAGGCGGGGAAATTATACATTCCTATTTCGTCACCGGTAACAAGGGATCAGGTATTGTAGTAGAGACAGCTAGACAGATAAACGAGAGAGTTGGACGGACTTACTTCAAAGTATCTGAGGTTATAAAACGCTCAAGTGCAGAAGAAAGTAAGAACATAATGAAAGATGACGTCATAATAAATATTAACGGGCTGAATGCAGTTGGTATAAATCACCAACAACTAGTTAAACTACTGAACACACCACACTGTGACGTATCCATCATATTATGTCGTACAACAAACAAATCGCCACGTGAATTAAACAATGATAGACATCCTCCTTCAAGAGCTAGACTATACCTAAAAAGCTGTCTGATCGATAAAGTACATGAAGTTGAAATTTGTGTTGAAGCACAAGAGAGTGCACATCAAAGGCCTATTATTGTTATTACAGGTGTTAAATCAAAACATCCGTCATTCCTAGAGGAGATACACCCAGGAGATGAATTGGTAGCTATCAACAAGAAGAATCTTAACGGCTGGAAGGTTGAGAATGTACAGAGATGGTTGTATGAGCTACAACTCACCTCTCAATACGAGATATCATTCTATTCACGTGCTCCTCACAGCACAAGCACTAGTACGGGTTCAGCACACTCTTACGAGTTAGAACAAACACGACCACCCTCATACACACATCAGTTATCAGCACAATTCACCTGTGTATTCTATAAGGAAGCTAGACAGGATGTAGGACTTTTATTTGTAGATGGAGAAGTTGATGGAGTATACATAGAAGAAGTGGATCCTAATGGATTAGCTGCTACAGACCAAAGAGTACGACCTGGATGTAGAGTAGTAGCTATTAATGATAGAAATCTTATGAACGATGAAGCGTCGTTTGTTGAAATGGTTCTTAACGGAGTAATAGGTCAGATATCTCTAACTCTAGAGAGTTCATTCGTGCATAGAGTACCTCATCAACATGCACACGGTTACTTCACATACTCTTCAGAGAGTAGTCAGGATATGTCTACTACACATTCACCACAACCTCACAGAAGTATGCCTGAACACAATATACCTCCTCAGTATCAAAATATGCAGCCTCAATATCACAATATTCCCCCTCAGATGCACAATCTGTCCCCACAGGTAAATCTGCCTCCTCCAGTTCATGATATGTCTGATTATTTCCCCAAACGTGGTACACGCATAGTTCAACTATTCCGGGAAGGAGAAAAGGGGTTCGGATTGACCCTCAGAGGCGGGGCTAACACCAGTCACGGTGACCTCCCTCTCTTCGTCGGTAAAGTGTACCAACATCAGGCTGCACACCGTTCAGGACAAGTACACGAACGTGACGTCATATTAGCAATCAATGACATACCAACATTAGGCATGACGTGTATAGAAGCTGTAGCCGTGTTGAAAGCTTATAAAGTTATTACACTAACTCTATCGGATGAGAAGGATCCTATAGCAGATATACTATTACCACAACAGAGGAATAGTGGTATGTATAACGACCTGATGTCATCTAAGGAGTCTCTCAAATCTCGTGATGCATACATTTCTAACAACAATTCTAATCCAGAACGTAAATACGCTTACAATCCGTATTCTCCTGGTCACACACCGCCAATGCGTTACAATACTAATGTCTTAGTGCCTACATACCCAGCTAATATGTACACAGACTGGAATTCTCATTATATATCTCCTCACGTGATGCAACCTAATGAGAAAATTAACGAACCTCCTCCTTATGAAGTATCACAGAACTATATACTCAAACAGGAGGCGAATTTGCTTATGGTACATTTGCAAAACGTCATGCAGCGGGGCTTTGGCTTCAGTATAAGCGGGGGTGTCGATAATTTATCCGGCCCACAGCCCATACTTATAAAATCAATGACAGACGACGGTGCTGCGAAACTTGACGGTAATTTCGCAGTAGGTGATGAAATATGCGCTGTGAATGGACACTCCCTGATAAATGTTACACATCACCATGCTGTCAATATACTCAAACAATGCCAAGAACAATTGAAGCCAGAACAGGAAGTACAATTATTGATAAGAAAACGACAAGTATAACTCTTTAATGTATTGCTTTGTATGTTTTTTAATCGTGTATCTTTCTATTTCAATACAGCCCCTTAAATAGTATGTCTAGCTTATCAATATCAACCCAGCAGAGCTAAAGATAGTTTGATTGTTTCTATTCACAATTCAACGAGAATTATATCATTTTAATACGCATTGTTAATGTTAGAATTGATTTAATACAGTAGAACTTCGTTTGACGCGTTTTGACGCAAGTTTTCTCGATTCTTTGCTAGTAACTCTCTAGTACTTGAGATTTTTAATTTTAGCGTCCCTGGTTATGCGTCAGGCGCTAGAAAATCACTCCCAAGACTTGCGAAGAAAGATTTATCGCCACCCTCTAGAGTCTAGAAGGATATTTTGATTAAATATATGAATATGCCTCATTTCACTACACAACAAATAATTCCCAACATCATTTATCGTATCTTCAAAATTGGGTTCTTATTCAGAGCAATGCAACATATATTATCGCGATATGTACTATGAATAAGTTTACATATAAGACTGATTTGAGAATATGAAACCTTGCGTAACCGGTTACATCAATATAGCTGTTGAAAGCTTCTATGAGAATAACTGATTTCTCTGCTGTAGCTTCTAGGAACTAACCTGCCGCGTGAAATGGGAATACCCGTTTTCACAACATGACATTAACTCTTCCTCAAGACTGGGGAGAATTAATTAAGGACCCACGACTATGAGGGCCACGTTTTTGATAAGGGCTGAATTACAGTGAGCTCACATACATACTGCATAATTGTTGCATTCATTCATTAGCTCTCTAAACACACACCTTCAGGTCATAGGGCACTGGACAACACAGCAAGAATGTTACTACTATTCTCTCAATGAAGACTCCAAAAACACATTTTCGATGAGTTATTTGAGTATGATGAAATTAGATAAAACACCAAAATATCCACTGTAGGAAGCAAATTTCCAAATTTCTGGTTGCCCACGTGATGCCTATACATAATGCTATGATAATATCAAATACTAACATGTTTATGTTTAATCAACTTCACAGATACTACACATACATTAAACTAAATAATAATATATAGAATTTGTTAAGATACTCAAATAATGACTGTTCTTCTCTTTGAATAGTTAAGACTTTGAGCCGTAGACTTTACGTCCAACGAATCCTAGAATAATACAAGTAGTAATGAATCCAATAACGAGGATAATAACCAATGCTATTCCATCTAATGCCCCGAATGTATAAGCATGTACTGGTGCGAATAAACTGCACAGAAGCAGTGTGAAGAAACAAACTAGCTCTGTTGATGTAGACATATTCCTTATCTCTTTCAATTCTCAATTTACAATCTTTCCCGATGAAATAAGATATATATAAATCTAATGTAATTTGATTGAGTAATATTAACCAAGGTAGTTTATGATATAGGACTAATGGTGAATGAAACCATGTGTGCAACTTGAGAAGTCTTATGGCAGAAATTACTGCATTGTGATTACACCATGCTGGTAAGGTTATATATCTGAATTTGTATAGACGCGGGATTAATTCTAAAATTAGCACATAAAGTAGAGGTGTATGCAATATTACTTAAGATGATGAGGCTATTTATAAATTTATTTCTTTAACATATTTGATGCCATTTATGGATAAATACATTAACTTTAATCTTATAAACAACATATTTGGCTAGGTGGTATGGTATAGGGACGTTATAAGAACATTCATTACTACCAAGGCGGTTCTTATAACCGACCACTGTATTCCCTTTCACCTTGTATACAGTCGGATCACTGTACTAAACCACTACTAGCTTTTCTAGCTTTTCCAGTTTTTCCAGGACACATTCATTTATTTTGTGTTTTCAAGAGTACTATCGATAACGTGCATCTATGTTCCGAGTTTTATGTAATAACATTTTTTCCGCTTTTCTGAGGAAATAGCGGACATTATTAAACGCGTAGCATATATGTATACATTTATATATCTGCTTTACGTGATTATCACATAACTGGTTGGGAGAGGGTATATTCATAGGAATGCGTTATAAATTGTAGCATGCACTATAAAGATATAATTACAAATTAAAGGATTCTTGAGAATCTTTATTCTCACTCTCCTTATCATCTCCATTGACAAGTTGTTCAATAACGTTATCTTGTAATTCATCAGAGTTTTGTTTCATTAAAGATAATGTATTAGCTCTATGTGTAAAACTATCATCTTCTGATTCATCTGAATCTTGTTCAATAGATGGACTCGTTATATCTGATCCTCTCTTCAGTGTACCACCCTTTGAATAACTATTAGATGAGTATGCAGAGCTGCATAACTTTGTACGTGACTGTATAGCACTAGATTGGAATCTCCATACCATTAATCTGGATGCAATCTCGTTCTGTTCAACTGATACAACTACCTCTACATCTCCTGATATATGTACAGTGGGTAGAGGTTGTATAGAACGTATCTTACTTCTGCTACAGTGTTGGTAAGCTATAAGAGGACTCTCTTCTATTACAAGATCACTCACACGAGGAGGTTCCTAAAGTAGGAATCGTATAGACATTGCATAAACCAATTATTTTAGTAGCTATATTGCTAACCGAGTCAAATAGAATTTAAAATGTTGTAATTTTTGTTCGTTATCAAATTGCAAACCCTAAAAATAGTAGTATTTTCGCATTATTCGGCCTTTTAAACGGTACGTAACCCCGGTAGTATAAAGAGTGGTAAAGTACTTTCAATTTTTATAGCAATTAGAATTATACGACGTATAATGGAATTTGCTTCGGGGTTTGGTTCTCAAACAGTTGCTAATAGGCAAATATATATTGCTAGTATTAAGCTAGTGCTAATAAGCGAACTCTACTGTACATGTATTATTTGTAATTAATATACACCTCATCTTGTGATTGATATGAATTAACCAATGGAGCTTTCAAAGCATTTCCCACTATAGATTTTCTGCTGCTGAACTGAATGTTCCCAGATCCGCTGTTAGACCGGAACTTCTCAACCTCTGGTACCAGAGACCGTATCATCACAACATCTAACAGCAATAGAGTCCCTGTCTTAGTCCCCACCCATATAAGGTTACCCTGTGGAGCTATTGCAGTCAATTCACTGACCTCCTTTCTGTTGATGTCTGGAAGAATTCTAAAGGTAAGATTTGGTCATGATTACATACTTAGATATCTCATATATTATTATTTTTATACAAAAATTACATATATGTAAATCATGTTTATCTTAATAATAATATTATGATTATTACTCATTAGATATTCCTCTGGCTAGAGATTGTACAACTTTTAGGGAGAGGACGAGAATCTCCTTTTTCTCTAACTTGGTCAAATCATAAATATTGTTATCATAATGTCAACCTACTGTAAATCGAATCTTAGCAATAATCTCCCAGTTTCCCAATCCCAAATCCAAATATATGAGCATCTTCTTGCTATTGTCCATATCCATGCGCCGCTAATCACCATGTCTGTTACTGTCTCATTAGCTACGAATCTGTTACTATTTCTAGTCGAGAAATAGGGTGCTAGTATTTCCTGCTCGCGATGATGAGCTATACCTTTAAATTTTGGTTGTTCTTTCAATGTTAGAGGGTTTATCACTAGCATTTTATGTCCACAAGCTGCCCATATTAATCCACGTGGAGTTTGGATAATTCCTCTGCATGGCTTATTCTCTTGTAGCAATACAGCTTTCTCTCCTAAATTCATATTTGTATAAATGTAACTGTAAATTGGAATACTATCGAAACTGGAATTTGTTTGTGCAATAATTTATGTATGTACATATAGCTCTGAATTGTACAGGACATTTGGCCTGTATTTTTGTCTATGAATTGAATCAAATAATCCGATTTTAGCATTACAATAATATACAGCTTGATTCTAGTTCTCGAGTGTTCGAATGGATCAGATCTACTACTACAGACTACTGTATACATCCAGGGGGAAAATATTGGATATTTCTGGCTCTTTAGCTCATAAGAAAGGGAAAAAATCGTATTATTTCCTTATAAAATTGGATATCTAGAGAAAATTTTGAGAATCCAGTGATTTCGAGAGTTGGTAAGTATGTATATAGTAATTGTAATTGGTCATTATGACAACATCCATACATTATTCTACAATATTGACTTATTTAGGGGAATCTCATTAATACGAATTTCCGGATAAGACAAACAAATTTGACCGTCAGTTGGTGTTCGTATAAATGAGGTTCCACATAATATCTACCTTCTAATGGATTATGTATAACATCTCCATTCTTCATACCCATAAATACCATGATATTACCGTTAGCTAGTCCTACTAACACTCTATACTTTAGCATTTCTAGTCCCTCCTGATCTGGCTTAAGTTCTTTTACACTCTCCCAATTCTTGTCTATTGGCATGAGTGAGAGAACTGCATCCTAAAGCACGAATAGTAGGAAAGGTAATTCATTTAGCAGCTGTATGCGACCATCAGAAGGGTAGTGTAGTTTAGGGTCCTTCCCTTCCCATTTTGTCGAAATGAGAATTTCTAGCATAATTGAATTAAAGGCAAAAGGTGTGAATTATGATTAATCATATCATAACTCTGAATTTCTAACTTTGAAGGTTCTGCAAATATCAAAATTGGACTCTACGCACCCTATTACCCTGACAACATCTAGCATGCTTTTTGAATTTTACGTAAAATTTGTGAAAATATGATAAATCAATTTCCTTCCCCAGGTGCAGATCTCCAACTCAAAATGTACATATATATGTACCAATTTTAATGTTAATCGGATTGCTAAATTTGCAAGGCCGACAGATGGAGGGATATACGTACGTATGTAAGTCACACATCGTCCATGTCATTAAGGCATCTCCCGATGGGAGCTGCGCTAATTAGTCTTACTAATACTATTGGCTATTCACCTAATGACCTTGTATTTACCTGTAGTTGCCCACAGTAATAGTTATTCATATCAGGAAGATCATACACATATAGAGCTCCTTTATTCATATTCTCTATTCCTATCCATAATTGATTCGTTGATTCTACTATCTTCATTACAGTTACATTACCAACTGCTTGGAGCTGTTCTGAGTTATGTCTCCTCTTGTCTGGTTTTGTGAGAGCTCGTATCATACACCTACAGTGAATTTGGGAAAGATGGAAATTTCAAATTTCTTAAATTATTATCCACACTGGTTTTAACGAGTGTTGCATCTTACGTTACATGTATTAATGTTTGAAATACAGTCAACCCGTCATATCTAAGCTCAAGGGACCGCGATAATCACTTCAATATAAGCGACGAAATTTATGTTACTCTAACGATTTGGGACCATCTTTGTATAATTGTCAGACTCGATTCAAGCTAGTATTTCGAATTATCCGTGTTCGATATAATGGGAGTTGACTGTAACTTACTTTCCATTTCTTGGGTTAATATGACCAACCAGCAGTCCTCTTGTCCCAGAGGACCAATATAGCTCTGGTTTACGTGTACACACTATGCACTGTACATTTATATCAGAGGAGAGAGGAGACCAACCAATCTCTCCAGCACATAGAGTTAGTTTAGAAGCTATCATTGGTAAGTCTAGGATAATTCTGTTCTTTATGTTCAAGCAATTATCTAGGAAATTAGATTACTGTCAATACTGGTAGGGAGTGGTAGCTAATTATGAACAAACAACAAATCCGGTACTTATTCACGTGAACCAGTTCGGATTAGTGAATACTATCACTTTATTACCCTTCAAATGTCACCATGACGTCATGCCGTACGTATTGTAAAATGACTTAAACACACTTCCATCAGTCATTTACCGCTTAAAGAATATTGTAGAAAAGGTATGCATATGCCAGTCAGATGTGTATACATCAAAGTGTCGAATACTTTACATATAGTATCTTATTATTTCACCGTAAGATTGTACATTTCGGATATGAGAAGCTCACAAATACAATAAACATTTTGACATATTTGTGTCTTTTCCACATATTCTTACCTAACAGTGGTTGCATACAGAGACGATGACACGCAGACACTTCTGCTTGTTTTAACTCAAACGTATCAGTAGCAGAGCTATATCCCATCTGTACTGATCTCCCATCTAATAGATTAGTAGCACTAGTCCTTCTCTTGAAGTTTTCATCATAATTATCATACTCATTCATTTTGTATAGCAAATCAGCTTCTATATTCAGATATAACTTAGAGTGTAAAGCTAATCTCATTACTTCCTGTAAGGAGTGTACTCCTTCGAATGGTCTCCAGCCTGTTGATAGCTCGTATAGGAGGAATCCAAATTGTAGTAATGGTATCTAATATATACATTATATGACAATGTGAATATTTTCTCGAATCGTTGCAACAAATTAACACAGGATACAGATGGACTAAATTATCTCGGAACATGTTATGCTGAATAATATCAAACTACCGTATTCCGGAATTGTTCGTGTATATTTACAATTTTTAGGTTCATGGCTTACAGTAATGCATATCTTTCCAGATCTACTGTAGGCTAACATTTCTCATAATTACGAATGTGTTGTATTTTTGTGAAAAATACGATCGTATTTCCCGAGAATCCGCTATTTTGTTATTGTATATTTTGTCATAATTGTTCTAATTAACTCACTGAAGGTTCTTGTTCAAGTAGTAGATCTTGTTCTATTCTCGTGTTCACCATTGCCTATATATATATATATCTCATAAGTACATACGAGAAATTACCTCGAATAGAGTGTAAACCCTCCAATGATGATATATATGTATCACCTGTGTTTTTGAGTAGTGTGATATTCCTGAGTCAGACAGCTTTATCAGCATGGGGTCTTTACAGTGTACTAGGACTGTATCAGAGGTTAATTGGATGTGACATATGTTCTGAACTTCTAGGAAAAATAATCCTCGAACTACCTAGACACAAATATACTTATTATCAGGATTTTTTTATCAAATATAATCGAAAAACCTAGAATTAAACATACAGAAAATTATTTTCAAAAATACTACAGACAACCCTCGTTACATCTAAGTTTATAGTATTTTGCATTGTTCTTATATAACGACTAGTTATGCCAGTTACTTGAGTTTCAGTTTCCACTGTATGCATGAATGTTTGTGGGCTTTCTAGCTACAATGGATCGTGGAACCTCGTTAATACGAATCGAAATTTAGAAATAGAGTATGTTCTACTGTATTTCTAAGAGATAATTATTCGACGTTATGTAAAGGATTGACCAATTAACAATACTTACCTGCATAGCTACAGTGTGAGATACTATAGTATCCAATCCTCTGTTGTTAGAAGTTAGCAGTGTTTTGAGAGAACCATAAGCAGATCTGGCTAGGAGGCATGCAGGTGGATGGAAACTCACTCCAATGAACTTCACAACCTTCAATATTCAATTAATAAATATATTCACGTATGTAGGCTAGTTTTACTGAATTTAACATACACTCTCGTTAGAAATTTTTAATATACTGTGAGCTTCTCTCATTAATTGTTTGTATGGAGACTCAAGTAGTATCTACAAATAATCCAGTAAATTCGGAATACAAGTATTTTGTTCAAAAGTTCAAATCACCAGCTGTTTCAATCCTCCAGAAGATTTTTCTATTTCATGTCTGCTCTCAATTGAACAGAAACATCTATGAAAATAACAACTCTCTAATGCCTGTTTTTCCATAAAGACATCTTCTTGATCCGCACTTCCTTCAAAGAATATGTAATTGCTATCTAGAAATTGTTTATTTGAAACTCTGTTATCACTAATATCTTTTAGCATGTTATTATTATTATTATAATGTTGGTCAGGTTGATCTTTTCAAAATATATGCTACAAAACTTACTCTGTGTAAGATTGAGATTAGAAGACATGTCTTTAATAAGTAAGTCTGGTGCAGCTTCTCTCAGGTCTAACTGAGAGTTAGCAGCAGCAGGACTCAAGCTATGCAGTAGGATATCAGACAATAGTTTTAGTTTGAATGTAGACGGATGTGAGGGACAAGTTTCCTGCATTGGTAGAAGTGTAGAAAGATTATCTACTAATGCGTATACTTCTACCCATGGAATTCCTTTCTCTGTAGTGAAGCATAAACCAGGGAAATGCATCTGGATGGTCTAAGAAATTATTTTGATTAAACGTATATTGAAAAACGATTCTCAACAGATTTCCTATACAGCTACAAACAAACCTGCATGATTGTGTCATGTGCTATTCTGAGTAATCTAGCTTCAACATTATCATTATCAGCATACAAAGATAGTTGGACACCTTGTGAGTTTGTTAAGATACCAGGTTCCAATGAAGTTTCATCCAAATTACATATCTGTTATATAACATATAATACTGACGTTTGTATACTCTACTTAATCAGAATATCACATAATAGGAAATTTCTAGCAAAATGCCAGTGATAAAACCTATAACAAATGACTTTTACAATTCTAACGCTAACGAATGTAATTATTCAGGTACATGATAATTTTTGTTTCCCGAAGGTGTACGTCTTATCCGAGTTCTACTATATATTGTAAATTATGATGTAAATTAACCTTGAGGTTCCATCCCTGATCTGAGCTGATTACTAGCCCTGTTGCCCAGTAGTATACCTCTGAGGTAAGATACTCTTTCAGTTCATATCTGACTCCATCGTGAAATATTGTTCCATTAGGTAGACACTTTACTAGATAGCTCTTTGATATATCATCCATATTCGTTCTAAAATATATGTACGTATCTATACATTGTAGCCTGCACAAACAGGCAGTTCTGGAGGTTCACTTGTATGGGAATATGAATTCGCTATATTTATTCACTCCATTTCAAAAGGTGTCCCGTTTCCACAGGCCCTGTTTGTGGAGATTACACTGTATTTATGATGGTTGAAATGAACGTATATTTATGAGTAAAAATAATTATTAATATTATTCATAGCATTTTGAGTAGAGTTCTACATTAACTACACAAGATGTCATCATTACCATTCGCAGAATTGGGAGTTATGGGTAGGAAACTTATACAGCTAAAAAGAATCTCATTTCACTACTCAAAAACATTTAACGCTAGTCATGGTATTAGGAAATATCTAGATGGAGATTTGGTAGCATTTGCTAGCAAGTTTCCTTCAGTAGCAATCTACCTACGTCAAGATGATGGGGAGCCTAGAATAGAGGCAGAGTATCTTTGCGGTACAAAAAAGACGGTTCCTTTAAAGAAATATACTCCTGAGAAAATAAAGAATGAATTATGGAAGCTACGTTCCGAGTCAGGCATAAACGTGGGTCAAATTGTGAGATATTGGCACACAACTCGACCGTCTATTCAAGGCAACTGGCACCCATTCATGTTTCCATTCCCAGACAATTCTCAATACTGTATACGAGACCGTGAAGATAAGATTAACAATCTGGAGTAATTTAGTATTAGCTATTTAGAATTATTAAATAATATCACTTACCTAAAATCTCTGGGAAGAGAAGAATGGGTAGATTCGTGTCCACAATATTCTGTTTGTAAGGGAATAGTTTCAAATTGCTCTAGTTTGCTTAGTTCTATCCCTCCAGGTAGAGAAATAGGAAGCAAGTTGGCAAGTAACTAAAGATATGAAAATTGTTAATTATAGTCGATTCCTGTTATTTTCAAACTTAAGGGATCACAAAATTTCAGTATAATCACGCAGGCACCAGCTACACTCGAATAGTGAGTCTTCTACATCTAACTCTAAGTAATGAAGTCTCACTATAACGATAATTAAACTTACCCTCATAAGTAGAATATTCCAGAATCCCAGTGGTAAGAATCTCATCTTATAAATCCTTTTGCACTTATTGCCTGCTAGGAATGTATCAGCTCCCACCTGTCCATCTTCTGCTCTCTGTACACAGCCTGGGAGAGTAGTGTCTAACCCAGCTGGCATTATTACGTAGTTTCTTGATAGACGGGTACAAATGTTGTTAGCAGTTAGGAATTTCTAAAAATAAATTATCCTTAGTTTCTGAAGTGGCTATTATCGCCCCGACCTCTCAGTGGTAATAGCTTCACCCTTACTTTTAACGGTGGGGAATATTTCTTATTCAATTCTCACTTTTCCATGGAATACCCAGAGACTAAGTTTATATCTATCCAATTAAACGAATCGACGAACTATCATATGGACAGATAAATATTAGTTATACTGTAGTATACTTACAAGAAACTCTTCTAATACATAGGGTACTTCTTCTTCTTGTACTTCTGTGTCCAATTCATCTTGTAATTGTACTGAATTTGATGATCGTCTTATATACCTCCTGCTATCCATGATTGCTATATACAGATTATAATAAAATATTTGTGCTTAAGTTTTATCATGCTTTGTTCTTATATTGGTGATTTTTTTGTAATATTTTTGCACATATAATACTGGGCCAAGGCTGTAAAACCTCGATGGCTACAATGATTAATTTCCCGCTAACTATTAAGCATATACAAATACAGTTGTTAACATACAAATATTAGTTGGAGCGAATATCATTGCGAGATTGTCTAGTGGTAGAATTCCAGAAGGAAAATTGTTGAAACAATTCCCTCTTCCCATCTGTGAGTGTAGCAATATATCTGATAACACATCAGCTAGTAGTTGTAGATTGAAGGATATGTAGCATTGATTCTCTCTTGTCACGTGTTTGAAGAGGAGACCTTCCTATAATTAGAAATTACTTAATACCTAACTCCAGCATTTTCTAACTAGGAAAGATCTAATAGTATCAAAAGAGTGGGGGCCAAGACTTGCTATGCAGGGGTCGTTCATACTTTACTTAACGCTAATTCCCCGAAATTTGCCAAATATTCTGCTCGCATCCTCAACATGTATTCTTAACGTGCTTACATTCACCATATTTTATCGTAATACATTAATATGACGACATAATATACTACAAAATACGAATTCGGACATTTCCTCATGGACATATAGATTGATATACCGTGGGAGGTTCCACTGGATTAATTAATTAACAGACAAACTTATCGCCAGAATTTGTGAATTTATCATTCATGCATCGTGATGTTATAGATAAGCAACCTCCAAGAAGTGGATAACCTGTCCAATTTGGGCACCAGGATATATATCTGGGGTCACATAACTCAAACACTCAGTCATCCTTTATATTCAATTTTCACGATTAATGCTTTTATGCAATATTTTGATTACATAAGTTCTGCATTATTTTCAAAAAAGATAACAGGCAAAGTATAAATATAACCAGAATAATACCTGCATGCATATACGTATTAGAGAACATATAAATTGCTAGTCTAGTTGGCCAGATACTCAATGATTCACTAATTAAACTCTTGTGTTCGTCTGCAAGACGAGTAACAATAATACTTGTCTACTATTTTATAGCAGTTAACTTTTCAATCAATTATCAAATGGAACACAATCTCCTATGCACTCCAGCAGAGATGGTAGCACATGAACCTTTAGAGAGGACAGCATGTGACTTCTCTAACAAGAATACTGTGTTTAGAGTAGAAACACGTAAATACTCACAGCAATACGCTCAGATATACAATGCACGGATGAAAGGGATTAGGGAGAGATTGGAACAAACTGCAGAGAAGAAATGGGGTATCAAACCTCTAGTTGAGATAGCAAGTATTATTGAAGGAGAAAGGTATATTACGTAGACTTAATACCTGTATTTATTCGCTATACAATCAACTCCCCGTTATATCGAAGCCCAAGAAACCGACATAACTTCGGTATAACCGATGATATTTATGTTAATTTTGATAGTTTGGGATTATATTTATACATTTCAGAATTCGATATATCCATGTTCAATGTAACGGGAGTTGACTGAAGGGATAATTTGCCAAGAAATATATTCCCCAACATTATCACTATAGCCAATAGAAATACAGTCTTGCAACCTGTTTAGCTTCTACTAACGTATTCCTACTGTATGTATTATTGGTAGAAACCCGATCTTCGTAAGTAATTAAATGTTCGATAATTCGATTTGCAGTTATTAATAAGGGATTTTGTGGTTTGTAAAATCCCTTCAAACAGGTGCTGTATAGTGGGTAACATCTTCAAAGACATGAGACTTAAACCAAGCGTATTAAGAGAGTTGTCAGAAGATCATCACCTTATCCCCCTTCCTCCTCGTAAGAAGTATACTGAGCAAGAGGACTATCTAATCCTAGAGGATCATTCTCTACGTCTGACTCTTATAACCGATCAAACAGATACAGATACACTTGTTACAGGCGTTCCTGTGGTTATAGTTGGTTGTCAAGAAAACAGAGGTCGCTTCAAAGTGGAAGAACTGGCATATGCCTCTATCCTAGGTCCTGAGCTATCCATTCCAATACCAGATGATAAATACTTGTTGTTAGTATCAGGCTTAAACGTGGGAGGAGCGAATACCGACATGTTAAGCCTAGAGCTTCTAATTGACCACCTAACAGGGTGTGGGGGTGGAATACAAGACAGTGAAATAATGTCTAAAGTTTGTCATGTAATAATCGCCGGTAATCTAATCGCTGATAAATACGTGAGGATAGGTAAGGATAGGAATCAGACTGTGTCCACATTAGAAAGTGTTAGTACAGCTGATAGTTATCTCTCTCGTATGGTGACATCACTACAAGTTACGTTAATGCCAGGCACGAATGAGCCTGGTAACATCACTCTACCTCAGCAGCCTCTGTATGAACCAATGTTTCCTAAGTCTATTAGTTATTCTACACTTAATATGGTTACTAATCCTAACTCTATGTCTATTGATGGTAGAACTCTACTAGGTGAGTAATACTTAGGTATTTAATAGATTATGACATTCTATACAAGGTCATAGCAAGCAGATTTCAATTAGTCAGGTGACCTAAACCAAATATGTATACGGAGTCACCTAACTTAGTCAGGTTGGGAAATGCTATTTCTATTAACAGTCGAAACGTTGGTCTTGTTAAAATCTGACCACACCAGACAGTCTCCTACGATAATGCTTTCTAAGGTTCATACCATGTCCAGCAGTACTAAAAAAGTTCATTTAAATTGTTACAAAGTACCATCGCCGAGGTTAAACAAAATGAGAAGCCTAAACGCTTTTAGAGGGATTTCCGATGGAGTTTCCAGTGATATGATATCCACCCAATCTGAGTAACTGTTAAAAGTGTTTCTCTGCTTTGCTACAATCGATCGTAATCGTAACAAGGCAATAGTGATCGGCAAAATTATGAACTTGTAGGTGTAAATTATATATTAACTTCGCTTAAAATTGATAAAAAAACTGTCCCTAGACTCTAGAAGTACTGAACTCGCGCCTACGCTCACATTTCTTCTGACCCATTTATTGATTGCTGCAAATCTATAAATTTTTGTTTTACTGCCACAGTTTCCGCGCTCCTCAACAATATAACCCTGATTAGTTGTGTGTTCATCGTTTCATAGCCCCGATCGTATTTTGTAGACATGTTAATAAATGTAATATGCTTAGGCACATCTGGACAGAACATTGATAACATATACAAATTTTGTACAACAGAAGACCGTATGGCTATTCTTGAGAGTACCCTCAAATGGGGTCACATGGCTCCTACAGCCCCAGAAACACTCAGCTGCTACCCATACGATCATTCACACCTCGAACCGTTTATAATACAACAACTTCCGAATATATATTTCGCAGGGAATCAGCCTGAATTCAAATTTAAGTATTACGAGCCTGAAGGGGAAAGTACACTACTTATACTGGTGCCTGATTTTAGCATAGTCAATACGTGTGTACTTGTCAATTTGAAGAATCTAGAATGTCATAGCATGAGTTTTGCTACACAGCTTAATTCTAACGGGGATGACAACAACAATCCTATTCCTATGGAGATGTAGTGTTGTAGTGGCAACTGTAGTTGGAAGTATTAAATAATAATTAAGCTATTCTTCTTACGTTATTATATGCTATATTTCATTCTTAGAATTTCAGTAAAAGTTGCCAATTTTTGAATTAAAAGTAGAAGTGCTATACAGGGAAGCTGAATTTGTTTTCGGATTATTTGGCGGGATATCTTGGCTGGCGCCGCCAATTAGACCAGTTGGGAGTGGTGTCCGGACACCCAAGGTGGCAGTGGCACTGGATATGATGGGATTTGAAAAGATTTGATTGATTTGATTTGATTTGAATGAAATATACATCAAATCCACAACACTGCATGCCTACAACGTGGTTTAGAATATTTTCTTAAGTTGAATGAAAAGTGATGAACCAGATCGTGCGACCTCTTGTATATTATTATTCTACATAAAATTAGAATTAAATTCAATGGCTTGTAATATACAAGAACCCGACGAGGTAGTCTATGTATCAGATATGGAGGATCTTATACATAACACTTTTGATAAAATAATATCAAAAGTAAACTTAAGAAGAGAAAAACTAATATCACAATTCAGAGATATACAAACACAGAAAAATGCTATTTTCCAATCAATTGATCAGCTCAAATCAGCCAGATCCATTCTACAAGAGAAATTACGGATTAATCCCCTTTCAGCAATACAACAACGAACTACTGCAGATATCGATGGAGCACTAGCTAACCTACAATTAGAAGCTAGTATAGAGCACATATTTGTGTGTAATGAGAAGAATTTAGATAATGCTCTAACAAGGCTAGGCGGTTTTGAACTACAACCCAATCAATATATCGCGAAAAGTATCCCAAAGTTTGCATTCGGAGCTGATTCAAAGTCATCCTTACGAAAACCTGTAAGACTTTCTGTTGACGAGTCGTTAGACTTAATCGCGGTTACTGACAGCATTTCCAAACAAATATATCTATTCTCCCTAGAAGGTAAATATCTCAATTCTTTCGGGAAAGATTATTTTGCGCATCCTTGTGCCATTAAAATAATTAATCACAACGAAATACTAGTCACTGATTATCAGAAAGAGGATATGTCATTAATTCAATACGAACGCGGTAAAAAAGAAAAGTTTAAGTTAAAACTAAAACTAAACGAGAGGAGATGCATTACTTCATTAGATTACGATAAGAACAATAATCAGATATACGCTACAGAATCCATTACACATTCTCTATTGATCTTCAATAAAGAATTCAAAATCATTACAGACCTGAATAATCTATTCCTTTTCCCACAAAATGTAGTTATTACCGACACAGAAATATACATACAAGATCACAATAATCCTTGTTTTCATATTTTATCAAAATATACACTTGAATTTAGTCGGTCACTTATTTCACGTGGATTACACCTAAGTACTGAATCACCATTAAGTTTTACTATCGACCAAAAAGGCTGTATTATTATAGGAGATAAATCCGGTGTAATACAAGTGTATGCACCGTCTGGACAGCTGATTCATACCTTCGCTAAGAAAGGAACAGAACTCGGGGAGGTATATTCACCTACTGGAATATTCGTTAGAAGTAACTATGACGTAATTGTTATATCTAACAGCCCTAATTATCCTATTCAAGTGTTTTAAAACTGAGTAAAATGTTTATAATTTAAGACCGATATCAGCGTAACCTCTATTATCCGAATGCTGTTTACCAGTCCCAACGAGTTCGGGTAAGTGAGGTTGTACTTTATTATTTGTATATTTAAATGTGATTTATATTCTGTATTAAGATATTCACGTAAACATATATATACCAGTCATAGTGAAGAAATTGAGGTGTGGATATTTTAGTGGGACATTGGGATTATTCCGGCACGTAGTATATTCATACTAGCTCGGATATTTCTGCATTCAGGGGGACGTTTTTGCAAGGACATGACACTGATTATTGTCGGAAATAGGAGCAGCTGAAAATATTTACTCTATTTGACTAAAAAACGACAATTTAATTAACGCTAATTACGAATCGAAATTTCCCAAAAATATACACACACTATGCGGCACATTATGCAATGCACGTATTTCTTACTTTTGACATTTATTTTTCTTAAAGAAATCTGCGTTTATAAAATACTCACTATTACAGTCAAGGATTTATGGTATTAAACTAGAGAAAATAAAGATTCAGACATACGGATATCGTAGAAATTTACACATAACGAGCTCCGAAAATATAATTTATGTATAAACTTTGAGTGAATAAAAATCCTTGCTATTTCCTATTTATACTCGTCGAATTATACAACTATACCTCGTGAAAGAATGTGATCATATCTGATACAGCTTCCTTGCTCAAATCATGTCCAATCTCACTCCTTAAGAAACCTGTTCCTCTCAGAGAATGATATATATCATCTGAACATACCAGCGGCTGAGTGAAGAACTTCTCAAAAGGTTGAATACTACAGCTCTTCTTCTTTATCCTGGTTCTAACGTTCTCCTAATTTGAATACATCCGCTTATACATATAGCAATATAGTGTATACAAATTTAGAATTTTATTTAGAAAATACACTTGTACAGGCTACTTACCCTGACTTCTCTGATTCTCTTCTCAAACTCCAAATAGAGCAGAGGAACACTCTTAGCATAAGCTGCTTGTTCTAATCGAATGCATATATCTTGTGTCAGACGGGCAGTTAGCTTTGGCATACCTTCTCCTACAAAATATCCTTGAATTTAATCGTATCCAATATTTGTAATTGGTTAAGGACGCTACATGGAGATTTATAATGGGAGTTAGGAACTGTCATAAAATTATTCCTTGTAACGAATACGAGTTACCCGTAGTAATATTGAATCAGAAATTGTAATATGCATAGCGTTATGATCGATTTTGACTTTGTCAACTCGCCGATTTTAGAAAGCAACAATTACCAAAATCGACAACACATTAACAATATAAGGATACACCATATACTTGTACTTACCAGTTAATGAACTCACAAATTGTACATCTATAACACTTGGTACCAGATTAACTCCATCTGGATTGACCTTACCCAGTTTACTGGATGGAGACGAGTATACTGAATTTGTCATATCATTTATTAACACTAGATTCATGTCTTTGATGTACTGGCTTATAGAATTTATTATAACTACTTTTTTCGTATCTCTTTCATCCTTCAGTATCTCGTCTAAGTGTGTGAACACTAATACACACGTTAATGATCTGTCCTTTTTCCAGGATACAGCTTGTATAGACATTAACAAAACTCTAAGTGGTTCTCTTAGGCTATTTTGAAATTTAATATCTTTCAGGAGTTCTACCATATTACACACTATGACGTGGAGACTTGAACTTGGACGGAACATATTGTACAGTGGTTGAAATATCTAAAGATATTCAAACTAATAAAAAGATGATAAACTGGAGCCCACTTTGGGGCTTCGAGAACGACTAACCGACTAGTGCACAAAGCCCCCTCTGATTGGAATCTCGCATGGGCCCCCAACCCAGCATGCCCCTGGGACCTCTATACTAATTTTAACACATTCTGTTGGCCCCTGTTATCGTCCGTAGTAGATCAAGGGAGCCTATGGACCACAGGTTGGGAACCGCTAACATTGTAGTCAAAGGAAATTCTAATTTATCTCTGACAAATCTCTAAAGCAACTTGCAAAAAATAGTAATTTTACAAAGACAATTGCAATTGTCCTGACCATAAATTGCCTAATAATCGTTGTCATAGCACTACTGAGAGGCTGATGCACCCTATTGTATATGGTAACGTACTGAATCTCCTGAAAAATCCCAAATATCAAAAAGGGAATCAAGACGTTTCCAGAATTGTAAAGTTTTCGATCTGGTCTTCCATTCATATATCTTCAATCCTTGTGTCATTCTTTCAGACTTTTGTTGTATTGGTTTTTCTAATAACTTGTGTATTAGGCTAGTTTTCCCTGACTTACTCAGTCCAATCACAACTATTCTATGTCTGTTCCAAATATTGTTTGAATCGGATAGGTTCAATTGTGTTAGATATCTATAAGGTATAGAATACGTAAGTGTTTTACTTTTAAAAATTAAAATATAATACTCGCAATTATTGTGAAGAATTAGATACGGTTGAATCGGGTGTTTTGCCTTTATACGAGCATGACAATACCGGCTCCAACGCGTCGCCCCTATAATCCCTACAACCTATCACTAATAGACCATTAGCGGAACACCACTATATAAATACATTAAGCAGATTATACTGTACTAACGTTCTTATGTTAGTTAGACCGAGATCAGCAATATATCTGGGTGGCGAGATAAGCGGAAGATTATCAACATTCAGGAATTTGAGTGTGTTGTTCAGATGTCCATTGAATACTTTAATCTACAGAATATATAGATTAATTCCTGAATAAATTGACACCAGAAATATTAAGAAATTTTACTGAAATATTTGTATTATGGTACTCACAGGATTATTTGATATGTCCAGATACTCCAGTAGCTTTAGACAGTCCAGTAATGTTACTTGTATCTCTTTTAGATTGTTATTCTGTAATTGTAACATCCAAATTTGACATTTACTTTTCTTAAAGAAATCTTCGCCAAATAACCCGAACAAATCTTGAGAATTACTCGGTGAGATAGCTGATTTGGCGACTTTTAATTCTTTCGTGTTTTGAGTTTCGAAATTTTCTTCCTCAAAACCATAATTTTCCAAATCAATCGTCAAAATATTGTTATCATTCGCTAGTAAAATTTGTATTTTTGAGCCAAGTATCCAAAAGCCGGGTAGAAATGATAACCGATTATGCGAAATATCTAAGTATATTAGATCAGGGGTAGTGTAAATTTCTCTTGGAATGAAGTGTAACTTGTTATTTCGCAGTTTGACTACTGAGAGCTTATGGTAATTGAAGAGATCTAGCTTTGGGAATAAAATAATTTGGCAAATTTTCGTTATATATTTCCAATATTGGTGAAATAGTTTCTACCTGTTTTGAATGAGAACCATGATGGGTGAAGGCAACGTAATTTCTTATTACTCCAATCTAATGAAAAAGTAATTGAAAATCGCAGTATATGTGTATTTACAATGCTGGAATTATAGTACAAATGCGGATTAGGAGAAGCAAGATTGAAGTAGGAATTTTCCCAGAATTTACATGTTGCACAGCGTGTTTCCACGTGTGTTTGTACTTAGTCGTTGTTGGAGTTAGATTTTTGCAAGGATATCACTAAATATCCCCTATATGTATGTCTTCCTACTTCACAGATTCTAATTTCAAATTTGAGTCAATTCCTACTTGAAGAGTAGGTGATTTTCTACAGAAACTAGTTTTGTGATTTGGGTTCAATTCCAAAATTAGAATTTTGTGCCAAGTCCTATCTCGTACAAAATCGACATACACAATGGTATCTACTATAGGTACCATCCATCAATAGTTTATTACCTATCATTAGTCGTGGAATATACTGTGCTCTACAACCTTCTGTTTTCAACGGTTGCTCCATGTCTTGTGGTTCCCAGGTGCTGCTATACCTATTGTTAGTTGTATTAGCGTACATTGGCTGCATTGAATATTCATCTGGATTGATAGCTAATTTATTCGTAACCTAAAGTAAGGTATTATAAATTGGATAGTAAAATATCCCATAATTGAAGCTTAATAGTCATACGTGGTAAGTGTTACTGATTATCTTATCCAGCTTAACTCACCATACAGTACTGAATAGCTGGAAATTTGTTAAACAAGCTCATTCCTGCTTGCTTAGCGAATTGTCCTACCACTAACTTTGTTGGATGGAAATCATTGTCGTATAGAGTACTTGTAAGCTCGAAGCTGTTGTTACTGAAAGACCATCTGTAGACCTAATGAACATCCATGTAAAATTCTAGAATACGATCCTTTGGCTCGTCGCTTCGCGATGAACTCGGCGCATTGCGAAACGAGGTATCCATTAACTCTAAATTGACGGCCCCTTTGAGTATTATAATATAGCTATATTTAGAACAATGTAACCTCAATTTTGAAATTTTACTTTATGTACCTAAAAGTAAACAAATATTCACAATATGTTGTTTACAATACCATATTCGGACTCAGCATACTGAATACCCCAGGATAGTCGTTGAAAGTATGATTCTACCTTAATTTTGAAATTTGTTTACTTTATATTCATAAAAATAACAATAAATTTACATATGATTAATCCAAAAGTGTGATAATCGGATTCAGCATGTTCGATATATTTAGTGAAGTTTTATTGAATTATATTTACTTCTTCGATAAACACAATAAATGCATAGTTATGCAACAACTTCAAAATTACATACCGTAAATTCTTTCCTTGACAACAGACAAACAAACAGACAACAAATGAGATCTAATAATATAGATTCTACAAGGGACATCCGACATCAGCGCGGGATATATTGACAACTCGTAAATATTATTTAAGCACCTTTCATCCAAAATTGCCAAATCGTATTATTTTTTAGCATTGGGTTTAGGGATACAATACGTATAATACAATATAATAATCATTCCATATACCATACTTACCATATCTAAGTATTTTGCTTTCTCCGTCCCTTTCAGCTAAAAAGTAAAACAATCATCTTATATGCAGCAAGCCAGTACATAATAGCATATTGTTCCTCTGAGATTACCCCATTGTAAATTGTACTTCCAAGTCAACAACAATACACTTACCTTGTTTAATTTTTGTATAGAAACCAGGCTAGCTATATTAGTTAATATTATATTCTGATATCTGGTTACTATCTCAGCACTTCCAACTTCATAATAAGACAGAGATACTTCTTGTTTTATACATAGCTCCTACAGGATTATTATTAACATATAAATATGGTAGCTTTATTACGAAAACCGTATTTCTTACGTCTATTGTTTCTGTATCTAATATCCTTGCTTCAGGATTTTCTAAGTGTGTTCCTATAAGTGTAATGTGTGCATCTTTGTTGATACGTTTACACTCAACTAGCCATGGTTGTATGTTTTTACAGGGTTCCTTGGTAATGAGGTGAAATATATAATTGAAATATACAACATAATAGAATAATTGGTAAATTTATACCCACTCTAATGTTGAGGTCGAATAGAATGATGATTATATCTGGTAGTGTTTCAGTGTGTTCCTCTACCAACCCCCTTCCTTCTATCTGCGAAATTGAACATATAATTTATTACCATTCTAAAAACATGCTTTTTTTGCAAAATTCACTCTCCTTTGAACACGATAGAGTTCCCACCCGAGATAAACCCAATAATGAAGAAATAATTTTGGCTCCAAGTTGTTGATAACTTAACAAGAACTCCAATACAAAACGGTCAAATGTAGAAAAGTCAGTGCTGCATTTCCGTATTTATTATGACTAAGGGAGGATCATTTGATAAATATTCCCTAATCAGCTGACTGGGTTCGTGATATGACCCTACTCACAGAGAACTTACGAAATTGACATGTATACTCTCTGAGAGGAGGTTGACTTGATGAGGAGTGACTCTCGTGATTTCTTGTATTGCTCGTCTCTATAATGCAATTATGTGTAGTAATTAGTAATGCGTGATAAATACAATAATAATATCCGTATAACATATCTCTTCAAATTACCTAATAATCATTCAAAATAGGTGAAATAAATGCCAATTAACGAAATTCGAGATGATGTTCGTTCTGTAATCCGTACAGTTAACTGAATCATTTTGTATTATATTTACGAGCTGAATACTCGCTGGAAATGAATTAAGCGAACTTGATGTGTATTTAAAGTAAGCTAACTATCTTATATGTCTACCTTTATTACAATATTTTCTTTACTATATTGTGATTAGATTTTTGCTATCAAATTACATAACCTCACCAACACCATGCCACTCTCAACCTACGTATATTACACTTCATGGGGCCTCTTCACGACCGTGTGGGGACATGTGATAGCAGGACATCCTGTTATGTACAAACCCTGGCGACACCTGGTCTCCACTGGTATCGGATTAGGGGCAGGTCACCTCATGCACCACTACGAAACTACAGTGCATAAACGCTATCTAACGATGATAGAGGAAGACGATGATGAAGATCTGTTCAGATGACCTGTCAGCTGATATGAACTTATTGTTCATTAATTATTGATAAGGTCGAGTATAATTAAATTTCTAATACCTGTAATTGTGTATTGAAATGTTGTCATGGCATGGGAATGGGAATCATTGCATGTTAGCTAAATGGGGATCTAATTGAAATCCTATAAGAAATGAGAATGCTATGGAACAAATAGTGTTTGACCCCCAAGACTTAAGGTGCCATTGAATGTACAAAAGATTCACTCAATTATGATTTATAATATCCAAAATATAGCTATAACTAAATTTAACTAAAAGAATCCTAGGAATGTATTAGACTCCCAATTTAATTCTATCAATTTTGAAGCATATTTCTGGCGAATTAATAACGTATCATCATTTTATGAATGATTTCGAAATACTATAATGTAGATATTATCACACTAAAGTTACTGTTTATTCAGCGAAATGCTAACTAGAACATTTCACCGAATTTCAAGAAACAGTTCGCTTTCATTACGAAAAATGTCGACTCTTTTTAAAGACCCAATCGAGACGATAGTAAAAACACCACCTGAAGTGACATCACTCAATTATATACTCATATCAGGACGTGTATCAAGGGCCCCAGAATGGTATGAAGAAGATGGGAAAACTCTCTTAGCTTTAGGAGTACGAACAACTTATTCTCGCATGAAAAAGGAAATAATTACAGAGAATGGGATCGTTAAATGGTGTCAGTACTTCATCATGGGTCAGCTACATCGATGTGTTTGTGGTTATAAACTTTTCGGAGAGAAGCAATTAGATTTGAAGTATATTTCTAATACAATCAATAAAGGCGATAAAGTTATAGTGAAAGGCTCGTTAAGATATAAAAAAATGATTGACCGGGTCTGTAATGACAAAATCATTGGTGTTGATATTCTTGTTTCGAGTCTTATAGTAATTGAGCGTGGAGATGGTGATTTTGGTGATGGAATTCTTCACACTGAGGCTGGTAGTAAAATCAATATCGGAAAACTGAATAAAGGAATTTTAACATCTGAGATCTTCGAGTATAAAGGCTAACCTTAAATATTTACTTATTTAAACTAGTTTATTCTTAAAGTTATAATCTATGTAACGTACAGTGAAATTTGAGATGAGAGTTGTTTTTCCTGATCCTTGCGATCCCAAAATTAAAATGTTGTAAGGCCTAAAGAGAGAATTTGTTTACGAACACTAGTCATTTGGATAGAAACACCAATTTTCATATATTATCAGTGCTCAAACTGCAATAATTCACCACAATTGAATCCATGATATCAGTGGTTCTCAACCTGTGGTTCATGGACCCCTTGGTTGTCCACGAATGACTGCAGGGAGTCTACAGAATGTGTTAAAATTGATATAGGGGTCCACGGGTGAAAAGGTTGAGAACCGGCGCATAAACATTCATAGAAAATACTTACATTTCAACACTATATAGAAATATATTATAATAATTATCAAATTTTCTCTTATAAACTTTGTCGTTGTATAACTTCGAATCCAAAAGGAAAGTCCCGATTGATTTTTCCTATTGTCTTATATATCATGCCTATATTAAATTGTCTGTATTAGCGGAGAACCTGCTAGTATGCAATATGCAACGTGATACTATTACAGTCAATATAGTAATTTTCATAAGCCATAGAATATTACTTGTAAATTGGGCTTTACTCTTAGACTTCGAATTCACCTTTGCTTAATATGTATTTATGTAATAAATAAATATTCAATAAATTAGAATCCTTAAATATTTTATATTTTTGTGTCTAATCAACTCTTTTGAAAGTTGTAATTTTTGGAGATGGTGGAGTTGGTAAATCTTCATTAATGACTCAATATATAGAGAATAAATTCGAGACAGGTTACTATTACACAGTTGGAGTTGAGTTTTGAATAAAGATATATTTTATCTTGGAAACTCATACACATTGCAGATATGGGATACAGCTGGTCAGGAGAGATTTAAGAGTCTAAGAACACCATTCTACAGAGGAGCTGATTGCTGTATTCTGACTTTCGCAGTCAACGACAAGCAATCCTTTGCAAATATTGATTTCTGGAAAAAAGAATTTTTATACTATGCGGATATAAGAGATACCAATAATTTCCCTTTTATAGTAATCGGGAATAAGATAGATTTAGGACAGGAAAGAACAGTGAGTGAAGAAGAAGCGAGTATTTGGTGTGGCAATCAATCTATTCCTTATTACCAGACATCAGCTAAAACATCAGAGAATGTTAATATAGCATTTTTTCATGCATTAGAGATTTTCGCAGGTTCTGCGCCAGGTCAGAAAATTGAGAAATATCAATCAGTGAATTTATCTACCTAAACAGACTCAGGGAAAAATGAAAGAGATTGCACTTGTTAGAATCCATAAAATAATGAATGGTGTAGGTATTCCGCATGTACGTATAGTCGTATATGTATATATGTATACAGTCGAAAATTATAGCTTTATAAGACTTTAATATATTTATTGTATCTCTTTTACTATATTATTAAAAGTTATATAAGAATTTCTGGTATTGGTTATCCTAATACTTATAGAATTATGAGTGAGTTTATAGTTTTGTAGATATTATATCATAGATGTTGCTGATGATCTTCAGGGAGTTCATCAAATTAAAATAATTACAATGTACAATGTATATCCGTAGTCACCAGAAGATATCTGCACGATCTTATTGTCTTGGCAAACTAGAAAGTACTTATCCACATTTGTCTACCGACTCTTTAGCCCATTTTGGACGAATTTGGACGATTATGGGTATTAATAATAAACAGCAAATTGATGACCTAGAACTATAGCTCATCAAAAGGTTTAGGTTAATTTTTGATGAGATTGAATCTAACCTTAATCTATGTATGATATGTTTGTATTCATGTCGAGTATTTTGTAGATTTCAAATCGATGTTGTCGGAGTGTGATAGAATTTAATTTATTGCCTATCTACTTTTGAAACATTCTTTTATTATGTCACTGTCTAGACCAGAGGTATGAAAACATTTGCATCATATATCAAACATTTTAACTAGTAGTCACGTAAACAACTTGAATTTGAAATATGTGAAAGATCAACAAACCAATCCTCTAGTGTTTATTCTAATCCCCCTCCATTTCACACCCTAGAACCGGGTTTCCAATCTTTTGTTGATCCCTCGCCCCTTCCCATAGAGGAGTCTATTGCGATGCAAAACTATTTATTTCTTTTGCTAACAATATTAGTTTAATTGATTAAATATTTCAACATACTTACAAGAATAATAATAATAATCTTACTTCTCCTGTTACAAAAAGGAGGATTAAATATAGACAAAACCCCACAATAAATGGGTAGAAATCGCTAAATAAAAATGTAGTAAAATTACTCCCATGAGTAGCAAGAAGTTGATGTTTGTTGCAACAGCGGAATTGAAAACGTAACGACAGAGAATTCCGTTATCGAGGTCAAGCGATGGTCTCCAGATGAAAGTAGAATCGCCCCAGTCGAGATTCTCGGGACAAGTTATTGGATCGCCGTTTGGGTCAACATCTGAGCTAATTATGGTACCAGGAGTAGAACATCCAGTAGGTAGTAGTCCCCATTTTACAGTTGCATCATCAAACTTCATAGCATATTCCACCTCGAATCATCGAATCCATCCATTGTCCACCCGACTGGAATATCTGTCTGTCTGCTCTCACAACCGATAAGCTGTTGTGTCTCGTTCTGTTTGCATACTGGGATCAGCTGTTCTGACTGATTGCGTACAGTTTGGGCACCAAAACATTCCTTCCAGTTGGTAGGTCCATAGTGGTAGGTGCTGCAAACCCAATCTTTATTCGTGACCACGTAGTCCACTATCCCCCACACATCGGTTGTCATACTCGAGACCTGAGGTGTCATCAGCCCAATCCCGGCCATGGATAGCGAAAACTATTTTGGATCCCTTCACAACCTGAAAAGTGATATTGACCGCATTATGAGGTATTATCGGGACTGGATCCGCGATAATAAGCTCGCCATTCACATACAAACTGAACTCATTATCACAATATGCGGTACCAGTTATGGTTTTCATCTGCTGTTGTGCTGTCACAGAAAGGAACATACTTGCAAAGAAGGATATTCCTACCACAATCAAATACACAGAAGAGAGCATTATGGATTGAGATGATTGAGCATATATAACTATGTCCAACTATTTATAACAGCGTAATACCAATTGGGGTTAACTTGCAATGGTAGTTACTGTTAGTAGAAAAGAATTAAGATAGCAGTTATTGCACGGCAGGAATTTATACTACTAACTCAGTCGACGCTATTTGGCTTTGAATTTAAATGTCTGTGAAAAAACCCTAATGTATAAATCCAAATACCGACGTCGCTTTTGAAGTAAAAATTTGGAGGAAATTTCTCAGCCTTCTCCAATTGATGATAGATATAATCGACAGTTTTACAAATTAAACATTAGTTTTTATGTTGATTTATGAAATCAACATAACATATACGTATATGAGTTTTAGTCTTATTATACCTACCCACATATGCTTTCCATCTCCATAACTTCTCAACGTAATGTCAGATCAGGCTGAAATCTAAATTTAGATTCATTTCCTCGGTGTAGCTTTCCGCCATTTTAATGACTTTTCAAAACCACATCACAGTGACTATGCACAATTGGTCTATTTTCTGTAATTTTTCAAATATGGGCCAAGTGAGCCGTGTTTAGTTATCTATAAAATACCCAAAACGAGATATCGACCTCAAATTTGTAGTATGGCTATTCCACCGTTGTAGCTTTATGTCACGTATTAATGTTAATGATTTATTGAATCTTTTTTACTATATTCATGTTATATGAATTTCTGGGTATTGATTATCTTAATACGTACTTATAATCTAATTCGAATTATCTTGTTTAATGAACTACTCATTTCTTCTCAATTTAATATGAAGACTCCAGAGGGGATGTGAGCAGTTGTAAAGTTATCAGGTCTCGATATGACACCAGTACGGAATGAGAATATCAACTCTATATATAAAATTTCCTGTATTAGCAGAGAACCTGTAATATGCAATATGCAACGTGATACTATTACAGTCACAATAAGTAATTTTGAATAAACTTGGATAATATACTTGCAAATTGGGCTTTACTCATATGAGTTAAACTCGTGCCATAATTGAGCAATATATGTCTATTTCTACTTAATTATTGTATAATTTAGAAATCTATTCGAAGTAATTATTATTAGATACTTTGCACTGAATTATGTCTAAATCAACTCTTTTGAAAGTTGTACTTCTAGGAGATGGTGGAGTTGGTAAATCTGCATTAATGACTCGATATGTTAAGAATAATTTCGATCAGAAATCTTTCCACACAATTGGAGTTGAGTTTTTGAATAAAGATATATTTTATCTTGGAAACTCATACACATTGCAGATATGGGATACAGCTGGTCAGGAGAGATTTAAGAGTCTAAGAACACCATTCTACAGAGGAGCTGATTGCTGTATTCTGACTTTCGCAGTCAACGACAAGCAATCCTTTGCAAATATTGATTTCTGGAAAAAAGAATTTTTATACTATGCGGATATAAGAGATACCAATAATTTCCCTTTTATAGTAATCGGGAATAAGATAGATTTAGGACAGGAAAGAACAGTGAGTGAAGAAGAAGCGAGTATTTGGTGTGGCAATCAATCTATTCCTTATTACCAGACATCAGCTAAAACATCAGAGAATGTTAATATAGCATTTTTTCATGCATTAGAGATTTTCGCAGGTTCTGCGCCAGGTCAGAAAATTGAGAAATATCAATCAGTGAATTTATCTAACAGTAAAGGTGAAAGTTTTTGCTCTTGCTAGAATCTCTCACTCAAAATAATGAATGGATATGTATTTGCATGTAAGTATAACATTGTGGAGCTAGTATATATATAATTGCTTTGATACATTAATATTATATACTTTATTCGTGTTAAAATTCACTCTGTATTGATTATCTAAACTTGTATTTATCATTTAATTGCTATGTTAAAGAATTGATTACTTCACTGCATTATATATGTAGATGCGACGGAGACAGTTATAGAGTTGTCAGACCTAAATGCAACGTCACTTGGTCATGGTCAGTTATAGGCAATTGAATTTCATCTCCACCTCTTCAGTCATACCTGAACTCAATTACTGATTATTGGGTCAGCATGTGAGGAGATCTTTCTTGAGTAGATCTTGAAATATATCGGAAATTGCAGTTATACCATTAATAACCAATTTATTGGTGCCTGAGTTCTCAGGATGGTTGAAGCTCAACTCAGCAAACCTTTAAGTCACGAATTAAATCCCCAAGTGCTATTTTAACATCTCTATGGTGTGGCCATTAATAATCTGAGAAACCGAATGCAAGACTTTCAAACATCTAATCAGGGAACCTGACAATACAGTGACAAATTTCCTGACTAATGCAGACACCCGATTTAATGAGCGATTAGGAAGTCAGAAACTTCACTGGTAATAGATATACCACTAACAGATAGCTTAATGCTTAGCATTGTACGTCTCCGTTTGAGAGAGAATCCATCCGTAACTATGAACATTTAAATCACAAAACAATATGAAGATTAATCGCATATTTAACAACACCAATAAGTGATATGTAGTAACACACTTTATATATTCTAAATAAGATCTACTCTACCCTTCTCTATCACGCTCTTCACTTCAGAATATCTCAGAATATGAATAGAATTCTTATCGAAATTAACAGCCTCATCGTCTATCATAACTCCCCCCACATCCTCATTAGCTCGTATAAATACGAATTCATCTAAATTGGGTGTAACTTTAGCCTTGTCTTTATCAAGGTTTCTTACCATAGGAGGCATATGTCTAAGAGCTACATTCTCGAATAACCTGTCCATATTCTCAATGTATTCCCGTATGAATATTCGCTCTTCCCCTGATAAGTTATCTATATCTTCTACTGTATTGTAATCTGCGTATTTCTCTATTTTCTCTAGTCTTTTTCTGAGGTAAGCACTGAGAACATATCTTACACGTTCTAGCTCCAATTGATGTAAACTACGAACTATTTCTGGAACTTCTGAGCCTCTTAAACTATCCTCCATCGCCTTTACTACCTCTAGCATACATTCCACATAATCTCCCTTATAAGATAATACGTCAGGAGCGAATAATTCGTTACGCCAAGCTTTAACTAATCCCTGGTACATACCATAGGCTGTAAGAGTGTCATCAGCTGTTTGTATGGGTTCTTCATCTAAGTCAAGTTCCTTTAGTTTGCTTTCAGCGCTCGGAGGAGATTGAGAGAGGGATTTTCCTGTTTGTTCATCTCTCAGTATAAAAGGCCCAGCCATTGCTAGCTTGTATTATTCAATCTGGCAGAGGTTAATATGTTAATTGTCCGTACGTATAGTTTAATATTATGTCGTATAGTATAGTAATAAACACCAAATTTAACCGATGCGACATTTTTTGAGATTCTCCTACAGCAACGAATGCCCATAGCTGATAGAAAGATTAAATCTTGATAAATACTAGTTACAAAATTCTTTCGGTAGAGAATTCGATGTGTGATAATAGGAATTTTTACTTCTTTATCCATAGTACATTCATGTTTTCCTTTTCATGTCCAAATATTTAACAAAGTATTGAAGGTGTCATATAGTATTTTTCATCTAATTATTAGTCGCCTGGGAAAATTATTATGTAGTAATCTCAGTGTATTTTTGACTTGTTGAGCCATATCATTAATGGATTAGAGTCAGGCTGGCCCCGTGTTTCTCAAGGCATTATTATGCAATATACAGGTATACATGAATGGAATCTATGTGCCAATGGGGGGACTTCTATTGAGGGAAAAATACAATATGGATAATCTATTGATAAGTACACATATATCTTTCGTTTATAAGTTTATAACCAGTGTTCTGTTTAAATACTTTTATCACGGACAGCCTGCTTTTATCAATAAGTGTAAATACTGCATCTATCAATGTCCAATATTTTACTTACTAGAAAGTATTCCGAAAATTTGATGCCCCACAAAAGCTCAAAATAACCTCAACTCAGCCGATCTGAGAGAACAATTGCTAGATGAATCGATTGTCAAATGATAATTCAAATCGTCATCAATAGGATTTATTCATAGGATGTACAGTGTAATAACAATAGAGTCAGTAATCACTGATTGTATGTTATAATTCAAAGCAAAGCATCAATGAAATCTGAATTTAAAGAATATTAAATACAGAAAAATAACCGTTTCAGTCGTTGTTGATGTAAGGGTGAGTTCAGAAAAGGGAAAGGTTGTTTGAAAAAGAGATTTATCCTTCGTTAGGTGGTGGAGTATACCATCCCTCTTTATGAGAACTGACGATGAATTTAAAATCATCTTGAGCTGAGTGCATAGAAAGGAGTGAAGCATCGCTTTCGAATGAAATTCTAGCTCCTCCTTTACTCATGGTAGCTGATACCTGTAGGATAACAGACTCGAGGGAGTAAGCACTAGACCAGCCTTGAGGAGTTAATAATTCCATACATATGGCGCCGCTTGGGAATACAAACCCCCCATGGAGTACTGGACTCATTATACGTACAAATGGTGGCTCATACGGATATGAAGCTGTGAATGTAACGTGTATTCGTATGGAGTTCCCTTTATTCTTTTCTGCTAAAGTGATAAGATCTTTATGTAAAGCACTATCCGTATCTATTTTGAATAGTTCTATCTCCCAACTGTACAGATTATCCTCTTCAACACTAACATTGTATATTTTATCCTTATAAGCCTGAGATTTGTAAATATCCCTCAATTCTTTCAAAAGACGGTCTGAGGCCATAGCAGATGCTAGGTAAGTAGAATCTTTGTTTTCCTCTTCTGTCGTTGTTGATTTATACGATTGAATACGCATTTTTTCTAAAAAGTCGCGATTTTCTGCGGACATCCCAGTATCAACACCAGAACCATCTGTCTCACTCCAATCAGCTTGATTTGGTACGTCATCTTCTGGCAAGAAATCTGCTACATCATCATATTTAGAATAATCTTCAAACTCATCATCATTATAATACGCATCGTCATCATCATTAGCATTATCATTATCTTCTCCAACTATATCACTACTGTTTAAATCTGCTTGATAACTGGGCTTGTATAAATCACAAAACTCTTCTACCTTAAAATAATACAATTAGAATTAATACATCTTTAAACAGACAAACAGACTATTATGAACTACTATTATGAACCAAGTCAGTGGTCCCTAAAAAATTCTTCCCATATGATAATTATTAAACGAGCCTTTGGCTCGTCGCTTCGCGATGAACTCGGCGCATTGCGCCTCGGGCTATTCAACAGACAAACAACAATTGAGATTTAATAATATTGATGTTGTTTACAATATTCAGACTCAGCATACTCGAGTATGCCAGTATAGTCGTTGAAAGTACGATTCTACCTCCATTTGAAATTTGTTTACTTTATGTACCTAAAAGTAAGCAAATATTCACAATATGTTGTTTACAATACCATATTCGGACTCAGCATACTGAATACCCCAGGATAGTCGTTGAAAGTATGATTCTACCTTAATTTTGAAATTTGTTTACTTTATATTCATAAAAATAACAATAAATTTACATATGATTAATCCAAAAGTGTGAAAATCGGATTCCGCATATTCGATATATTTAGTGAAGTTTTATTGAATTATATTTACTTCCTTGATAAACACGATAAATGCATAGTTATGCAACAACTTCAAAATTACATACCGTAAATTCTTTCCTTGACAACAGACAAACAAACAGACAACAAATGAGATCTAATAATATAGATTCTTTTCGCTTAATATGAAGTCTATTTATTTATATTATGAACAAGATTTTTGGTCCAGTGGGGGGTCACAATAAGCGATCAAGACTGTATGGGTAAAACACTATAATCTGTAATATTCATGGTCAGAGAATCAGATCCTTCAGATTCTAGATTCTATGATCCGCATTACTGGTTTGGATCTTAGTCCATAGATATAGATCTGATCTCGTATTAAGATTTGATAATTCTGGAAATTCATTTTAAAATTCAGTAACAAACCATTCCTGTAACTTCTTGTGGCAATTCGATATTATACGCTGTACACAGTTTCTTGACTAGATAAGCACTTTTGGAGACTAGAGGACATTGTGTATCATTATCATTATCATTCAAATTCAGTTCTATGCCTAAACCTTGAACTTCACTCTGGTCGACCGTCCATAGAGGCTTAACTTTAGGATAACCTTGTAGGAAGTTTACCTATATCAAAACAAATATAATTCGCCTATCAGATAGATAGATAGATAGATAATTGCTAGTAGGGAGTAAACTGGATGTGCATTAGTTAGAACTTGTATTATAGACTATCATAGAGTAAATCAAATAAGCTGCGAGATTCATCGAATTTCATATACACGTGAAAAGTTGATATCGAGATATCATGAGTATTGAACTTTATTGATACATACACATCGTGTATAATGAAACTATACATAGACACAATTGGGAAAGCTGTGACACTTACACTAAGTTCTATACAGACTATTAAATTTCGGTTAACCCAACCGAATACTAATGATAATATCCGGTTGAGTAGAATATTAAGCTATTCGGTTGTAACCTTGGATAAAACGCACAAATTCAATCTATTCAGTTTTTTCAATTGCTATTCACAAATACCTGAAATCTAACTCTGGTGTTGTCTGGTAAAATAAATTGTAAACAAGCTTCTTCAGAGTGAAATCTTAGAACGAAGAGTTTGTGAGATTTAGGAAACTTGTCTCTTAGAAAGCTGAATTCCAGGTCCAACAAGTTGTTACTAGGAACTTTGCAAGCCATTTCTTGCAGGCTGACAAATATATAACAATGAATTAATATTCAATAAGATAATAACTTTAAAATACTACAGAAACTAAGTAAACTCGTGACTGATATTGACTCAAGTACGTAGTTTTTAATCGATCAATCAAGTTTCGTATAAAATAGGATCTTGACAGTTCGCTACATTACGTTATACATACAAACAAAGCAAGCTTTGGTTGCGAATAACCGTGTTCGCCGAAGGGTAACTAGCTATTCAATATAAATATTAGCTAATAACATTATCCTCTATTGCCAGTAGTTTCGTGTTGATTATTTTATCTAATCCTGGGTCTGGTGCATTTATGCTTTTCTCCTAAAATCGCGAATAGTGGAGTGGAATGGAAATCACCCATGCAAAACTAAATAGCTATCCAAATACGCAGTTTATACTAGTCTAATTGTTACTCTATAGTTACAGATATGACAGATGTCTGTACAAGTTATAACGCTGAACTATTCTATCAATACTGCACATTAATTATTTCCAAATTGTTCAATGGACGAATTTACATAAGTTTCATATAATTTAATAAGATGGCCTTAAATCTATAAATCCTATTAAAATATAACTGAGTAAGGTACCTAAGCCTCCCAGTATAGTATTTGCTGACATTAACATTCACTCGTACACGCCTATGTTTACATTACACGACACCTAACTTGTTTATTTTTTAAATATATACTCGTGTTGCGAAGTGTCCATGTAATGAATTGTCCAATTAGCGAATGGTCCATGTAGCATAGTGTCAGTGTAAAATGTCAGGGCATTATCGTAAAAGTTTGCTGAATAATAGTACTTAGGAAATAATTGGGATTATTGTACAGATATTCAATAATACAGTAAAACCTCCAAAAGTGAACACCTCTAAGAAGTGAACATTCTGGCTGGTCTCCAGAGTGTGCACTTACTGAAGGTTTCACTGTAGAAACTTTAAAAGTATTGCAATTCTCTAATGACACTAACCTGTTCAGTAATTACTAATTAGTACTGGCGTATACACACTTACATTGAACAAAAAATCGATCAAGATAAATTTTGAATTTTGTGCCCAGTTTCAAATGTCTTTATATAACGTAAATCTCGGAATAATCGCTATAGATATTGTCTTCACGGAAAATTATACCCAGGGGCTAGCGTGGTTGCTTCGTTGCTTTCATTTATTAATCTGATGTAATTACCTCAACCACGCCCCAACTATCTGCAGTAGAATCATTCAATACACACATATTACGTAACACATCATATAATTAAGAAATACATGATGTAGACCAAATCTTAATTAATTATCTAGAGGATCGTTAGATGCAATAATGAATATAAGAATACTAATAGCATACGTAGCGTAGATCGCTTTGACGGCAGTGAGGGTTAGCTGGTCAAGTAATTGGTTCTTTGGCTTGCAATATTTCTTCTGGGATTCAAATATTTTCTTTTTATTGCATTTTCTTGCTTATAGAATCAGATTGAATTTGTGTAGTAGATAGCATTGAATCTCCAATAGCTCTAGAAGCATATTCAGATAGTTTTTCAAAACACACAGCTCCACCTCCTTCCTTAAAACTTATACTGACCTTACCTTCTCCCACCCAGAGAGCTGATATATAGCTAGCTCCAAATATTGGTTGATGAAATCGTATATTTTCCACTTTACGCAAGGATATATCTATTCTATCACCATTCACGAATTCAAAAGTTAGATTTGACAAGCCTAGAATTAATACAGCTTGAGATTTAATTGTACTAGAGCCAATTACTTCTAACAATACGCCAGATTGTGTTAACACAGATTTAGTCTGTTTAGCCATTCAGAGATGAACTCAAATATTACTATAAATTCAAAATTGTTATAATATAATCAGCTTTGAAGTTCCTTGAAGAGTTCCTTGAAGAGAACTAGGAAATAATAGCAACTATTCGCCAATAAACACATCCTCAGAACATGAATGGCAGTGCTCAGATATCAGACAATTGTAGATAAATATATATGTACATCAGCCGATGTATTCGTTTTATGTCCAGAGGCAAGCTGACTAAGGACCGAATTGCCAAAAAAATACTGGATAAATCAGTAAAACATTATCCAATGCTATGGCATTACGATATATACCAACTGTTGATTATAATCATTTTTTGAGAATTATAAACACGTACGTGCTAACCAGAATTGAATTTATCGTAGGTTGCTGGTGATTATTTCATAAATTAATTCAGAATAATACCCAAGCATTGGATGACTGTTCAATCAAATATAATAATTACAGATAATTGATCAATAGAATATGAGATTTGACATTAATTAACCCAACTGTTACACGAGTAATGTAGTTAGGATTCAATGGTCAATTTAATAATATTTCGGGTACATTGTTTTGAAAACAGACTATAGTTCCATATAACAAGCATCAGTATAATCTTTTGATTTGTAAAGATTCTGTTTTGGCATTTTAATGTCCGATTCTGTGGATATAAATCAAACGCATAGCAGCGTATGCAATAATGTAAACTCAGTACAGAGTGAACGCGAATCAGTTGAAAGTGTATTAAGTTGCTTCAGTGAAATGGAGGATGTTGATTTTGAAGAGGTTTATAACCGATTGAGGTTAGATATACACGAAACGCTGGATGAAATCGTAGAGGAAAAGATGCAAGCGTTACATAAACGTATACAAGAGTTAGAACAAGAAAATCAAGTTCTTCTAGAATGCAAAAACACAAATGAACAAACTGTCCAGTCGTTATCAATTAGTAACAGCAAGTTAAAGTTCGAGGTATTAACGTTACAAGAAGTTCTGAGCAAACAGGTAAATGGAGAAAGCGATAATAACCACATTTCAGCAAATAATACTCGTACAGCTCGAGACATCAAACAATTGAAGATCAGGAGTAAAAGTACAAATTGGAACAATGACGAGAACAACCCGATAGAAAATGACAATTGCTTTACACAAGATAATACCAAAATTGGAAACAAAACAAAGATTTTACTGGAAAGAAGCAAAATACTAAAACAAAATAGAACCAATTCATTTTCTGGCTTCTCTACATCAGAAACATCATCATTAGCAGACATGCCAGGTATTGTCAACAAGCATAAAATACTAGGTCGAACAGGGACAATACGAGGCTTCCAGAATACAGTAAAGAAGAAAGTAAGTTCATACAAACTGATCAATGATTCCTCTTTTCTATCCTCACAAGTGCAGAGAATTGTAGAATCTGAATTAGAAAATGAGGAAGATAATTTCCCAGGGAAGCTAGTCGTGTATACAACCAGTTCTATCTTGGTTCGGGAAATATTTGATAATTGTAAGTTAGTGTTAGAAATTCTTACAAAGCATAAAGTTCAATTCGAGGAGAGAGACTTATTCATAAATCCAGGCTATGAATGCGAATTGAAAGAACGTTTTCAAGACGGACAATGCAGTCTCCCTATCTTGTTTCTACGGGGTTATGTACTAGGAGACTGCAATAAAATGGTGCAATTGGATGAAGAAGGAGAATTAATAGAACTACTCAAGGAATTTAAAAATGAATCTATAACAGAATGTCTACAGTGTAGAGGTAAGAGATTCACACAGTGCCTCTGGTGTCAGGGCAGTAAGAAAGGATTATTGAGTCTTAAGTGTAGTGTTTGTAACAAGAATGGTCTTCAACCTTGTTTTGAATGCAACAAACAAGAGAAGTAAAACATTAATATTATATTATTGAAAATTGAAAAGAAGCTAGACATTATATGTGTTGTTGTCAAAAATACAGCTGGAGAAATGTGTTATACCCTGAGTATATTAGAAGCCAATTTATCGGTGCCTCTGGAACTAAGTTATAGAAATTTTACAAAGTGATCGATAATTGTATGAAATGTTAGAAAATTCGTATTAACCGTGTTCGTATAAATGATAGTCCATTCTAGTAACAAATATAATGCTATCAAAATGAATCAATTTTGCGGAGTATGAAAATATATACTGATTACGTCATACAACTAACAATGAACCTGTACAACATGGACATGGCATATGTATACCATGATAATCCTGTATATTAGGTTCAAACACATCAATCCTATCTAAAAGCGTCATAATCTCTTGCTTTGTATCTTCTGCAGATAATCTAGTCAGAGAGGTATCTATATGCTGTACAGGGTATTTCTCAAGAACCTCTGATATTTCTGTCTCAGGGCTTTGGTAGTTTTCATCGTGTATTGGTTTACTAAGAGATAAATGCTGTACCAACTGTCTGAGTCTAGATATATCTTCTTGCATGCTACGTTTTTCGACCTGAAGTTGATCTAACAAAACCTGTTTCTGTGAATACTGTATTTGTAGAGCTCTCCTCTGAGATTGGTATAGAGATACATACTCTCCTATAGTATCAGTCTCTCCTTCTAGTAGTGTAAGTAACCTCTCTTTGTGCTGTAGTCTATCATCTAGATCTGCTTTCTGTCGCATAACTTGTACAAACCTTACCTGCAAGCTATCAAATGCTGTCTGTAGGGCTTGAGTAGCAGGGATTGGAGGGGAGTATGCTCTCTGTTCAAGCAGGATAGGTTTGTCTTCTCCACTTATTTGTATGTCTGTTTCACTTAGAGATCGAGTTAAGTTGTGTTTCAATACTCTAGGAGGATTTAATTGGGTTTGTATAGAATCTTGCTGTAATTCTCCTAGTTTATTATCAAGTTGATCTCTCTCTGTTAAGAGACGATTTATATCTTGTTGTAAATCGTACTTTTCAACCTCTATTCTCTCTAAATGTGTTCCTAACTCCTTAGTTTCCTGTGCTAGTTCGCTGCTACGTAGTCTCTCCTGTCTGAGAGCCTCAGTCATAGATCTCTGATCAGCTAACTGTTCCTGAGAATCAAACAGGTCTTGTTCTGTTTTGCTAAGAGTTACTCGTGTGTTCTCTAAGATCTCAGTCAGTCGTACTCGCTCTCTCTCCAGAGAGACTAGTTTATCGTGTACCTAGTGAAGACAATGCAATAACATTGGTAATATACACCGGTTCATGCTAGTCTTAGAATAAGTGATCTCTATCTGAACTTATACATGTGTCAGTTAATCTCGAAAGAGAACAAATTGACATCCTTAGACTTGAATAAATTTCAAAGTAATCAATTATTCTATAAATTTCTCAACTTTTGTTATGGACCTAAAGTGCAGCTTTGTATGGTGAATAGTTCGCAAAATAGCGAAATCCGCGTATTAGCAAGGAAAATTCTTACAAAATACGATTTGCTATAGGCGGTTTCCACTGTAACTCATACTGTTTGATTCGAAACGAATTTTGGATCAGTGGAAGGTTTCACGTCGTTTTGTGGTCACTCGAATATGATCGGGAATATTGTATCCCTAGTAACACAGGAATGTAGCAACATTCCATTCTCAAATTTTATCCTAACACTTCAAGTGACCCCTTGGCCGCTAGGTAAGCTGAGTATAGTTATGCAAATATCATCCCTCTAAATGATCTTTAAACACGATTTTACTAGTGTTAGCTCCGCAGTCCATCTATTTTCTTCAAATTTCTTACAGAGTACCCTACCAACATTCCAGGGTTCTAAGGATTATATGTATTAATTCTTCATTGAAATACGTATTACACAACTTAAGTTTCATCTTGCCTCCCTTCAGGGGTCAAGATCCTCTCTGATCACAATGGAACAATTAAATGCATTATTCAATTATACCAACAGGAAGAACCAGCTGCTTCATGATATACGTATGTCATCAAATCTTGAAAGAAAACTAGAATATTTATTAACTATTCAACTCAAATACTTAGAAACTTGCTTCCTATATGCAATTTATAGGAGGAAATAGTGAAATATTAACTTAACAATATATCTACCTTTTCCATGCTATTATCTCTCCTCTCCTCTCCAACTATCCGTCCTGCTTCTAAACTAGCTCTCACAGCTTGTAACTCCTGTTCCTTCTCTCTCACTCTCTTCCTGTGTTCCTCTCCTTCTCTTACTCTTCTCTCTGTCTCTGCTTGCAGCAGTCTACACTGCTCCTGCAGCTGTGAATACTGCTGTCTTGCATGTTCTGTATTCTGATCCATTCTCTCTTTTAGATTATGTATGTTAACCTCTGACCTAAATATTAATATTATGTCGTAAGTATGAGGTTTGTAATGCATGTTTAATCTTGCTCGAGCCACGCAACAAGTATTCAACAATAAGTATATTAATCTGTTGATAATGAATATTAAAATAACAATACAATGGAAATATTTTGCACTTTTTCGAAATGATATTTAGTAGAATATATTTGAGAAAAGATAATAGGTTACCATGATACACACTATATATGTCTGTAATCTGAACAGTACTGTTTCAATTGCAAAATAATTAGATATTTTGAACATTTTCCAAAAGTTATAAAATTTGGGATCTGTTCGGGTTAGCGAGGTTCGGATGAGTGAGGGTCTACTCACTCTACTGTATGCTACTTACATACATTAACGTATTCTCAATACCTCCTTTGTATCTGGAATTTAATCATATTTAGTAATTATAATGGGAAATATTCAATTCTAGAAATATAATATCTAGAATATGAGTGATTGAATATATTTGAATAAATTCATTAAAAGACAAATATTTGCTGTTATAGTCACGTCGTAACGACATTGCAGAATTCCTTCCAGAGTTACTCCTCCTCACTAACTGCATAACAAATGCTGTAAATGAGCTTACCAGATAATAGCCATTCCCATAATGCCTTCTCATATAGTAAAATATTTTAGAAAATCAGCGTGCATTAATTAGCTTAGTCGTAATTACGGAATTAGTTATCACAGTAAATTATATTGTATACGAATAATAAATATTCTAAGGATAATTCAAGTAGAATTATGGGACAATGACTGACTAATGTACATAATACATCCTCTGACAAACTCAGTTCGTATTAAGTACATCTACATAATTAATTTATAGAGAACATAAAATTACAATAAAGAGGGTGAAGGAAGTTTGAGTTTATTTGTTAGACATGTAAGTATGAGCTACTGCTGTAAGAGTAGAACTAATAAGGTGAGTGTCATTAGATTTGATTTGGAAGTGTTGAGTAAGACTTGGGTTTTTCCGATTAGTGAAGGCTATGTCTAGCATAGAGTCAGTTGGTGTCCACTCCCGTATATCTTTTATGCAAATATCCGGAGTAAGACGAGACAAATCGCTTGATTTTACTAATACGACTGATTCAGAGCTTATAACCAGATAGGCATCTTTCTTATGACCCGTAGTCCCACTAGTGCTTACACTGAATATAATAGCTCCGCTTAGAAAGTTGGATTGGATAGTCTCTGTACACAGCTTCATGATATTCTCAACAGATTCGTGTTTGAGCTCTTCGAGTGTTTTCGCTATCTTAGTTTCTGCTAACTTGGTAACTGGTACTCCTCTGTGTATGAAGTCTCTCGGACTACTGTTGTAGCTTGTAGCAGTGTTCTGTATAGAATTGAGTGTGTGTAGACATGCGGCTACAACACAAGCAGTATCTTCATTCTGAGGTATAGACCCTTGTACAGCAGGTAGCCATCTTTCTGCGAATAGAGTTTGTTCAGTCTTGGAGTTAAGGTATACTTGAAACATTTCTTTATTGAACTTAGCATCAGATGGTGGGCTTATTATCAAAATGTGACAGGCGGTTACCTTCTGTTCAGCAAGGCTAAGGCTTTTTGATAGTCTATTATAATAATTTGCAAAAGTTTTACTCTTCTTTGGATTAAGTAAATGTTTACTAGCCAACTTTTTGGGTTTGACACTTATCCTGGGACCGACTAGCAAATGGGACTGTACGAATTCGTATCTATTATCGAAGAATTTTGAGTAGCGATTAATCATATCTTGTACAGGGATGTTTATATTGATAACATCTTTGAAGAATCCGTTTTGAACTGAAGCGAATTGTATGTAGAATAGAACGTAGTTGTCTTTGATAGAAAGATAGTCGTTCTGAGATTGAATAGCGATTGGTAGCGAATATTCTGAGTGATCCTCTATATCCGCTAATCCATCGATTTCCAAAGCATCGTCACTCGTTTGGAATTGGTTATATGAACTTTTATTTGATTTTATTGACACTTTTTTAACTGAGTTCGATTCTGATTTTGTAAAGTCTCTTGTTAATATTGACATTTCTATTGAGATAGTGAGAATGGCGATAATATCTGAAGTTATATATTATATTGCTTATAGAATTATTCATATTTCCACTCATTTATATGTGATTTTGAGAATTTGCATATATCTGTTAGAAAAATAGGGGTTTCGGTGTTATTTGCACAGCTGAATTGCGGGGTAATATGCTCCCAAAATATTTAATATATTAAATAATGCAAACAACATAGATGTAGGTTGTAGGTGCATTAGTAACATGAATGTAATTATAATTTGGTGAAGATAAGTAAATAACTAAGATCATAGATCGTAGCTGGGGGGTAACTAGTGATCCTGGAGAGAGGAAGAAGGGGTGATTATTTGCCTCTATTGTGGGATTATGATAGAATTTGAATGGGGAAGCGTCAAACGACGGGAAGCAATTGTCTCTAGTCTATCTCATTGCTATTTTAAATCATAATGAATATTTCATCAAAATTGTGCTCATCAATAGCTGATAAAGAAATTTCATCAATATTATACAAATCAGAATACTACTTGCCAACCTTCCAAGGATTATCCAGGGATTTGATCTATGATTCAGAGGGAAGATCGCTATTCCAGGGAAAAAGTTATAAGGTTGATAAGTATGAGTGCGTATGGCTAAAGTGAACCTAGATGATTCAAACATCAAGGACGTACACACAACGAGATAAGAAAAACAATGATTGTACTGGCGAACAATTTTAGCTTTTCAAATGGTGTGTAATTCTATAAGCACATTTATCATCATTTTAAGATGAGAATTTGTATACAGTTCTATGTCAGGAAAATGCTCCAGGGGCCGATTATTGTGCCAAGATCAATTTCTAGCCTTACTCTTCACGATATTAGTTAATTTGACTAAGTTAAATCATCAAATTACCTTATGCAGTATCTACGTCGTAGTAGACTGAAGAAATGTGACTAGCGAATCACGTAACAGCCATTACACACCAATCAAACAATGCCATACTGCTACAATATTATACCTCACATATAAATAGATAGAATTTAATATAAATTGACAACAAATATTTCAAACAACAACCATCACAAAAGATGACTTCAGTTTATCCAAAAAGCAACGTAAAATCGAAACACATAAAAAAACAGGCAGCAAAACCAAAAGGGAAATATAACAAATTCGACTCCAGTAGTGATGATTTTGAACTTATAGGTCTCGAGGATATAGAAGATGCAGAATATTCGCTACCAATCGCTATTCAATCTCAGAACGACTATCTTTCTATCAAAGACAACTACGTTCTATTCTACATACAATTCGCTTCAGTTCAAAACGGATTCTTCAAAGATGTTATCAATATAAACATCCCTGTACAAGATATGATTAATCGCTACTCAAAATTCTTCGATAATAGATACGAATTCGAGCAATCCCATTTGCTAGTCGGTCCCAGGATAGGTGTCAACCAACATAAACTGACCAGTGGATACTCGTTAAGTCATAAGAAAGATAAAAGAAGAGGCCATCTCAAGGATAGACTATCAAAAAGCCTTAGCCTTGCTGAACAGAAGGTAACCGCCTGCCACATTTTGATAATAAGCCCACCATCTGATGCTAAGTTCAATAAAGAAATGTTTCAAGTATACCTTAACTCCAAGACTGAACAAACTCTATTCGCAGAAAGATGGTTACCTGCTGTACAAGGGTCTATACCTCAGAATGAAGATACTGCTTGTGTTGTAGCCGCATGTCTACACACACTCAATTCTATACAGAACACTGCTACAAGCTACAACAGTAGTCCGAGAGACTTCATACATAGAGGAGTACCAGTTACCAAGTTAGCAGAAACTAAGATAGCGAAAACACTCGAAGAGCTCAAACACGAATCTGTTGAGAATATCATGAAGCTGTGTACAGAGACTATCCAATCCAACTTTCTAAGCGGAGCTATTATATTCAGTGTAAGCACTAGTGGGAATACGGGTCATAAGAAAGATGCCTATCTGGTTATAAGCTCTGAATCAGTCGTATTAGTAAAATCAAGCGATTTGTCTCGTCTTACTCCGGATATTTGCATAAAAGATATACGGAAGTGGACACCAACTGACTCTATGCTAGACATAGCCTTCACTAATCGGAAAAACCCAAGTCTTACTCAACACTTCCAAATCAAATCTAATGACACTCACCTTATTAGTTCTACTCTTACAGCAGTAGCTCATACTTACATGTCTAACAAATAAACCCAAACTTCCTTTGGACAGTTTTTTAAGACATTTTGTACAATTGTGTGTATGCTAATCATGTACATTTAGTGTAAAGATTGATGTTATGTAGTTTGATTAAACCTTTCTAAACAATAAAATTAGAAATTTCTAACCATCAATCTAGGTTACAATATACAATCTTCAGCAAACCCATTATTGACTTCATGAATAGCGGGAGGGCAGCTAGCAATCTAGATTGCTGATTAGAAACTACCTTCGAATTATAGCTCTATGTCGTATTGGAGAGTAAATGTAAATACTCATATAAGCCGTAAATAGTAGATAATATTAACAGTCGTAGCTTGATTATACACGACAAGCCTACATACACTAACTACTTTGCTGCTTATTATTGTTCAGGGTTGTGATTAATAATAATTTCAATCAATATTAAAATGATAGATGGTTATGAGAGAATATCTTAAAAAGATAACAATCATATTTATGGATTAAAGAAAATAGGAAACACAGATTGAATTTTTGTATTTCAATAAATAGTATCTTTGAAAATCCGATTGAGTGAACTTGTAGATTATTGATTGAATTGGATTGAATTTGGATTATTTGGGAACCATTCAAAGAGTCTATCAATAACTTTAATCAATAGAAAAGGGATAAATACTAATAATTAACGGATAATATATATATCACAGAGAATTGCTCAATCAAGGTATTGTTATGCTAACGTCAGGTAAAATACTGTGAATCAGGGTCTATGTAGTTTGTTTTTGCTTTCTTATTGATTGGAATTTTCCTTCGTATTAGTTGATTATGCCTGCTAATTGTGGTTCTGTTTTCTTGCTATTTTACTGTGGAAAGAGCTTTATTTCGCATTTCGTAGTTGTTGATTTGTTGTTTCAAAGGTATAATTGGGTGAGATCATCCACCAGTAACCTGATGTCCTGGTTTCGAATCCCAATCAGGCCTTACGTTTTTCGACCGTATTTACCTGAAATCTGTCTAAGATGGATAGAATACCTGCTTTAAGCAATTCCCTGTGATTAAATCACTCAGCTATATATACAATACTCCGAGTTATTAAATGGTCGATATATAATCGATGATTTTATCGATTATCATTTGGATTGGCAACTCTCCATTTTCCGGAATACCAAATACACATTCGTATACTTGTTTAGTCAAAACATAATCATGCTATACATATACAGAGCCCCGAAAAAATTCGCGAGAAATATTAAATAGTAATAAATTAGAGTTTAGAGTACCATAATTCAATGAATAAGCACCGGAGAGTAACTCAAGAAAAATACAGTATTAATATCGGATAAATTAATGAACATATATTACCTGTCCTTTTCTTGTATTGATTTCTCTAAATTTACAGTCATCTTATCGAGTTGAGATCTCAGCATATTATTCTCTTCATTAACAGCCAAAACCTTGTCTTCTGCGGCTTTTCTCGCCTTCTCATTCTTTCCCTCGACAGGATAAGATCTATCTACTAGAATAGCATCTTCTAACTGTCTGGAGAGAGTTAAGCACTCTGCTTGACTGCTAGTTAAGTTGTGATTAGCTGATTCCAATCTTAGAGGTAAATATAACAATAAAACGATAAATGCCTTTGACATTAGGTAACTTATAACTCCAGGGGAAATAAAATATGTTGAAATAACGGATGCCCTTAATACCTTATTTAATGTTACCCAATCTCGAAAAAACCACAGCAATTTCAAATGGTTCATTTATCAAATAATCCATTATATTATGTATATTATTAACCATCCGAAGTTTAAGGAAGCATAATCTTACAAATTTGGTATCTCGATAGAGTTTTATCTTCTCACAGGGGTTAGAGATATCGGTTATTAACTGAATAAACTCTAAACTGTAAACTGTAAATACTAATTTTATGATAACATACAACAATCCATAAAACGGTTGTACAATTTTTAAGCAGGAAATTGGATAATTCCTTCGTATAGTCAGCTGCGTTCAATATATCACTAAAATAAGCAAACTAAAAACCTTACCAAAAAAGCTAATAACATAAACTGATAAGATGTTAATACTTCATAAACATGGGTATAGTTGCAGAAAAGAAATAATACTAGTATGTTCCAGGTTATCATTTCTAACCGCGTTGGTAAAGGTGCTCAGGTGATTTTATCAAAAAATGCAAACAGTATGTATAATCACCCAAATATCCTTTTCTGTGCAATTACTGAGTAAAATCTCTATTACATATGAGACTAATAGTAAAATATTTTGAAATTTAGAAGATCAAGAATTTTAGCGAAAACTGAAAACCCCAACTATTACGTTTGGGAATAAAATAGTTTTTGGCTTGTCAAGAAATATTAAACAATAGGATAAATAAATAAATAAACCTTCGGGGGTATATAGTAAATTCCCGTTATAACGAAGTGATTCTTACCCCCTATAACTTGAAAGTAATGGCTTTTACTCAGAATTCAGCTTAAACGAAATGAAACCGGTAATTACTAGAGTTTACTGTAGTATATTATTTATTTATGCTAGTGACACAAACCTGGCTTGAAATTCTAACTTCTCCTGTTGACTCAGTTCGAATTGTGTTCTTAGTTGTATAATATCTTGTTCCTGTTTATTCTTAGTATCAAAGAGTTCTCTCTCAGAATTTATCAGCCTATTGGTGTCAACATCTGAAGATGCTTTCTTTTCTGTATAGAGTACATACAAATATAGATATGGAATTATATGAAATATAGATTTTGTTCATGTGGCGCTTCTTATCGTAATATGACCATAGAATCACATGCTCACATGTACACGATATCACTAGAGAATTACGTCATCTAGATGTTAGTTACCTAATGCTTCTCTCAGCTGGCTGTCTGACAATTGTTTATTAATTTTTAATTGAAGTAATTCACGCTCTAATTGATTAGTTTTAGTCTGCTCGCTTCTCAATAGAGTCTGTAGCTCCATCTTATCCTCCGCAAGCACTGTAAGTGCGTTCTGTTGTGCTTGTGAGTTGGTAGAGGTAGGAGAAGGCCTCAAAGGAGGAGATGATGAGACAGGGAGTACTGTTGAGTACTGTGCATGAGTCCTATAGAAATGAGTATTTACTTGGTACACCAAAAAAGTATTAAAAGTGAATAATTCTGGCAATTTCTAACCAGAACCTAAGCATAAATTAGTCAATGAATTAATTACTGAAAATTCATTGAACTCATGATTTACGTCAATAATTTGGTTGCGAGGACATTTATCAATCTATATTACTGGTTAGAAACCCTTTAGTACATAATTGATGTCGAAATATACGTCACCAACGAAATTGAGACTTCGACTAGTTGAAATCTAGCGAGTCCTCAAATTCGTCGGTAACATATACACTGTTCATTTCACCCATGTAAATCTATTGTTTAGGATAATACGAATAGCCAACACGAATAAGGATTCATTGTAACACTAACATATTTCTAGTGAAGTCAGTTGTAGTAGGAGAAATATTTCTGTTAGGTTCTACAGACATGTGTTGCAAGCTGCGTGATATACTTGACAATTGTTGGGTAGATTTAGATCTGATATCAGAATATTTATGTGTATGTGTAACCTCAGGTAAAACATGGTGAGATTGAGTTACTCTCTGCTGAGGCAGACCCTCTTCTTTTTTCTCACGTTTATATTCCTTTAATTTCTTTTTCGCAAAGCTATGATAATTGCTGGGGGGATTTAATGATTTCATTCTAGCTAATAATAGATCTATGAAACAAAAGAGGTTACCTCAATTCATGTATAATTAGTTTTTACGATAGCATATTTCTAAGTATTCTGTGTCTATAACACATAATATATACGTAAGACACACATAAGCAAGAAACGATGTTTGAACTTAGTTCTTACTGCTAACGTGCTAATCATACAACAAATTGAGGAAAAGGTGGGTAATACCAGATTAAAGTAAGAGAACAGGTGTCTCGTCGTCATAAATATATAAATTACTAATAAATAATTGTTAATATGGTGTATACAAGCTTTGGTAGACAACAAGGTGTTGTCACAAAATTGTATATACCACAACCACATTCCTGAGTAGTCAGGGAGAGGGATGGTTATTCGTTCCATTGAGGTATGTAACTATGTATATTGTGAGAAGAGTTATTAAAAATGAATTTAATAGAAGAAAATTTGCCAAAAACTACATTATACTGAACCAAGCTAAGCCAATGAAGATACACCTCAAAGTTTGTATATGTGGATCTAAGTCTTATATAATTACAAACTACTTTGGCCACTGTTAGTTGGAAACATACAGCTCCACCGCCCGTATCTGATTTGGCTATCGCAACAATATTGTCATTATTTCACCATTTACTCAATGCAATTCAGCTACAGAGTGTATAATCTAGCTAATAGTACAATAGAGATTACATTTTCTTATCGTATACCATATTCTCATATCAAATTTAACTTTAGTCATTTTAATATTTTTATGAATGAACCGATTTTCCCGCTGATACGCCACAAAATAATGAGATAATGATAATGAACCGCCCGCATGCATGCATGTTTATGGATCTCATATGGAGCTGAAACAAGTTCCTCATTAACATGGCCTTATACAGCGATTATCGATATCACCGATGATACATTTCAATAGACCTCGTTCAGAAACTTTGTCTGGTTATATATCTCATCAGTAAAATCTAGCCATTATCAGTAGATATTGAATAGGGATTTTATGTACCGGTAATAACTGTATGTATAAAACAATTCTTTAAACAATCAAATCTAACCCAATCAACCTCCATAATAAATTATTCAAAAAAGATGTAGGATGGTAACAATATTGTAATAGTTTAACTGAATATATGAACTGTTGGATTAGATATAAGTTCTATTAATAGTGGAAAGTTAAGTAAGGATAAATGGATGTATTCTTGATCAATACTTACATTTATGATAAATTATTCAATTAGAATAGTAGTACAGTACACGTATGAGTTCTGATGCAATTCTTATCAGTTAACAGCCAGTGTTGATGGTGGTTTGTTCCTAACGTTAGGACTGAGTGTAGTAGAAGTTGGTTTCTTTAAACTATTGCTTCTCTTTCTAAGTTGTGTTTTGTACATTGCATCATAGAAGGCTGTAGATTCAGGGTTATTTCTGTTTATTTCATCTTTTAGGCGTTCGAAGCGTTCCAATTCATACTCATCTGTTGCCTTTGATTGTTTAGTAGGCTGCTCTGTGGATACTGTATCTGATTCAACTAAAGGAGTGTATAGTTTGCTAAGAAATTCTGATAAATAAATTACCAGAGCCTTCGTTTCAAGTAGATCGAGATAGCTTGTATTCTCGTATTATTAACGAATTATATTGTAGATTTATAGACTAATTGTAAGTCAAAACTGAACTGATCAGAATAACATATTTGCGTTTTGGAATGACCATAAATTGATGATAATAGATTGAGGTTATTATGGATAATGCATATTAGCTGCTTGAATCATTCAAGGCAGTCCAAATATAATTTATAGTTCTTATGAGGTAAATATTCAAATTAGTTAAGGTTTGTCTTTGGGGAAATCGATCGAGCTTCAAATAGATTAACCATTTAAAAATCACCACGGGACTAAGTAGATCAGTTACATTTGAGTTAAAACTATTTCATTGAAAATGGCAAAGAATTATGAATGTTCGAAATCTTATAATAATGATCTCAAAATGTAGATTAATTGAAAAACCGCGTTTAAATGTAAGCTTGATATATCGCATGACGTACATTTCAGTTCTAACAATATGTAATGAAATTCATTGAAATGATCGAGATTTGAAATTTCAGTAATTCATTGACTTAGAGATTATTAGTTAAAAGCACTTCTGTTAGAAATGCTGTCTGATACACGATTTCTCAATATAGTCCAGCTCTTAGATGTCATAATGGTACCAACGATGTGTGACTTCTATACGTTCGTCTGCTCCGCAAATTGGTACTTAGGTGTGTACTCTGTATGGAGTAATTTTCAGAGTAGAACTTTACAAATACACAAATTCATCATATTTCACACCTTAGACCATGGACGGTTTCAATTCAGAATTAATTCCTTCAATTCCCATTCCGCAGTCAAATTTTCGGACTTAATTCTCATTCTCAGCCCTTTAATTACAGGAATTATGGACTTAAGTCCCATTCCCATTCTGAATGGGAATGGGACTTGAAACATAAATCCCAATTCCATTCATGAATTGAACCCATTACTGCCTTAGATATAGATTTAAATGATATTACGATGTATTGACTCCAATGACTAATTAAGCAAATTATCCCCCGCCACTCCAAATCTGTTGACTATGACATTTTTGTATTACGAAACACTATGATGTGCTATTAGATACGGGAGCCGTACATGTCCATAATATTTGCTTACATCACAACTGTATATAAAGTAATTAAAGTAAACCTCAGTCAATACACCTGTGTTATATAATATAAGCTATTACGTATTTCATAACTCACAAATTGTCTTCTCATTATTAATGGAAATACATATAAAGTTAATGTAAGGAATAAATCATACATAGGGATACTTGCCAACCTGAGTGAAGAAAAGCGCGAAGGAAGGTACTGATTTAGCGGGATATTGCGGGATGTAGCAGATTGTATTAGACTGTACTGCAAAAAAGCAGGACAATAAAGGTTTTTGGCGAGACAGTTGGCAAGTATGCATCGGGATATCGTCATATGTTTTTATACGATAATCGTATTTAACTAGAATAGAGATTTCAAGTAGACTAAAATCTCAATGAATATCAAAACAAATTCTTATATCCCATACTACAGCAGGGGTTTCCAATCTTTTCACCCGTGGACCCCCTACCATAGGATGCAATACAAATTTTGAGAACCTGTGGACCCTTGTTGTCGTTAATGTATCACTGGGATCAATTTTGGAAACAGCGTAATAGAAATCCCTTAACTCAGCTTTTTAATGGGTAAGAACAGCCCTGTTGGTGAATTTTGTTGGATATTTTTCATCAAGGATTCTGACCCAACACATAGTACTATTAAAGTAGATAATATTAAGCTACATACCCATAGTATTATTTTGTAGAGGAAAAATCTGCAGGTACCAAGTTTCAAACTCATTCAACATTTTCTGTCTGGATTGATCTACCATAACCTGACAATGTTCAGTTTGAGGTCTCACTACTTGTATCTGATTCATGAGCTCTTTATACTTCCCTTTAAGTTCAGTTAATCTATGAATATTTTCAAATTCTTCCTGCTCCAATACTGTTTCCCTTCTTTCGTGTAGTTTATTTGTTTCTAGGAAATGTTTATGACTATCAATCTCCTTTTTAATATCATTTAATGCTAGAGTTTGTTCGTGTAGAATTTTCCTCTTCTCATGCAATATAGATTTGTTCTCTACCAGAACTTTATTGATGCCTCTACCTCGTTCTTTCTTAAATTCTTCAAATGCCTAACAAAAATTGAGAGAATAATACAAATTCCACTTACCAGCGGTTCCCAACCTGAGGTCCACCAGATGTCGAGTCCAGTTAATCAGACCACGTTACTCTGAACAAAGCTTTCGGATTAAGTGGAGATGACTATACCGTATTTGCTATAGTAGCACCAGCTATCAGATTTGGTATATACTATTAATTATCCGGTCTGAACTAACTAAGGTTATGACTTCACAACCATGGAATTCAGTTGGTTATTAATCACATGCAAGCGAAGTATGAATTTAGCTCGCATGGTAGGCAATTTTCTGGGATAGACGATAATTCGAGTAAATACGATATGTATTGATTGAATATAGTAAAACTCAGTTAATAGTAGAGTTCCTGCTATATTTACATAGAAATGTAGTATGTTAATTAATTTTGGTTCAGAAATGTCGTAAGGATTAACCTGAAGTACAAGATGTTATCCTGGGTAAGTATTACCCGTACCGAGTTCTGCTACATAATCAACCGCATAGCTGTTACCATTCAAATTATACGTATAGAATTTAATTTTCTTAAAATGGTGGAAATATCGCATAGAAACGTCTAAAGAGGGGTAATCTAAAGAAGGGCAAATTCGACTATCGACAATATCATTAACTAATATCAATGTTATCCTTACTTCCTGTTTGCTGGGAGGAGCATCATTATTTTCCCTAAGTGAACCGAGAGAAGAACATGAAGTGTCCTGGTCACGCCCTCCCTCATGTACTCCAGGTCCCTGCTGGTTAGAAGGGACTGATTTTTTCTTGGTTGCAGCAGTGATTGGGTTGCTATGAGCTCCCTGTAAATGGGAGGGAACTACCCCTATACCAAATCCTTGACTGTCTATATCTCCCACCTGTGTGTCACGTTCCTTCCCCTTCTCCTCGGGTACCGGCTGAGGGGCGGGGCGAGAAAGATTCTGAGTAGTGCGACCTCCTCTGGAGCCAGAACGATCTGACTTTTCTTTGCGACCTAAATTACATATCTGTTGTTGATAACCTCCATTGAGTCATAAAGGGACTATCTGGTGAACGATCCCAATTAACAGAATCCATTGTATTATTATAACAGTATAACCTGTATGAGTAGAATGTACATGAGCAGTATTTACAGCAGATGAGGTAGATGCTGCTGCTATCTCTACAGAAGGAGCTGTGTTAACTGTTGTAGGAGTTCTCGAGTTAGATGTAGAGGTAGATCTTACTAGTGTCCTGAAATGAGATAGTAGTTCTTTCACTTGTCTCAGGTTCTGAATGTCTAACTCTGGAATACTTCCTATAATCGTACAAAGTAAATACATGTAGATATACCTCCAGTAATAAACATACAATCAAATAGAAAACTATTAAATTCCAAAATGAATAATTGAGAACTTCAGAATACAGTGGAAATTATTGAAACGGTTATTAACAAGCCGTTACTTGTAATTACGACCGTTGCTGTGGGAATGGAATTTCAATTCCCATTCCCATTCCCACAGGAAATGCTATGGGAATTCCTATTCTCACTGCAACCCTGGATATTATACATGTATTATTAGCCCCTAATGTATTCTTACATTATACGTTGATAATTTCTGTAGATTTCACTTAACAACTAAATTTCTAACCTCGTGTGTTACTTTAAAATTTTGTAATAATCAATTCAGATCAAGAATGGTAATAAAATTAGAATAGAATATATAAAGTAAATTTCGTTTGAGGATTTGAGAGAGATAATTATCAATTGGATGCCTAATACATTGATTTACTATTAGCTAATAAACACAAGCTCTAGAACTCACCCTCAATATACTTCTGTATCTGTCCCTGCATTAACTTAATCTGTACCTCACTCATAGGTTCATAACTAACATCTCTTCTACCACTAAGAGCATCCTGTAGCTTTAGCTCCTGTCTTAGATGCTTGATCTCCTTCTCATACTCTTCTAACATAATATAAGGATCTTGCTGTATTGCCTGCTGGGGAGTAGAACGTACACACATCATCCTCTGAGAGAATCTTAGAGTGGATAAAGTCTCATCTATATGTTCCTCTTCTGTCCATATATTAGCTATCAGTATTGTTTGACATGATCCTCCAATGCTATAAGGGATTATTATACGTAATAATGTGTAAGTTACTACAGTTTTCATGGTAATTAGTGAAATTAGGTAAAAAGAGTTCAAATCCATTATAGCTTACCTATCCTTGAGGAAGTGAGTGAGTTTGCTCTGTCTATAAGGCACATGATCACGTTTAGTATCTGCTAGAGCAACCACAACCTGCTCCAGGAATGTAAGAGACTTATTAATGTACAGAGCTTCTTTCTGTACATTACCTCCTGATCCTGTCTTCTTTAATCTCTCAGATCCTGCTAGGTCTACTATGTTAAGCTTAGACTGGAAGTAACGAGAAGTAGAGTGAGTACGAGATCTGCTCTCAATGTACAGAGTGAAGATACAATGAGACCTATAAAACAATTGATTTATTCATATTTTCATATAATTGTAGACCCTCGCTAATCCGAACAGCCCCGTACAAATGAAATAATTATAATTCGGATTAGTGAATAGCATTGCATTAATAAAATACTATAGCACATATTATGAATGTTGTAGAAACAATGAAAAGGCTGTAAATATTTGTAATAATATACATGTACAGCAGAACTCGGATAAGACGTGACCCTTGGAGAAACATAATTAGTACGTATGTACTATCCGAGTATACGTCTTAACTGAGGTAAACTGTAATATTTTAATCCGCAGTAGAATATTAGAATTGTGTAATGATTTATAGCTGCAGAACGAAGTTGTTTCCTCTATTCGATGAGAAAACTCACAAATTTTCAATCATAAATGACAAATACCTTTCTCCAATAAAGAAACGAACAAAGCATCCAAACAAATACTTAAAATATGTTCAGTAAAACCTCGAAAAGATGTTTTCCATTGCTACACAAAATGTAATAAAAGTGAACACTTCTTATATGTGAACATTTGGCTTGTCCCAGATGTTCACTTCTTGGAGGCTTTACTGTATTTATACATCCCTAATTAAAGTGTGCCTGTTGATTGCAACTACCAAAGGAATTGACCGAAAACATACATTTCAACTGATTCCACTATAATATGCAAACCTTGAAGACACTCTATTCAACATATGTTCCCCAATACAACGATTAGTCTCTCCCTCAAACAGAAAGTTAAGAGCCTCTTCCTCATTTCTAGATTGTCTAACACTCAATCCTTTAACCCCAACAACACCACACTCCTCTGTCACTACAAGTTTATCACTCACACTATCATTTAATCCTCCTAACAAATCGTATAACGATTCATTGTATATCTCTAGATATGAAGCTTTAATACTAACATCCTGTTCATATCTCTCATCTATCTCCTGATATAGATTGTGTATTAATCGTGGTAATATCCCGCGATGTCTGTAGCTCTGTCCGGGACCTGATATGGAGTAGGTCTTACCAGCTCCTGTCTGTCCGAAGGCTAGCACAGTACCGCTGTATCCGTCTAGTGCACGGGATACCAAATCTTCTGCACATGACTCGAATACCTAGATTGTGTAGAATAATAATTATTACATGACATTTTAGAGTAATACATAATTCATAATATATAAACTAGTTATTAATACATTATTGACGCCCTCCTAAGGTCTGTAGCCAGATGCCAAAAAGCGAAACCCTGGCAGTGTTTCACCAGACATTTAGGCAAGGGGGACTAATTACCCCCTCACCCCCTGCTCTACCCCTTGGATTTATTCAGGGATTTATGGTATATAATAGAATGCAATGATGAGTGATATGCAATACAGTGTAACATTCACAAACGGGGTGCCAGGGTTGCCGAAAATGCTACCCCGTTCTTAGAGGTTCATTTAATGGGATTAGAAATTCGCTTTATATATTTTTCACTCCGTTTCCAGAGATCTCCCGTTTGAGGTAAAACTATGTAATGAAAGCTAATAAGTTAATATTCATATAAATATACCTCTTAAACATAAACAGATTTAAAATCAAATTAATATCGGAGTTTCTATAAAGTTGTGTTCACGAGATAAATAATAAACATTTCACAACCTCTTCCTGCGAAACATTATGCAGTAGTCCGTCTACAGTGAATGAGAAGTCCAGCTGTTGATTATCTATATGTCCCCGTGTAGGATGTGGAGGTAGATGTACTTTAATTGTATTAGTAGATGTGTCTAACTCCAGGAGATCATCAGCAAACTGACAGGTTGGCTTAGTACGGATATAAACTTGTACTCTGTCTGTCTTCCTAGCTAGCATTCTGTGCTTATTAAAAGTAATTTATATGACAGATAATTATAATAAATACTTATTTATAACAGGTGCAAGTGAGATTGTAAACAAATATGTAAATAAATGGACAGCTCTAATAAATGTATACTAATATACACTCCCTGGCCAAAAGTATTGGAACACCCTGCCACAATTGACACCTGGCACCAAAGGCATGTTACCTTAGTTGTATACTAATAGGCTAAAGGTGATTTTTTAAAATATATAACTTAAATATATCATAAGCAACGAATGATAACACGAAATTGTCTACTTTCTGCAATTGCATAGAATCTTTCAACATATTAATGCCTTGTGCCACAAGTGGTAAAGTGTTCCAATACTTTTGGCCAGGCAATGTATATTTTTGCTGTAAGAATGTGGATACAGTGGGTATCGCCCACAAGAACACCGGTTAAAAGAACATATGTTAATACTCCCAAGGGTGTTCTTATAAGCGATAACCACTGTATATATTTCCAATTTGTACACTATACTATATGTAGTATAGCCGGTATTTCTCTACAAAAATAACTAATAAACTAGATTGTTTAGATCATTTTTGCCATTGTCAACCTCCTATTTTCTCAAATAAATTAGGCTAAAACTTCACTAAAGTAGCAGAAGTTATAATTATATGCATTCAATCAATTTCACTCTCAGTACGTATTCAATAAGCGTCATGTGAAGAAATCCACAACATCTTCCATTTCTCTATTTTTGGCCTCTTTATAAGCCCACCTCTCTTCCATTAGTCTGACAGAATCTTTCCAATTTTCATGAAAAACTCGCTGCCCACAAGCAAGGCATTTCTTCCCTCCTTCAAACGGAGGAGTTTTCAAATATTGATCAATACACGAATAATGGTAGAGATGAGAACAACATAAAACTCTAACGGGGTATAAAGGATCAGTAGATTCGTTTGAAAATATAGGATTAATTGGAAGAGACTCTAAATTACAAATATGACAAATATCTGACACACTTTTCCTAAAACATTTATCAATTAAACATTCTGCTACAAGTTTCAGAGACGGACTCGGTTTAAACAGGACTCCTTTATCTGATTTCTTGGCTAACGGAGGGTTAACACAGGCTCTAGCTATCTCTGTAGCTTCTGCATTGAATATTTTACATAAATGAATTGGAATATTTGAGTTTCTTATCTGAACTCCAACTGCTTCAATAGGATAAGAATCAGGAATACTCAATTTAATTTCCAAAATATAATTTCCTCTTTTCAAAGAAATTATTAAACAACCAGCCTTCAGGCGTTGTTTCAGTGTATCTGTTTTTGGATCAATCAAATATGATTTTACATAACTAAGCTCATCAGCACAAGCTGACAGAGGATTTTCTTGAAGGAATGTTCGAATAAAATAGCATATTTTATGAACATGTGCTTGACCTGTTAAATTATTAGCTTCTACATCGCATTTAGCTGCAAGGCCTTTGAGTAGAACAGGACTGATAGTTTTACTCTTTAGTTCTATCAAAACTGGATTCAATGGGTAACCCTGTGTAGGGAATTGAAATAGAATAGTTATCTGTTTACATTCAGTGCAGTATACGCGTACTTGGACCATTTCACGGTTACACGTGATAATAGTGTAACCATCTTTTACAAGGAGACGTTGATAAAGTTTATCTAACTCTTGACGGATGAACTTTTCTGTGTTTTGATCTGAAGTATTTGTCTCGTCAATAGATTCTTCGTTATAATTATGTGAAGTATTAGGAGCTAACCTATCGGCCATTCTAGACAACTGAAAAATGAGTTGAACGAAATTATTAGTTTCATACATGTATAGGAAATCACGGGATTTAAAATATAGTAAGTAATGCATTAGGATCGCTTATTGTACCAAATCTTTTCATATTACAGAGATTTCAGATTAAGTAATACAAATGCTATGGGAGTGATGTTATTGCGGCATCAGGCTTGGTTCATGATAAGCGACCCTGACTGTAGCAGAAACAAATGAATGTATAGATGTAACCAAATTAGCGTTCCACATTCCACCAAATTCACCATATTGAAACCTCGACACAGTATTCTGTCTCGTACCTTAACTGGTCGCAGAGGATCAATTGCCCTAACTCCATCCATATACTATGGCCTTACAAAAACTTGTTTAAATATTATGTACATATATACCAGTATGCAAATAAGTATATTTAAACATTAAACACGAATAAAAATCTACTACAAATGACGAGAAATTATAAACTAGACTTAAGCAGCTGTTTGGTGTATTTCCTGTATACTGGATGAACCCCAAATCTATGCTTATTCCTAGGATTCAATTCTACCCATTCCCACATCGCTCTATACACATCTCCATCCTTCCTGCCCAGAACAGAACGCAGGATTATATCAGGAATATCAAACGCATCAACCAAAGCAACAGCTTCAGGTCTCACTTGCTCCAACAGAGACATCAATACACGTCTCAGCTCCACCAAGTCTGTGCTATGTAATACACCACATTCTAGAAATGAACCTGACCTACTCAGCATATAGTGCAGTGAGAACACGTTTGATAGAGACTGTAGAATAGTCTGGTTGTGAGAGATCATACTCCTAACCTCTCTTCCCTCCACAGACTCTATAAATGATTTCACTATCACATAGTAAGTGTGAGCTTCTGCACACTGAGTTAGCTCAATGGCTGCTCCATTCCTGGCGTCAAATCGATCATTCCCTTTCCTAGCACCATCTCTAAGCTTAGCCAAAGCTCTATCCACACTGCTACGTGCCATGCCTTCATACATAATCAGCTGATCCCGTGTGGACAGGAAGTCTAGAGAGATAGGACGAGAATATCCTCTCTGGTTAGACAGATATGTGAGGTTGTCTGGGAGAGAAGTGTTAGGATTCTCCAACACTCTTTGTCTCATCTTAACTAAGTAGTGTGCAGTCTGTAACAAGAGTACAGTATTGTCTCCCTCATACGTCACAGAGGGAGCTGCCTGATAGAATATGTAAGGAAACCCACTCGACAGAGAATAGCCGTGACCGCCACACGACAAACGACAACTTTCTATTCCCTTAAGAGCCATACTAGTGGCAATAGACTTAACACCTGAAGAAGTGGCATGCAGTTCTGGCAGAGATTCAATATTATCCTGTGCTAGATGTGACTGAGACTTTGTATACAACCTCAACATGTATTGAGAGATGAAGTAGAGTGCGTATGCTGAAGAGAGTAGTGGAATTAGTGTGTACTGTTGGTTGACATAGTCGAGGAGCTGAGTTTCCAGTTCTCCTGGTTTATTCTGTGTCTGTCTACGCACTATGCTGTAACGAATGGCAATTGTTACTGCTCTAGAAAGCCAATCAAAAGAAGAATAAGCAAGAGTACTACGTACATATACCATAGTACCGTAGGAGAGCTTTTCAGACTTAGGATGGACATAAGTACCGTCTGGTAACACCTGTGAATAACGCATCAATAAGTTATCTCGTGGAATTCTCACGTGGTCAAACCTGAGATAACCATTGTCAGCTTCATCATATCCAAACTTAGGACCTATATCCCCAATAGTAATGCCATTCAATGCTTTATGATTCTCCAAACTTCTCAACTGCACGATGAAATTATGAATTCCTTTATCCTCCCCTTTCGTGATGAGTCTAGCAGGAACAATTGCATGTGTTGCTATTACACCCATACCTCCAGGCCACCATTTGGTAGAAGTGAGGGTTGGACTATGGATATCAAATTCTTGTCTCTCAGGGTCATAAGTTGCTGTCGTTTCTAACCCACGCACAAACGTCCCGTGTCCCATTTCAGTCTGAGCATAGCAACCAAGTATGTCATAGTTTAGTGCTAATGGAAGCCATTTGTCCTTCTGCTCCTGAGTGCACTGACCGCGGATGGTTGGTATGAACATTATTATTTGTAATGCGTATGGGTTGGTTGATTCTACAGCACGTCGGAAGAGATGTGATTCGACAGGTCCTGATATTTTCAGTTGTGGCATTTTCTTAGTAATACTGTAGGTAAATTTCCTTACTGCCTCTGAAAATCTTTCTTCAGTGGTTTGGTAATGATAATAAGAATTGTCCAAGTTGGGATCACTTGCCACTGCATTTTCTATTTCTCTTTTTCTTTTCACCATTTCTCTTCCTCCATAAATGAGATTTGTTATTTGTTCTGTGTCCAGCCTTGAGGCTTTACGTTCAGAGGCGAGCAATTCCATGCTAAAAAATTTGGGTAATGAAGACGTATTTAGGGTAGTCAGTAATTTATTAATCAATCGAATTGAAGAGACCGTGAGAAAATAGAGTTATATCCCTCTATACTAACTACACATAAGGCAATGGTGCTGAATTGAAAATTTGTCCCCTTGGAAATTGGTGTGGGGGACCAAAATTCTCATGAAAATTGGTCCAAAGACAGAGCTATTTGAAGTTCTTGATAATTATCTATAATTCAAATTTAGTGTTCTCATAGGAAATCAACTCAAGTTAATCTGTTTTGAGCACCCCCAATACATTCCGAAGTGTCTACTATAGCACATGTTGGCACCGTTTGTACAACTTTCGCAAAATTGTACTCCTAGATGTTGTTTCAAAGCTTTTTCACTAATCAGAACGAATTATTTAGCAATTGGAACAATGGTGCATGCTGTTAGGATTAGCGAGGGTGTACTGTATTCGGGTCTCAGCTCTCAGGATCAGGATAGAAAAGCAAACTGATGGAAGTTAATAACGATATATATCTCTGTGACAAATATGGCGCATCATATATCCCTATAAAGGTCGTCGATCCGGTAATCTATTTTGCGTGATGTCCCCGGAAACAGTACTAAATAGTTAAATTGACTGAATTGTCCCGCTTTTGAATAGAATAGACTAATACAAATGCTAGTTCCCGCCTAAAAACTAAATGATTGAAAGAACAATTTGACATATTGAATTGTTAAACGAAGATAGTTTGTCACAGAAAGAAATAATTTTGAGACAAAATGTAAAGATTGAGCAATTGACTCAAAAATTGGATATGTTATCTTCTCTTACAAATGCCATCAAAATACAATGGAGAATCGATAGAATTCGCGAATTATTAAAACCTAATCCAATAAGAGAAGATATATCTGAACAATTCATAGTTGCTGGGTATAAGTTTGTTTTTAAGCTTAAAACTTCTCCTACTAATGTACTTGTGAATTTCTGTACACGAAAGCATCCGAAACGTGATAAATTAACCTGGTCTTTCAGAGCGGAATTCTTAGTTCGTTTGATTTGCCAAAACAACCGTAAAGGTGTACTGGTATTCAAGAGTAGATTCATTGAGATAGCGAAGAAATATTATCATCACTATCGCTATAGCTTTGGGATGGAAATTGCTTAAATCGCAAGGACTAAATTCAGACCTGAATTTATCAAAGATGGAGGCATTGACTTTGAGATATACATAGTTTTTTAATTAATATTGTTCAATTTTGGAAATCCATATTTCTCTATGATTTTATGTTAATATTCAAAATGAATACAGGGTGTAACGAAAGTGTTGATACCCTAGAGAATTCATTAAAACTTATAATATATTTGAGAGATTCGAAATATTATCAATTTATATATGAACCATTTCTTTCTAATACAATTCTTATACGTTTCGGCATGCTTAGCTGCTAAATTCTCTAAAATACTTAGGCCAATGTCTCTCCTTGCTGAATTGACTGTTTCTATTAGCTGTTCACACTTTGTGATTCGGCCCTCTTCATTAACCTTCTCTTTCACTATTCCCAAAGGTTTTCAATAGGGTTTAAGTCAGGGGAGTTCTCAGGCTATTCAATCTTACGCCACAAAGCATTTAAATGATCTTGACACCACTTCTGCGTTGCATTGGCCGTGTGTGCCGGTGTACCATCTTGCATGAAGATGAATTCGGACATATTTTCCAATATTGGCCGCTCCAAAACCGATCCATTATTTCGACAACGGTGAACTGCCTCCATACAAGTCTTGGCCAAAATTTGATTAATGTAGTATGCACTATATTTTGATTGCCCTTGAGGGATTATATGCAGTTCTGAAAGTGCCTGATGTGACATCATGCCCCACACATGAATCTTTGCTGGAAACTTAATTGAAAATATCGAAGGAACATCTTGCTTATTCTTTGCCCAAACCCGATTATTTTGTTTGTTTGGCGTTGCAAAGGGCTGAAAGGGAGACTCATCTGACCAGAGAACTTTTTTCTAGTCGTTAACTGTCCAATTTTGATGCTTCCGAGCAAAACTCAGACGATCTTGGATGTTCTTTTGAGATAACCGAGGTATTTCTTGCCTTTGAAAGACCTAACACCCACACATTCGTTAAAATAACGATACACACATATGAAATACAGGATTGCCTCTATTCTTCAATCTCTGTGCGAGTTTTCTTGTGGATTGCCTGCATTTACCGAGCGACTTAGAAATAACAATTTTATCCGCTCGTTTCAAAATAGGAGGCCACACAGTGGCTTAAAATGGGAGTTAGTTAAGAATCGATACTTTCATTTGAAATAGACATATATAATTTATTATCAGCATATAGGTTATCATATGCTAGGAATCATTTGGTACATTCAAAATTTTTATAAGAATTCTATATATCATGTTCTGAAGTCATAGCTTTATGCTGAATTTTGTTTTTCTTTAATAGCTGATTGTATAACAATGTTAGCCCTATAAATTGTATTATTTGAGTATAGTATATCATATCCATGGAAGCAGTTACAACTGTTAGAATTTCAAATTACTCGTAATTTTATAAAATGACGTCATACACAATTTTTTCATAATTTTTGCTTTTGTACTTCATACTTCTAAATTCGTTTTTAGAATTTATTAATATCTTTTTTGCTAATATATATATATCAATTCTAACAATTTCTGGATAAAAACAATAAGCACTTATATTAAGGAATGTTATATTTGTATTATTCATTTGGTAACATTCAGCAAACTACGTTGTTACAACACCGTATCAATAATAAGGCCCTTATTGGAATTATCAATAGATGATACTAATAAATCTGTTGCATTGCCTCTACAGTACTTAGCTCTTCGGTTATGACTGTGTTCTCCGCACTTTTCGCCCACCACTGTCGACCGATATTTCATTAACACAGGATCGCTTTCAGATGAGAGTCTGACAAATATGCCAACGACATTATCCTCGAAGGAAGTTTTCCTTGCTAGATGTTCCCTATATTTCCTGATTAATTTGTTGCAGGCTTCGGATCCTTCTTCGCTAAAGCATTTCAATCCAAAAACCCAAAGTTCATCTCTCTCAGTATTTCATCAGAATGGGGCTAGTAATTTATGTAAAGTCGGTGTAATGTTCACTCAGAGGAGGGATTGAAGAATAAGGAGATAGGTGTCTGTACAAAGGTTACCCAATTCTTCTGTATTAATTTTTCTGTCTGAATTTATGATTCTCAGAATGAAAGATAATTGTGTGTGCAATTTACAAAGTGAGTCCCTATGATCAATCTTAACCAAAGACATTGCGCATTCAATAAACTTGGAATCGTTTGAAAAAGCTCTTCGAGCCACACCACCAGTAGAAGTAGTGCCTCCTTTGGGGTCTGGTTGGTCAATTCTTAAACCTGTTACGTCTTGAACTATGGTTCGCACATCCGTCATAGAGTCTTTAATTTCTTTTGATGATGGTGACTATGCGAGTTTGTACAATTCAGGTGGTACACAAGTAAATTAAACCATCTAAAAATGCACGTATAGGAATGTAAGGGAGAAGCAGGTAGAATATCTATTGCTGATAATGGTTGATGAGTCAGGTTAAATCTTTGATTTGTTGTTAACGAAAAGAAAGCATCAATGTCTTCCAGTTCTCCAAATAATTGAATGGCGTCTGAAATGTTTCTATTGATGGGATAGCCTTGCAAAATTAAATCACGATCTTTTAGTTCTTTCTGCGTTGCAGTACATAGTTGGCAACTTGCACCCCCTGGTCCTGAGAGAATACTTGCCATTTTACCATCAAGCATTGATCGGACAACATCGACAAATATATGTTTATCATTGGCAGAATAGAAAACTTGGTTCTTCATTTGATCTGTTTCGGGATTGATTATAACTTTCATAAATTGGAGAAGTTGTCATGATTATCTGTGGCAGCAAGAAGGAAAATTGGACGTTGGGAGAATGGAGAATTCGGGCAGTTGTTTTTCCAAAGTTCCTTTCCACTAGAATTGACAATGTGTACTGCTTTGAAGCAAAATAAGATGAATGATTTGGTGGACGTATTCGTATTTGGTTGATTATATACGGTATGCTTTTCAGATCCATCTAAACCATCAGCAATCTGAAGTCGGAGAGGAAAATCCTCATTTGAAGGGGATGGTAGAGTGGACATAATTTTACAAAATGTATGGTAGACAAATTGAGCGTATGGCACACACCCACCAATTGGGGCTGTAGGATTCGGGTATAGTTGAATCATACTTCGTAGTACTAAATTATTTCTATGATCGGCCACTCTCTGATATGTAGGAAAGTGAATTTCATTAGATAACAAAAGTTGTCATAGTAGAGTATACTTCCTCTTGCCAATCTCTAGTAGATCCAAAAGAAATAATGCCTTGTCCACATCCAATTCTTTGCTTTTGGATGCACGCCAGAATTGACCAGAGAATTTTCTTGCACAATTGATTTAGATACCCTTGCAACTTCTCGATTGTCTTCTTCGTTGCACAACAATTGCAAAGCAAGAGCTGCAATTATAATTTCAGAAGTGTTTTCGATTACCGAGATGGACCTGATAGACTCAAGAACGAGATGCGGGAACGCTGATGTTGCAATGAAAGATTGATAAGTTCTTTCTTTTGGCGCACTGACTTAGTTCTTGGGGGGGCTTGTGAAGCTATAAATAATTCTGAGAATGCCACCAATCTCCATGCAAAGATTCAAGTGATTTCTTTGAAGTTCTAATCATATCTCGTATTCTACGTAGAATCAATTCAAGTTTAGTTTGCTTGGCATGGTTTAATCCATGGAGATCGCTAAGATAACAGAGAGTTGTTTGGACGCAATTGCCATTTGCTTTCAGGATTCTTGCTAAATCGAGACGGGATTCGGGAGAAATCATCGGAACAATTGGTTCAGCCATTGATCACGAATAAATTATCTATGAGAAAATAAAGGTGTATGATTAAAAACATAAGTACACGTATATATGTTTAATTTTGCTCAGTAATTTCTAAGAATAATTAGGATTAGACAGGTATTCAATTACATAGATACAGATATCGCTTTAAGAATTTCCATAGCAACGATTACAGACAATTGAATGTGACCAAAAAATCAAAGTTGCGCACTATTTCGGGGCCTGTCATCTTCATAAAACATAGTATAAATTGTAAACAACAACTGGCATTATTTTCGCTTTGATGTTTCATGACTTTTTCTTTTCAGACAATTTCAAAATTTTATCGATAGAAAAATGGGATTCATTTTTTACCCTGGGTACAACAATCCTTCACATGAAAGTATACAGTTTAGAATATATCTGATACAAATTTTGAAATCAGCATGCAAAATTGTCTAGAATAGATGAAACAATAGATCGCTAATATATTTTATAAAGAATCATTATCAATGTGAAAATCTTTTATATTTTGAATTCTGCGAAACGATAATTATTTCAGCTTCAAAAATCACAAAGTTTCGATTCAAATTTACATAACTAATAGGCTCCCAAATGATTTGAAAATTGGAATGGCTGCTACTTGAATGTTTAGAAACACAATGAAACTATAAAGGAATGAAAGCATAACTATGAAAAATTTCTTAATTCTTTACTACTAAGCTACTGTGAGGCCTCCCTGAACGAGGTTTAGTCACTAATGAACTACCTTTTCATACAAACTAGACCATCGTTTCACCGAAGAGATTGAAACGACACAACATCATCCTCGTAGCAATAACATCAATAAACCAATAAGGTATGCAAACATGATTAATCATTGACACGTCTACTGTTATCAGGTGTTTTAATCCCGTAAATGGGTCACTTTATGTAGATAAAAATAAATGGATTAAAAAACAATAGATTCTTCGCTATGTAAGAATACACCATTGTATACATATTCTCAGCTTTCTAACATATATGATCTTTCATATCAGACATGCTAGAAAGCACTAATTAGCACATAAACGCGCGTGATGTTTGGGATATAAAGCCTATCAGAATTTACAAATTATATAAATCATGATATTCTAACTTTGATATTTCCTGTATTTCACTTTTGACATTTTAGGTATCTCATTGATATTCGCTATGGATGAGAAACTTGTTTCAGCTCCACATTAGGTCACGTAAGGTATACTTGTTTCTGATCCCCGACCACCCCAAATTTGTCCCCCGTCCGGAAAGATTTTATTTGTATTTTTCCAAATTTATGGATAATTCTTTGGTCACAGAGTGTGCAATCCACATATTATTAGTTGTATGGTTGAAAATACAATATTTTTAATGCCCAGAGATAATAGAAGGGTGAAAATATTTTATATATTAACTGGCCTATAAAAATAAATAACCGCTGTGCCAGTTTCCGAAGAAATTCCGGATGAGAAACAAGTCATTAATTTTGTATGGCCTTAGATTCATCTAAACAACATGCATGTGGCCGGGCGGTTCATTTTCATTATCTCATTATTTTGTGGGGTATTTCAGCTGGAAAATCTTTGAAATTGATACTTATGCGCGTAACGCTGGGTAAAAACCAGAGTGGACCATGAGTCAGTGGGCCAGGTGAAGCATAGAACACGGCCTCGTTACTAATAAGAGTATCCATAGGGCTCTTAATAGATAAATTTGCAATCTAAGTATCAACTTTTTTAATCAATATGTAAGCTGCTAGAACTTCAGTAAATATAATTCATTACAACTGACTCAATTTACATAGCAAACTATGTATACTCCTAAGAAAATCTGTAACATCTACCACAAACACAAAGATGTCTCAGATGATACCACACGTGTGGCAGCTTGGTTTCTTGGACCAAAAGGCGAGAATGAAGGCATTCTCGTAAACTGTATCAAGGATAGCATAGTACATCATGCGAAATTTCGTGCAACACACTACAATAAAGATGATCCTGAATACATTACTTCTGACATAAAGAAAGACCCAAAATATAAAGAAGCAGTAAAAGTTTTCGAAAAACATTTGCAGGATCTTCGTGAAAGGTTGACATTTGGTGTACCATTTTTCACTCCAAGGTACCAAGCACATATGCTCTGGGATGTCGCAATACCAGCAGTTGCAGGCTATGTCACTGCGATGCTATACAACCAGAACAATGTAGCCACTGAAGCTTCTACTATTACTAGTGAAATAGAATTGGAAGTTGGAAAGGATCTATGCGAATTAATGGGGTTCAAAACGGCTGATGGGAAGGCAGATCCTTGGGGTCACATCACCTCAGGTGGAACGGTTGCCAATATAGAATCCTTATGGGTAGCTAGGAACATGAAATACATGCCATTAGCAATAAAAACGTTACTAATTACTGATGAGAAGTACAAAGCAGCTAGAGAGTTGAAAATTGCTGTATGGCCTAAAAATGTTGAAAAAGAGTTTACTTCACTATACCTCGATGAACTACTCAGATTGAATCCTGATCTAGTAATGAAGTTCATTGGCCAGATTGCAGAAGCATGCTTTGGTGATTCAGAGCAAGAATCTAGAGATAAAGTAATCAAAGATTTGACACCACTGACACTGCAATACTTGGGGTATATTGAGTTTGCACAGAAACACGGAATCATTATGAGGAGTCCAAAGGTACTTGTGCCTGCTAGTAAGCATTATTCATGGCCCAAAGGTGCAACACTTCTAGGTCTGGGTGAAAATGGTGCGCTAGGTGTTAAAGTGGATGAATATTGCCGAATGGACATGAACGATCTGAAAGAAAAGATCTCTTATTGCAAAAGGAACAATTACACCATTCTAATGGTTGTAGCTGTAATGGGTAGTACAGCAGAGGGATCATGTGACAACCTGTTTGGTATCCTAGGACTGCGTGATTTCGCTCACTGGGAGGAAATGAACTATTTCATCCATGTTGATGCTGCATGGGGAGGTTATGTTAGGACAATGTTGCCCGATTTAAAGGCTCCAATTACCCTCAATACTAAGGCACTCGATGATCAGTATGTACCCACATTAAATATTTCCCTTCATGTTCAGATTCAGTTTCGAGTAATGGGATTTGCAGACTCTGTAACTGTTGACCCACACAAAGCTGGGTATATCCCATATCCTGCAGGAGCTATTTGCTATCGGAATGGAGATTTCAGGTATATCATTAATATGGGTGCTCCATACATAAAGAGTGAAGATGACTTAAACATGGGAACTTACGGCATTGAAGGTTCCAAACCTGGAGCAGCTCCTGTAGCAGTTTGGCTAACACATAGGACTATCCCTCTTAACAATCACGGATATGGTTTGATACTTGGACAGTGCATGTTTTCCGTCAAACGTTTCTATTGTCAATGGATGATGCTTGCTCAAAAGAATGACCCATTCGTTATCAGTATGATTCATCCATTGCCCAAAATAATTATTGGGCCTTTCTTAGGGAAGAGTGAAGAATACATCAAAGATTATATCAAAAACAATATAATCGGAAAGACAAATGAAGAAATATCAAACAATCCTACTTCAATGAATCTGCTAACTGAAATAGGTCCAGATATTCTCATCAACGCATTTGTCTTCAACTACCGAAAAAAAGATGGCACACTCAACACGGATGTGAACAAAGTTAATGAACTCAATGGTAAGCTAATTGATCAATACAGTATGACGTCAAAACCAGAAGAAATAAAAGACATCGATATTCTAATAATGGGAAATCAGTATTCAAGCACTACGTACGAAGAAACCCTGAAAAGAGTTTCAAAGGAACTCTGCTATGAAGTTCCTAAAGAAGAGTACAGCTTGAAGATGATAAATAGCACCATTCTAAATCCATGGCCAACAGCTTACGAGTTCCTTACAGGAATAACAGAGGCTTTCAAAGATGGTTTGATTCGAATTATCAACGAGATGAATGCTGCTGAGCCTTAACTAACCTCTTCGCAGTATAACCTATTACTATTACTCGATAGACAACCTGTTAGAGTGTTAATTAGTCTACTAGAATTAGTTATTAGCTCCCCAATCGAATGAGATTATATCTACGAAGTAAGAATTGTAGGAAATAATATATTTTCGCTATCTAAGTCTATAGTTATTGTAGTTTATTCTATGCCTTACTATATGCATTATTAGTTGTCATAATTATATATAACTACAAATTTTGATTTAATGGGAGTAAGGGATTTCTATTACGCTGTTTCCAAAATTGATTCCAGTGATACATTAACGACAACAAGGGTCCACAGGTTCTCAAAATTTGTATTGCATCCTATGGTAGGGGGTCCACGGGTGAAAAGATTGCCTGCATTTACCGAGTGATTTGGAAATAAAAATTTTATCCGCCCGTTTCAAAATAGGAGGCCTCCCTAAACGAAGTTTAGTCACTAATGAACTACCTTTTCATATAAACTAGACCATCGTTTCACCGAAGAGATTGAAACGACACAACATTATCCTCATAGCAATAACACCAATAAACTAATAAGGTATGCAAACATGATTAATCATTGACACGTCTACTGTTATCAGGTGTTTTAATCCCGTAAATGGGTCACTTTATGTAGATAAAAATAAATGGATTAAAAAACAATAGATTCTTCGCTATGTAAGAATACACCATTGTATACATATTTTCAGCTTTCTAACATATATGATCTTTCATATCAGACATGCTAGAAAGCACTAATTAGCACATAAACGCGCGTGATGTTTGGGATATAAAGCCTATCAGAATTTACAAATTATATAAATCATGATATTCTAACTTTGATATTTCCTGTATTTCACTTTTGACATTTTTATGTATTTCATTGATATTCGCTATGGATGAGAAACTTGTTTCAGCTCCACATTAGGCCAGGTAAAGTATTCTTGTTTCTCATCCCCGACTCATCCTCGACCACCCCAAATTTGTCCCCCGTCCGGAAAGATTTTATTTGTATTTTTCCAAATTTATGGGTAATTCTTTGGTCACAGAGTGTGCAATCCACATTTTACTAGTAGTACAGTTGAAAATACAATATTTTTAATGCCCAGAGATGATAGAAAGGTGAAAATATTTTATATTTTAACTGGCCTATAAAAATAACAAACCGCTGTGCCAGATTCCGAAGCAATTCCGGATGAGAAACAAGTCATTAATTTTGTATGGCCTTAGATTCACCTAAACATGCATGTGGCCGGGCGGTTCATTTTCATTATCTCATTATTTGGTGAGGTATTTCAGCTGGACAATCTTTGAAATTGATACTTATGCGCGTAACGCTGGGTAAAAACCAGAGTGGACCATGAGTCAGTGGGCCAGGTGAAGCATAGAACACGGCCTCGTTACTAATAAGAGTATCCATAGGGCTCTTAATAGATAAATTTGCAATCTAAGTATCAACTTTTTTAATCAATATGTAAGCTGCTAGAACTTCAGTAAATATAATTCATTACAACTGAATTTACGAGCAAACAATGTATACTTCTAAGAAAATTTCTAAAATCTACCACAAACACAAAGATGTCTCAGATGATACCACACGTGTGGCAGCTTGGTTTCTTGGACCAAAAGGCGAGAATGAAGACATTCTCGTAAACTGTATCAAGGATAGCATAGTACATCATGCGAAATTTCGTGCAACACACTACAATAAAGATGATCCTGAATACATTACTTCTGACATAAAGAAAGACCCAAAATATAAAGAAGCAGTAAAAGTTTTCGAAAAACATTTGCAGGATCTTCGTGAAAGGTTGACATTTAGTGTACCATTTTTCACTCCAAGGTACCTAGCACATATGAATTGGGATGTCGCAATACCAGCAGTTGCAGGCTATGTCACTGCGATGCTATATAACCAGAACAATGTAGCCACTGAAGCTTCTACTATTACTAGTGAAATAGAATTGGAAGTTGGAAAGGATCTATGCGAATTAATGGGGTTCAAAACGGCTGATGGGAAGGCAGATCCTTGGGGTCACATCACCTCAGGTGGAACGGTTGCCAATATAGAATCCTTATGGGTAGCTAGGAACATGAAATACATGCCATTAGCAATAAAAACGTTACTAATTACTGATGAGAAGTACAAAGCAGCTAGAGAGTTGAAAATTGCTGTATGGCCTAAAAATGTTGAAAAAGAGTTTACTTCACTATACCTCGATGAACTACTCAGATTGAATCCTGATCTAGTAATGAAGTTCATTGGCCAGATTGCAGAAGCATGCTTTGGTGATTCAGAGCAAGAATCTAGAGATAAAGTAATCAAAGATTTGACACCACTGACACTGCAATACTTGGGGTATATTGAGTTTGCACAGAAACACGGAATCATTATGAGGAGTCCAAAGGTAATAGTGCCTGCTAGTAGGCATTATTCATGGCCCAAAGGTGCAACACTTCTAGGTCTGGGTGAAAATTCTGTGCTAGGTGTTAAAGTGAATGAATATTGCCGAATGGATATGAACGATCTGAAAGAAAAGATCTCTTATTGCAAAAAGAACAATTACACCATTCTAATGGTTGTAGCTGTAATGGGTAGTACAGCAGAGGGATCATGTGACAACCTGTTTGGTATCCTAGGACTGCGTGATTTCGCTCACTGGGAGGAAATGAACTATTTCATCCATGTTGATGCTGCATGGGGAGGTTATGTTAGGACAATGTTGCCCGATTTAAAGGCTCCAATTACCCTCAATACTAAGGCACTCGATGATCAGTATGTACCCACATTAAATATTTCCCTTCATGTTCAGATTCAGTTTCGAGTAATGGGATTTGCAGACTCTGTAACTGTTGACCCACACAAAGCTGGGTATATTCCATATGCTGCAGGAGCTATTTGCTATCGGAATGGAGATTTCAGGTATATCATTAATATGGGTGCTCCATACATAAAGAGTGAAGATGACTTAAACATGGGAACTTACGGCATTGAAGGTTCCAAACCTGGAGCAGCTCCTGTAGCAGTTTGGCTAACACATAGGACTATCCCTCTTAACAATCACGGATATGGTTTGATACTTGGACAGTGCATGTTTTCCGTCAAACGTTTCTATTGTCAATGGATGATGCTTGCTCAAAAGAATGACCCATTCGTTATCAGTATGATTCATCCATTGCCCAAAATAATTATCGGGCCTTTCTTAGGGAAGAGTGAAGAATACATCAAAGATTATATCAAAAACAATATAATCGGAAAGACAAATGAAGAAATATCAAACAATCCTACTTCAATGAATCTGCTAACTGAAATAGGTCCAGATATTCTCATCAACGGATTTGTCTTCAACTACCGAAAAAAAGATGGCACACTCAACACGGATGTGAACAAAGTTAATGAACTCAATGGTAAGCTAATTGATCAATACAGTATGACGTCAAAACCAGAAGAAATAAAAGACATCGATATTCTAATAATGGGAAATCAGTATTCAAGCACTACGTACGAAGAAACCCTGAAAAGAGTTTCAAAGGAACTCTGCTATGAAGTTCCTAAAGAAGAGTACAGCTTGCAGATGATAAATAGCACCATTCTAAATCCATGGCCAACAGCTTACGAGTTCCTTACAGAAGCAACAGAGGTTTTCAAAGATGGTTTGATTCGAATTATCAACGAGATGAATGCTGCTGAGCCTTAACTAACCTCTTCGCAGTATAACCTATTACTATTACTCGATAGACAACCTGTTAGAGTGTTAATTAGTCTACTAGAATTAGTTATTAGCTCCCCAATCGAATGAAATTATACTAGGAGTAAGAATTGTAGGAAATAATATATTTTCGCTATCTAAGTCTATAGTTATTGTAGTTTATTCTATGCCTTACTATATGCATTATTAGTTGTCATAATTATATATAACTACAAATTTTGATTTAATGGGAGTATCAGCAGATCCAGGAATTCGTAAAGCGGTTGTATTAGTAGTAGTAGTAGTAGTAGTAGTAGTAGTAGTAGTAGTAGTAGTAGTAGTAGTAGTAGTAGTAGTAGTAGTAGTAGTAGTAGTAGTAGTAGTAGTAG